>KZ308764.1:375158-394471 GCA_000376725.2 Ladona fulva | reverse complement strand
GAAAAAAAAATACACCACAGCAGGAAAACACCCCCAAGAAGGGGGGTGTGAAAAACCTGCGAAACCTACAGATAATTAGCTAAATTTAAGGAGAAGGCAGTTTAAAGAGATCTGAAAGGCAAAACAAGAACAATTTACATAGCAAATACAGATGAAGATACCTTTGCATAATAAGTAGAGGTTATTAACTTATGAATTATCTGAAAAGAAAAACAGGATAGTGGCAGAAATATTAATTGCAAAAAAGGAAAACACAAACAAGACAGTATTCATGTGATTCCTGCGCTTAGCGAACGCAATTTTCGAGACCAGACGTCGAAAAAATTTCGTGAGATTATTGCACGAACGGATAGTTATTATTGGTCTCTTTTTCCAGATTGTATTAGACGCGTAAATAGGATGAATAATTAGGGACTTTGGGGTGTTAACACCCCCTGCCATACGCCATACGGCGGTTTGCGGGGTATTTATGTAAATGTAAATGTATTCCGTGGACAACTGTGTTCTCTATATTGGACAGGTGCTGATCCGCGCAAAATTCAATAATTTTCCACTCCTTAGCCATGAGTGAAATTTATCAGTACGAAAAAGATTGGTTTGAGGAACACTACCATAGATATTAAAGTGGAAAGTCACAACGTATTCAATCCTATGAACATTGGATTTGGATAAAAGGAAAACGTATGATTTATTCGAAGAAATACGTGATAACGGCATTCGCCACAGGCAGCTTGCGGGGTATGAATCGAAATCTAAATATCGCAATTCCCGTACATAGCGAGCGCAATTTCCGAGGCCAGTCGACAAAGAGATTTCGCGAGATTATAGCGAGACCGGATAGTTATAATTTGTCTCTTTTTCCTGATAGTATTAGGAATACCGATCAGGTAGCTTATTAATGCGATTGGTGTTTTCACACCCCCTGTCATACGCCATGCGGCGGCTTGCGGGGTACTAATGAAAAGCAAAAAAAAAAATGCAAAGCCGGTCCAATGATGAGAAAAAGGGGTTCTAGAAGATTCGAATGTGACCCCGAAGGCAATTCAGCAAACTGAGTCTCTTGACCGGGCTAGGGAAACTCGATTTCAATGACGTCAATTGCATGCGTCTCCAATGCAGATTTTGCGCCATGCGATACTCATTTACTGCTTTAGCTACTGGCTATTCTTTAAACTGTCCGCATTTGTTTACGATGTTTCATTCGTTCATTAGAGATGACTGTGAGTCGTAAGATTTATAATAGTGTTAGTCGTGAGGCTTGTAATTCTTAGAAGATGATGCTAATGTTACAGTGCGTTCGCCCTATATGTCGTTGTACATCTGCACACTAAGTGAATCCAATCATTTGGACTTATTTGCGCTGATCTTAAAGGTGAACGATAATCGGAGCCATTTTGCTGTGTTCATATTAAATGTAAGTTAATTGCAATGACTTCTTTTCTTTAAATTGGTAAAAAGATTTTTCTTTAAATTGGAAAAAGATGGCCGGAGATCCTTCGGTGGTTTGCGGAATCGGCTCTGAAAGAAATTTCTTCGTCGAATCGACATCGAACGCACAAGAATCATTGTCCTCACTATAGTGAATGAATTGAATATCTTTCTCGGAAGAAGTATTAGTAGGCAGAAAATATAGTGTAGATAATAGAGAGAATTTTTGACGCTTAAGAGATTTTAAAGGATAGTAGCTCAGAGCAAAAGCACACAGGATGGATGCGGTATGTGAAAGGTATTTTTCATTGGTTTTTCAAAGGTACTTTCATATAAGTTAATTGTAATGCAAAATTTAAAAGGTCTCTATTCTGTACGAAGTATTTTAAAGTTGGAGGTAAATTGCTTTTGAGATCTTCTCTTCTTTCGTTAAGTCTTTAGTCTGATTTTTATTTGTATTTTTTTGAGTATATGTATAGTAACTTTGGAAATCGTGGCTTATTTTATTGAAATAAATTCATTTCTGCAAATCATCATGCATTGCAGTTATTTTTATTGATGGATTAAGTTGCTGCAGCGATCGAATTTGCTTAAGTTTAGCCAATTTACAGAAAAAAGCATTTAATTCGAAATATTAGGGTAGATGAATCTACCGAGAGGTAGAAAACTTATAAAGTTATTCTCTGTAGCTCGCGTCATTTTGAGCCTTAGGTATGCTTTGATCAACGTCTTTGCTGTGAACTTCCTTCAACCAAAGAAGGAATACTGTGATTAAATCCATTTTTTCGTTGTTACACTCTACCTGCATAATTTTCGTTGCCGGATTCCCCTTGAATCCGGGGTCATTCCTTAAAATAGTTATTCCGATTATTCGTGGTTTTCAGTGCATTTTTAAAATCATTAATTTAAGATGCTTTTAAATGGTACTTTGAACGCTTTTTTATCACTTTTATTTATATAAATCATCTTAGTTATCACGATTAAGAATGCTTGGAAATTTCTATGATTAAAGTTTTGATTTGTGGAAACCTGTGCATTTATTTTATTAGATATTTCTGGGGGAAAGTGCTTCATATACGATAGACGACTATGTGCAACTAAGTAATGAGATGGTTCTTAGCGTTATGTTATAGTTTTGTTTGAAAGAAGGGGCGGATTTACAATTAGGCGCAATAATCGCTAGCTGAAGGCCTCCTCTACATGGAGACCTCAATCAGACTGTACTAGTAAAATCTCTTTAAGAAATTGTTCTGGTTTTTTCTTCAAAAGTATTTTCATATCTGTTGAGTAAGTCTACATAATCTGTTAATAGGATTTATTAGATTGTAAAGTCCATCCATCATTCTTTGTAATTTATAGACATACCATGCATTGTAATTCTAAACTTATTTATTTATTCTTGCCATAGCGAAGCAACTGAGATGTCTATGGGATGGATAATTGTGTATTTTATGAAAAAATGGAATTTTTACTCGTAATTCCGAATGGGGGCTTCAATTGATCTTTGCGCCCTGGGCCTCTGATAGCTTAAATCCGCCCTTTTTTGAAAGCTGATGTCAATTCTTAACTAGATATATTGTTATTCCCAACTTGATAGTCATTCCCTGCTCCCTCTCAAAGTTTCGATATGCACGTGATATTATAAAGTTTCTTCTGTTAATAAGAGGCTTCGGAAGACATTCATAACTTTCCATGTGATTTTGTTTGTCATAAAAGAGACTAGAAAGGCAAACAAAAATTGCACATGTATATTTTGCAAAGACTTGAATTTTTCTCTCCATTAAAAATCGCTATAATTTTTCTCAATTCTTTGTTATAATTCTTATTGGATTTTTTGTTATTTTTATGAATAAATCTTTAGCCCAATTCTTCTTATTTGGAAAAATTCTATTATCCAGGGAATTGTATTAGTAAGATTACTGCGACTCTAAAAATAAATAATAGCGAAACCAAGGTGCAAGCTTTATTCAGGAGAGAACGGAACAATTTCAGCTATGAATATTTATAGGGAGAGCAGCTTTCAAAGTGAGTTCGTAATTATTAGATATATATCGAAAAATTGAATCTTAATGTGTTAAGAAGTGAATCGGGATTTTTCTTGACCAAAGATTCTCGGAAAATGTAAGCCCAATCCAGAAGTTAGATATCGAAGGTCAAAGATCTGAACCCATTTTCCATGCTCACAATATCGTAGGGCATCTGTATTCCGTCGTAACAATTTGTTTGACCTCACTGCGGATTTTTTGCTCAAACCACTCCGATTATGAGTGTTTCAGGTTATAGAGACTTCATTAATATTCTGTAAATAATAGAACCAGGCTGAAATCCAAATAGTCTGTTTTTATCAGTACCTTCTTCCTGAATCGAAGTATATACTTAAATATTTTCAATGTTATAGTGCTTAATTTGCTGTTATGATGTAACCACGGAATTTGTTTCCGTGCTTACGATGACGATAACCGAATATTAAGGAATGGGTATTCCATGTGTCCAGACCGGATACATCTTAAAAATACGCGGTACCGGTAGATTCTTCGAAATATATGCTTGTTGACCAAAATTATATAATTTAAAAATAGCAAATTAATATTGCTTTCGGGATTTGTGATCATTTTCATAATGTGCATTTTAACAATTCTACTACATCTACTGTCTTTCTTTTGCAGCTTCTTGAGCTAGTGAGCTGTCCCAATCTTTCATAATCGTTACAAAAGAGTCCAAAACGTATTTTTTATACAATTTATGGGATCATAACGCGAGGCATTAATCACACACTCTGAAAGTTCAAGGGGCACATTGGCCATTTGTTGCGAGACTAACATTTCGCAAGCAAAACAAGTGGCCTAAAAATCAGTTTTAAGTTTTTCTAGTAAACGCCCCCGTCAAGCATGACGGAACTTAATTTAGTTTAAAAATTCTTATTACACTTATAATATTTATTCTACCGTTTTCAAGTCATGAACGCCTACTTTACGTAAAATTCTTATAGGTAAAAATATATGGACTGGTTATCGACCTTTAATTATATGGGATAATTCATGAAAACAATGGCCTTAGTCATCAAAGGGATGGGTTGTTTTTTATTTCCCAAAAAGTTTACGAATTTTCCGTGTATATTAACAAAATTCTTGAAATTTCGGATCTATATCAATATTTCACAAGTAAAATAATTCATGATCATTTTCCTTTCTTGTGACACTTGTCTCAATTTCGTAAGACCATTATTTCTGATTTAATAAAAAAAAAACAATCTCTGGAAGTAATGAAAACGTACTTTAAGTTCATCTCTTATGGAAACGTACATACTATAGGCTCCTGGGTGATGAGAATAGTTTTCCTGATGGTTTCATCATCGTAAAAACACCATGCAGTTGGTTTCAGATCTCTAAATCAAGCCGTTTCTGAGATAAATCGGGGGACGGACAGACATTCGATTTATATATATATGATTCTTGAAATCCGTAAATACGACAGCGACAAAACCTATCGTTTGAATCTTTGCGAGCGTTCTGATCCATAAGGTTTTAACAACGCATCCTTATTTCGGAGCCGAAAATACTTTTTTTCTTAAGCTTTGGATGTCATAGGCGCCCATAATGAAATTGACAAAAGAATATAAACATCTATCTTTTATGACATGCATTTGTACTTCTTTCTTTAATTTAATTCTGAGCTTTTCATCGTAGTTTTCAGACGATGGTTTTTAAGTGGACGGAACTTTATTAAATACAGTACAGTCCTCGGCAATATAAATAGATTCAGCACCGGCAGATTCCTGAAAAGGCATTTTATTTATACAAAATACAATCGACCAATTCATGCCAAAAACTCAGTTTCTGTTTATAATCTCCATCAAAATAATTACAGTTATCGATGTAATACTACATTCATGAGATCTTCACTGTTATCATAATTTTGTTTCGCAATTAGAATATTAATTCGGCAACTAATCCTTGGTGTTGATGGTAATATTCTGGATCCACTCTGGCTTTCATTTCCTCTAACCTCGGAAGCTCTGATCTCTCACTCTGATCATATCTCCAGACCTGTTGATGTAGACGTAGCATTCGGAGCAAGGCGGACGGTTTGAACCAATTCGGACTCCCTCTCCCACGCGACCTCCCAAGTCGTCGATTCTGTCTTCACTCGGTTGGGGTCTCTGCTGTCTCGGCCTTTGAGTGGTGGATGTCGACGATACCGGCGAATCATCCACCTCGGCGAATCTGGGTAGCAAACCGGGATAATTCATAGGGCCGGGTACATATGGTGACCGCTGAGTATTTGCTGGAATCATGGCCATTAAGGACATGACGAGACAAACCTGGAGAAGTGCGTTCTGTGGAGGAAAGGTCATCGATGTCAGTCATCCTCATAATACCACCGCTGTTATTTTAGCTTTTGTATCGCACCGATGCTTTCGCTCTAAAATTTTATGGCAAATTTAAGCAGCTTAAAAGCCGATTCTAGTTGATTGTAATCTGCGACGGAAATGAGGGAATAAAGAGCAACTACAACATAGAGTTTAGTAGTTTCTCGTAAAAGAGTTATTCATTTTTAACAAAACTAAATTAGCAAACGGATGTTGATTTTATGAACGCAATACCCAGGACAGGCACGTATTGCAATGGATCCTTAAAATCCACTTTCACTGATGTTCACTAAGGCCTTGTTATTTTATTACTTTGACAGAGTTAGCGTGAAGATTATAATTAATATGCTATTAACACTAGGAGGACGGTTGTTTCGCCCTACCTAGAAGGACGGGAAGGGGTAATTTGACCCCTAGAACTTTTAATTCTTTTTTAAATATTTATTTGCCTTTTATTAGCCAAATCTTTAGCAGTTCTTCAAGAATGGACCTTTAGCTAAACAATTATGAGGTTTTTTACCTAGTCATTTGTTTAAATTTTTATTTATTAAACAAAACGCGGACTGGTGTCCTAAATTTACAGTCTATCATATTGTAGAAACATTTTCGTGGTAAAACTAAACATACGAACCTAATACTTTAGTAATATGTAGTAGAAGGTCCGATTTAATGACAAAAGTCAGTAATATTTTAATAAAAAATTCTATTGCATCTGATAACAAACATAGAAAAGCACTCGTTCACTCTCAGGAACAAATCCCATACAAAAACGAGGGCGGAAAAAATTTTCGAATTTTGCGAAGTTAATTTTCTAATATACCTACAGCTTTTGGCCCCGCCAAATCGGTATAAGGTTATAAATAGTTTTTGAAACTGTCCATTAAGTATTCTCTCCCAAAAAAGGACTGAGGAGAATTAGAAACAACACTGATATCAATATGGAAATAGTACCCTCGCTGGAAAATAAGTTGACAAAAGAGACCCAGGAAAGATATTTTCGCGCATACGTTTTAAAGCGATGTTTCAGTTTTGTTAGCTGTCAAAGTTACTGTCTCATTAATGATCTACTATAGTAGCAACATAGCGAAAGCAGTTACGGATGAAATTCTTCTGAAGCTAATATGTGTTACGACACCGTAAAAAAAACAATTGGTGGGCTCTACGAACATATTTTCATTCCTATTCACGATCGATATCGTTATTTTAGAAAACCTCATCATTTTAAGATATAACGAAACCGGTCTTGCATAAGAAAGAAATATTTTTGTACAGCCCACAAATTGTTTTTCTTACGATGTCATCGTAGAGAAGTTTCACCTAGTAACACCAGAATATTTTAATTTTTCCAATGTGTTGTTGGTTGATTTTGCAGAATGATCTACCACTAAGTATTGAATTTACAGCTTTTGTCTTTTCTACTCCGGCAATTTTTAAGCTATCGAAATTCCTCAACGAAGATTTTAGTTTTGAGGGTCCTCAACTTCTTTTTGAGTACTTCATCGCAATTTTTACCGTATTCTTTATACTGTCTGTTTTTCACGCATTTCATATGCATCCATGTTGTATGCTCCACTCGAAACAGTGACCAAATGGTTTCGAAGTATGCGAATATAACGAAATCATTCAACAGAATCCCAACGCATCTGTTTTCCTCAATTACTTCCATCAAAATTTATCCTTATTACCTTCAGAATTAAAATTTCTTGTCCAACCAACCTCGAAAGATCCTTTCAGAAAGCAGTCTTCGAATCTAATATTCTACTCTGAAAGATCCTTAATGGGTAATATTCTCTAGACAATAAGATATACGCGTAGGATATTCTTCTCCTATGAATCTCGTTGTACTCCACTATCTAGAAATTAAACTTGACCTCAGTTACGCAGTAAAATTGTACCCTTAGTATAAATTCAATTCAATCGTGAAATTTCATTTTTGAAATGAAGGGAATGCAGGTAGTAAAATCTAAAGTTGGCCCTCTCAATGTGAAACTTACTGGTAACGTGAAATTGAACTTTGACGTAACATTTACAGGGAATTAAGCGAACCAGGCGAGAGAAAAGAATTCTGCAACGTCGATATTTTTCCAGAAACAAGTCAGTATAATTCTTCCTCCAAATCAAACTCTTTTGGAATACTTTGATGCCAATAAATACTTGGCCAGAGCTATCGATCACTCTCGACCGGGTGGGTGTATCGACATAGCATATTTTTAAACACTTTCATATTAACGCTAAAATAGTCTATACATAATTAATTAAATATAACCTGATGCAAACACAGTGACAATATTTTTCTGCAAAATTTATGATCATCTATCTGTCTATCATAGTCACTGTCTCTTTCTAATCTGTGAAAATATTGCTTTAACTTTACCTTTGCATCGTAAAAAGGCAAAAATCACGGCTTATCGAGTTACAGCTAACATCTCAGCCTCTGAGTATCGTCTCCAGAGGACCGCGTAACAAATTATGTATAGAGAAAGAAGTGAACTCACCATTGTGGTAGGGAGATTAGTTCAGCGCCGATTACAATTCTGTACTCGTGATGAAGCTTCGATGCAGATGTTTTAAGTCTTGAGGTGCTGCTGTAGTCGACCAATGGTAAGAGACTTCTTTCCAAACTTCCTTCCTGTGGGAAACACTGAAAATCTTACATAATAGCGACAGTTCTATCCGAAATGCTTTCGGAAATGCCCGGGATGAACGGAAATCAGCTTCCGATGTCTCAGAGAGACGTCAAGATAAAGCAACGGAGTACGGATCATCGTTAGAATCGATGGTTTCTACAAGCCGATGAGTAATTTTTAGAAGTTTGGAGAGAAAGATTATAGAATACATCGGTGCAGATGAAGACTTTCAGCTGTTTGTACGAATCATTTTCTCTCATATAATTCACAAACGATTAACTTTCCGGGGATTTGTTGCGGCCACATGAATGCAATTAATCTCGTTTAATAAGTTATTTCACTAATATGTTTGATTCCCCGGTTGATTGATGTCCGGGTTCCGTCAGACTTTTTTTATGTCCGTTTTTCCTCGGGAATTTTCTTAGGTGCACGCCTAATCGTGCCAAATCATCAAAACCGTTTTCCTTGTTTATTATGTTTCAGTTTGAAGATATAAGTAACCATCCCAATAATAATTTGATAGTATAATAGATTTCATTAAGGCGAGGAAGGGAACTTGAAAGCAACGCTGGAAACTTTTTCATTAGTACCATATTAGCATTTCTATATAATTATTTGTCATTCCACATTGACTTTTGAGGATGACACTCATGCGTAAAAATTGGTCGTTTTTGAAATTTTCCTGCTGTAATCCTGTGTAATAAAGCATATTTCTGTTTGATCCCTAATACCGCAGCTTAACTTTCATGCCTCATTTGGCATAATGCTGCAGAAAGCTATTTTACAGGCATTTCTAATGAAGCGACCCTCTTAAGTGCTTTCTTGGAAGCCAACCAAAAAAAACCGTATAAACCATTTACGGTCATATATGCAAAACGTTTACAGTCAAAGAATAGACTTAACAACAGAAATCTGTATATTTGGACTTTTCATACATGTTTCGTTTAGATATTAATCGTTTCTTGTTATTGCATATTAATAGAGGTATAATTATACTTAAGTGTTTTGTAATCTTTCAACTAGGTTTATTGCTTATTGCATTATTTATTAACGAGACTTATTAATGGCGAATTTTTTCGGTAGTCCTTAACAATAGGCAACAAAATAATATAGAAAACCTACGAAAAGGATGTGTATTGTAACGTTATAGGTTGTAGTTTAAATATCACGGAAAAGAGATGAAGGTAAGTGGGAAATAAAATTAGTAGGACAGATTAGTTTTAATTAGAAATAACGTATTTAACTCCCACGACTCTGCATAACGAGGCTGAAACTAAGAAGCTTCCTCATTCCTTTAACCACCAAAATATGTAGCGTAAAAATAAAAAGTTAGCTGAATTTTGCAAATAAATTAAAGAATGAAGAGGATCTCCATAAGGATTTAATAAAAAAAACACGAGAAAAGGCTCTATCTCAGGAAAACACCCACTAGAATGGATGTCAGGAAAATCTGCAACTCATTCTAACTTTTAAGATTGAGGGAAAACATTTTTCTGATATCCAAAAAGAGAAAATTAGAACTTGGAGAGGAAAAGAGAAAACAATGAAGATGTTGGCAAGAACCATGATTATTCCAATGTGGATACCAGATAAAGTAACAAACAGTGGCAGTGAAGAAAGTAAAAATATTTCGCAATTCGCAGTTAATGAAAAAAACCTTAGTTCAACGGTATTGATTTCTTCAGAATTTCTTTCGGAAAGTATGCCTAAGGTACTCGTTTTAATATAGATTAATCTGTATAATTGCCAAGAAACACAGGAGACCGCTTATCCAAGGAATGAGGGAATGGTGATAACTTAGAATTTAGAACAGAACTTAAGTATGGAATCGTGGTGATTTGACTGATTTTATTGTTTGGAATCCTCAGATTTGTTACGATTGTGGAAGTTCGGTTTTAAAGGTTTTTTTTTAAATATTTGGACCATAAAACAATATTCGTGTCATTTCTTCCTAGAGCTGCTGGCAGATACCGAGGACTTCATTTAAAAAGGCAGAGTCCGAAGATTGCTGAGAGTAAAAGCGAAAGCCTTGAGGAACTTTTCTGATCTGCACACCATGTGATTATCGTGTGAATGAATATAAAGGGAGAATAATGAGAAGATAATCAGTTTCACGTGTGGGTGGTTGCAGAAGGAAGTGTTAGAAGGAAAACTGAAAGGGAAAATGATTTAAAATCACGTGTATTGAAGACTTTATTGTGGCAATAGAGAAAGATGAGTGTTAAATAAGCATTGTTCTAAGAAAATAATTTGACCTTCTCCAAGAAAGCAATGTTTGTAGTCAGGGAAGAGGGGAGACCACTGATGATAAATATGGGATACTATCTTAATGTACGTAGATGATAAGCGAATACATATATACACAGGCAGTTGATGAAAATGTGAACCGATGATTGTAACAGAAGAAAACAGTTTCTAGCTTCGGTTTAGGTTCTTGGTGTTTCATTTTTTTGGTTCGGGTTTCCGTTTTAACTCCGGCAAATGTGTCGCTTCTTTCGGTTTACTGTTCTATTCCGGTTCGATGCCCATATGAAAATATCCATTATCACTCGTTTATTAACTTCTTACGTCAGTTGTCAGAATTAATGATTTCAAAATTTCTCTTTGTTTCCTTACTGTTCATGTAAAAGTAATTTTATCTGTGGTTATTTACATAATCAAGCTAACTTAAATCTTAATCCGGTTAGGCTTGTCTTGTTTCTCTAGTTTCCAGTTCATAAACATTACCAATAATAGGGAAAATGGAACTAATTGCTTATTGAATGGTAGCGTTTGATAAAGTATAACATTTTCATGAAGACTCCAAAATGGTTTCATGTCAGAAAAATTAAAATTTTTGCATTGTTGATTACTAACACAAAAAGTAGTATCACTTTCTCTTAATGAGTGTTTATGCAATCGGATGATTGTACTATGTATTCGTATACTTTTTGTATTTTAGACTTGACCTAAAATCAGTAGTTTTGGATCGAAAGCATTTTTATGTGAAGGAGTAGCTTCAGAAAATATTTTTCTTGATGTATGAAAGTGAAAATCATCCAGTGATATTATCTCGTAGAAAACCATGTTCGATGGCCTGACATCTAATCTACTTTAAGAGAGCATATTTCTAATTTTTCTTCTTAAGTAGCTTGAAATTTTTTTATTTAGATAGTTCGTCTTCGCTTGAAATGTTATTATTTTGTTCAGTAAACGGTGCTTAACTATTTAAAGTAATTCTGTATTTTCTTAATTAGGAGTTTTGCACTACTCAAGGTTGTGAATTGTTAAGCTTTGTTGTGTAAGAGGAAGCAGTCTTTTAAACAAGTAACCCATTCATGAATTATTGAGGTTAATTCCTTTGTTGGTAATTACTCTTTAAGCCTTCAAAAAAACTAGTTTAGTCGAGAGTACGACATTTTTATTGTCGAACGCATTTCAATTACGTACCAAGCAAGAGTTCTGCTTCCTTGCCCTTCCTGTATAGGGGCATAAGACCAGAAGGTAGGAATTTCTGGGTTTAGAAGAAGTGAAATAATCAACTTGGCCTTTTTTGAAGGTTAAGGGACAAAGCAACGGAGAGCGTAAACAAGAGAAGATTATCTTCTTCGGATTCTTTATGCGTAAATCCAAGTGCATTGGCGGTCGTGGTACTGTCGCACTGTCTTTTACGGGTATTTCGGTGTATTTGGACGTGAAGAGTCGCGCAGGACAGTTTTGAATAACATGTAAAAAAGTAGTGTTAATGATAATAACTTCTTTAATGGAAGGAGGAGGATGATCCCAAGTAAATCCATTTCAATAATGATCATCATAGAAGAACACACACAACCATTCCTTAACCAGAAAAATCTGACTAGCCGGAACACGAGTCCAGATAGCCAAGTGGGCAACGCGTTCGACTTCGGTGAAAGCAGACCCGGGTTCGATTCCCGGTGGGGGCCTACGTGCGAAATGACCTACGCTGTCGAAGCACTTTTAGCAATACTACTACTACTACTTTTCTGTCATATGCGAATATATCGATGAAAGACCTTCATTATAATTCACTTGCGTGAGTGAAATAATACTGTACATTTCAAATATTAATAATTATTGATATTATTAAAAGTATTTCGTAGGCCCTCACCGGGAATCGGACACGGGGTCGCTTTACCTTAATTCGAACGCGCTGCCCACTTGGCTACCAGGGAGCCCTATTGTTCATTTCAAGTTAGTCTTCCAACAAAGGTGTCACTTTTCGTTGACTGTTTGTCCAGTATGTTGACATTTGCGTTTTCATGTGGGTCATATTTGGGTTAGATAACAAATGCTTTCTCTGCGTATTTATTTGCTAAGTGTGTTGGAACAATGGGCCCATTAGTAAGACTCTGTATCCAATTACGCACACGAAAGTCATTTCTCGTGGGTAATGATAATGTGAAAATAGCTATTCAGCTAAGTGCTATCTTGGAAACCTCAATTAGTCAAAATTTTAATTATTTATTTTCCATCGGGTGAGAGTTATTCTCTAACACAATGGATCCAGATATTTCTCTCGCTCACCCAATAGCATCCATACCCACTCTCAGAGAAGTTTCCTCCTTGCCTCCTCCTAATCGCTTTTCAAAGAGTCATTTAGTCTGCTTTCACTTATCGTACCCTTTCCTCTCCGAATGCATATAATTCTTTCCGAGTATCTTAAGCTACCTGTGTGTTTTTCCGTGGCACTCAGACCCTTTTCCAGTCGTATCACCTACTTCATAAGTCTATTTTTCAACCACATTACGAAAATCACTCCTCAAAACAGGTTGTTTGGGATGATGCCGCATGTTTTCCACTTTGCATGACCAATAAATTCTTCATGGAAACGAATTTTCCTTAACTGTAACTATGGAACATTCAGTAAAGATTTTATTAAACTTTTATTTCCGTCCGTAGAATTTTCTTTCCCGGTGAAAAATTTAGATTTAGATCTGTACCCCGCAAGCCGCCAGTGGCGTACGGCAGGGGGTGTATTAACACCTTACCTAATCTACCCTATTAGATTATTAGTACTTATTCTTTAATTTGCAAAAATTTAGTCTTATTCTGCTCCAATTAGGATGAGATGACAATATATTTATAGTAAAAACTATAGTACGCAACGGATGAGTTCAGGCTTAACTTTGTGGTAGTGAGGAAAACAAAACTTCATAATGATGATCGGGAATGATATTTGATGGGAAGCCCGTGTCGTCATCATTCTATTTAGTGATTAAGTGAAGCTGTCATTGTAGAATTACGGAAAATTTCCTGTGAAAATGGTCACTTTTTTCATTAATTTTTATCCGAGTAGGACTAATGTCTACCAGATATCGCTGGAGTATACCATACATAGATTAAAACCTATTTAAATGAAAAATATTCAATTTTCAGATTTTTAATTTTAAAATTCTTAATTTAAACCGAGTCCCTTACTTCTTGGCAACTAATCTCATTCTTTCATTACCGAACAACTTATTTTCTCGAATTCCCAAGTATTTGTTTCCCGGTATCATACTTATTATGCTCTTACGATTCATTCTCTCTCGATATTTCACCCATACATTTTATCTGACTCCCTTGTGTTTATTCACTCAAAACCTTTCTTCTTCCGCCTTCTCCGGCACTTCATTTGCTTTCCTATTAACCCATTTTGTATTCTTCATCCTATATTATGCCTACATGTGATTTTTACTTAGGGTCCACCTTACACATTATAAGACAAAATACTTCAGGTTAATGATATCACCCTTCTATTCCTGTTTTCCCTTTCGAGACTCTTCGTCATTAGTTCCATTCTTATGAAGGATATATTCTATTTTACTCTCACCAGAGTTGAAAACGAAACAAACAAAATAATTTAAGTGTAATTATAAATAAATAACTTCTTTATTTTGGGCTGATTTGAGACTCATCGAATGTCACTTCCATTTAACTCATCGTCAATTTTTAATATATCTAATTAGTTAATAATAAAAATAGGTTATTTAAATTGTTAGATTAAAGGATGAAAATGCAGTCGTGGATATAAAAAACTTAAGCGAGGCTCAGGAAAATACCCTCAAAGAAGAGGGCATGAAAAACCTGCATAAACTGACTGAGATTATTCACAAAAATATATTAAACAAATTACTTTATGGTGATTTAAGAATAAAAAAACGAATTCCTAAATAATATACACTAGAAATAAAACACTATCAGTTAAAGTATTTTGGTTGAAGAAGCTAAGGAAAGGCTGCTTTGAATCACGGCAAAGACAGCGGGTTTCATTGTTTTAAATGTGTATCTTGTTGAATAGGTCTCAAAGTAAAAAAAACGCAAATAATTTGGTGTATAATACATTTTATTGGAATAATACATTGACTAGTTAACGGCTGTCAGGTCGATAACTTCGAACTCTCATTGTCTCTCTTTCAACAAACAACAATTCACTCCATTTTACGGGAGCACAATCACCGTCAAATATCATCGAGTCACGGATTCATTCTTTGATTCTTAGCAGTAAATAGCGTTGGAATCACTCAGTTGTTCCTTCTTCTTCCCTGGGAAGATGTGATTTCCTCTCTATTCACCCTCAGCATTTCTCCATTCCGGGTAATGTAGACGTAGCATTCGACGCAGGGCAGGCGACCTGGTGCTCTTGGTGGTGCGGTTTCTCCAAGTCGGTTGCCGAGGTTGTCTTCAGTTTCACCGGTCGACTGCGGTCTTGAAGGTTGAGTCCTCTGGGTGGTGGTAGTTGAGACGGATGGCGAGGAACTGCTCTCTTCGCCGAAGCGAGGCAAAAGACCGGGATAGTCCAAGGGCCTTGGGACATAAGGTGACCTATCGGCCATCGAGGGAATAATGACCAGAACGGCGAAGACGACGCAGAAGCGGAGAAGTGAGTTCTGTGGAGAGAAAAAAAGGCTCGTTAAATTTATTGTAATCATCATATTCCGGTTAAGTAAGCATAGATGTCATTAAAAAAATATTTATAATGTCGCTAGATGTACACTGAAAAGCAGCTAGAATGTCGCTACACGTAGATAAATATATCGCTAAAAGGTAGTTTAAAATGAAATAGCTTAAATTTTCTTCTATAAATTGAGTATCAGTTCAGAATCTACACAAATTAAATTTATTGTAGGTGTATTATGACTTTCATCGACTGAAAATAATGCTAGTTAATATTAAAATATGTCAAACGTGTTATTTAAGAGAAGGTAGAGGAGGGTCGACGTGATAGATCGTACTCCATAGAGCAAAGAATGTCGTTAAACAGAAAAAAAGGTCGCCAAACAGAAGAAAGGCTGCGAAGAGAAGGAAAAGTTGCTAGATTTTACAAAGAAATTACTTTTATGTGCGGCTACTATTTAAGTGGTACATCAGTTTTCCCCTTAACATCTATACACCCCTATTCCTATGGAAGGTATCTATGTTCAGCGTTCATTTTGGAACATGGAGAGATTTTGGAGTACAAGTCTTTGGTCCTTTTTACTACAAAGGATACCTTCCATGTGATGAAAGCTGATTAACCCTTACATAATTCAAATCAACCATCCCTTGCCCCGTTGTAATAAAGGATATTACAGTCATGTTGATTACTTGTTTAAAAATAGGATAAAGAAATCACCTTTGATTGATAAAACAATATTGTTAGAGTTAGAGATATTAAAGTTTTAGAGTTTATTTCTTAATTTATTAAGAAGTGTAGGTTACCATAAAAGTAAACGATCCTGATTTGAATACGAAATGATACACGGGAATAATTTATCCCGTCTTTGATCTCCCCAAATCTATTTGAGACCGGTTTTACTACCTGTGTATCGTAATCTCTGAAAATATCCTACCGTTCTGAAAACTGTCGCAAACAAATTCAATGCCGAAAATTACAGAGAAGTAACTTACTGTAGTGCTTATATCTTTCGTTCCCAAGGTTAACATAGAACAATATATTCAATACGAAACTTCATTATCTAATCATTTTTAGTTTATTTTAGAGAGTTAGGCCTGACATCATAATGAATACTTAAAGTGCACTTTAACTATTGTTCACTTTAGGGGACTGTATTATAATGATTTTTATGAGTTAAAGAGAAGATTATAGTTAATAATAATGCTAATTCATCGAATATGTAGGACATTCATTATAATCTTAACTTTAACTTTGCCATTCGATTGTGTTCTACTTGTGATATCTGGTTTGAAAATAGCGATGGTTTTTATAGCAATAACAATGTCAACCGAGCGCATTTAAATATCTTAATTGTCTCTGCTACCTTTCATCATAAGATTTACGTTCGCTATAACTCGTTCTATTGCATTCTCTACAGATTTAAAAAAGTTGTAATGGCAAATCTCATCATAAAATTTCCAGTACTATACCGTCATAGTTCTTCTAATGCGGGCAGCAGTTTTCTAATGTGTGACTAATGGGAATTCGACTTTTCACAAGGTCATGGTTTCCCAATTTTCGGTTGGACCCAAGCCTGCGTTGAATCAGGGTCATTAGCTACCGAAGGACGAGGAGCTATTCCACCGAAGGACGAGGAACTATTGCAAGTGGAAGTGATTTCACGCAGATAAATGTTCCTAATTACGAAGTGAAGCTTGAAGCGTCATTCATTATGCGAAGAACCTTCACTCGTTTTTAATTTAAAATTTTGTAATAAAAGGCATTGGGTAGCATTTTTAACCGACGAGTAATAATGTGCTTACTGTTTATATTTAGAATATTCAGCTCATTTTTGCAATGCAATAGTCTCGATATTTTGATAGGAAGTCTTAAGCATATTATTACCCAAAATCAACACATTGGCTATTTTTTTTGGAAAATTTCTGCCAAAGATACGTGGGACAAGAGAGAGATAGCATGGTGTCAAATATTGCAGATCTAGATTGATACTAAAATATTTCAGTTTTGCTCAAACATTTCTTCCTGAGTTCGTGATATAATTTCTGTTTCCTCTAATACTTACATAGTAGATTCGGTGTATTGCGATGTATTAATTGTTTCGATATCTCCATATTTGTATTTTTACACGCCCAACGACCCGCATCGACCCAATTTAACACCATGGACTCTAATCGCGAAAATTCGGTCAAACATTTTTTGCAACGAACGCCTAGACTTTCTTTTTAGGAGCTCTTTGATAAGTTTTGCGACCCTATTCTAGATTTGGCTAATAAAAGGCAAATAAATATTTAAAAAGGAATTAAAAGTTGCTTGGAATGTACTGTCATTATTAGTATTAATATTAAGTATTCATGAAATTTACTCTTTTAGTTGTAGTATTTTTTTAATTGCTTCATTGATTCAATTTAATTGCTTCATTAATTTTAATTCGTCATTTTGCTTGTTAGCCCCCACCAGGAATCAAACCTAGGACCGCTTTCATTGAAGTCTAAAATTTACTCTTTTATTTAGTAATTATCTCCTGATATTAACCACTTAAAATTTCTTTTGATTACTGTTTAATCTGTTTATCAAGCTAATTAGATTAATGATGGTATTAACTGATGGACTGTAAGCTGAATACAATATCTCTATATTGGATAGCAATGGGAATACAAAATATATCTGATATGCAGCCCTTTTATTGACATATGTTATCTGTAACATTGCTGGGGCAACTGATTGCCTAAATCAACTTTTTAAGATCGTTTGGATGTACTTATACATTTATCTTGTAAGGTAGATATCATGCATCTCCAGTGAACTGTTATCTCTAATTTTATTTGATTACAGAAATGAGGTTGAAAAGTCATTATCTTGTCTACTTGTAAAGCTCTATTTTAAGTTATCTAAGGAGTATATTTCCCATTTAATCTCCAATGTAATGTGAATAGAAACATTTTTGCATTATTTATTGTGCTTTTGACTTTGATAATTTTGCATTAACAATGTAATTAAAGTATCGATTTTAGGATTTACCAGCTATTTAAAGGTCAATTCTTGTTGATTTTAACTATATGTTTAGCTGATTTATGTTCTTGATGCTGTGGCTTTAACCCTTACAAGGTCATGCTATAGTGAGTGAGTATAGTGACATTATGGGTTGTGCTCCGTCTCAATGACTGCCTTTATTAAAATGTCAAAAAGGATTGTATGCATGTTAATAAATGGGGTATTTTAATTAATTTTATTTGGCAAACATTTGAAATGGATAGTAAATGAATTTTTATATTAATTGTACCTAGTTTTTCAACTTTTTTGAATTGGTTACTCAATTTGGCATCAGTGCAATTGATATAAGTGTAAACAATGTGCTCCACACAAACAATTTAGAGACAGAGGCCGATTTCTCAAAGATATACAATGAGTAGTAGCCAAATTATATGCATGTAATGAGATTTACAAGAGCAGTATCCTGGTCTCTTAGACAGTTCATAACTGGTTGGGAACATTTTTAAGATGGTGGAAGAAAAGGTGTAGAAAAGTAGATATTATTCAGACAGTCCTCATACTTTGTCCTATGATACAAAATACTCTTCTTATAAGGCATACAAGTTTTGAGCTCGCATCCTTTTATATTAAAATTGTTTTTTTTAACTTCTTGAAATTGTGTGTTATATGCATTTAATAGTACATCATGTTTACACTGATAAATACAGAAATTTAAACTATTATTAGTTAATAAGTAATAGTTATGAGTTAATTTGTATTCAATACTATATATATAAGTATTCATAAACTGGTATATATAAATCATCGTGTGCGGACTATTCCTCATCAGTAAAGTTGCTTGCTCCATACTATTTATAACTACCAGAATAGCAAGGAATTTATTCATGCAGAATTTATTACCACTCCCAAAGATATAGTTTACCACCTCTTCAGAAGAGAGCGTTGAAAATCTTTTCATATGAAAATATATTTCCGCAGCAAACTTTCATAAATGAAACGTAATGATATAAATGAATTGAGC
>KZ308764.1:288038-370489 GCA_000376725.2 Ladona fulva | reverse complement strand
CCATCGTCTCTCTTTCAACAAACAACAATTCACTCCATTTTACGGGAGCACAATCACCGTCAAATATCATCGAGTCACGGATTCATTCTTTGATTCTTAGCAGTAAATAGCGTTGGAATCTCTCAGTTGTTCCTTCTTCTTCCCTGGGAAAATGTGATGTCCTCTCTATTCACCCTCAGCATATCTCCATTCCGGGTAATGTAGACGTAGCATTCGACGCAGGGCAGGCGACCTGGTGCTCTTGGTGGTGCGGTTTCTCCAAATCGGTCACCGAGGTTGTCGTCAGTTTCACCGGTCGACTGCGGTGTTGAAGGTGGAACCCTCTGGGTGGTAGTGTAGGCGGGTGGTGAGGAACTGCTTTCTTCGCCGAATTGAGGCAAAAGACCGGGATAATCCACGGGCCTTGGGACATAAGGTGACCTATCGGCCATCGAGGGAATAATGGCCAGAACGGCGAAGACGGCACAGAAGCGGAGAAGTGAGTTCTGTGGAGAGAAAAAAGTTAAATTTATTGTAATCATCATATTCCGGTTAAGTAAGTATAGATGTCATTAAAAAAATATTTATAATGTCGCTAGATGTACACTGAAAAGCAGCTAGAATGTCGCTGCACGCAGAAAAATATATCGCTAAAAGGTAGTTTAAAATGAAATAGCTTAAATTTTCTTCTATAAATTGAGTATCAGTTCAGAATCTACACAAATTAAATTTATTGTAGGGGTATTATGACTTTCATCGACTGAAGATAATGCTAGTTAATATTAAAATAAGTCAAACGTGTTACGAATAAATTCTATCATGGAAGGCCGTACTTCGTGGAAGGACATTCTAAAGATTATGAAAAATAAAAACTTCGTAAACTTCCACACTATTTGGTTTTATTTTCGACCGGTTTCGGCGCAAAGGCCATCTTCTGAAGACGGCCGAATATAAAACCAAATAGTGTGGAAGTTTACGAAGTTTTTATATTTCATAATCTTTCAAACGTGTTATTTAAGAGATGGTAGTGGATGGTGGACGTGATAGATCATACTCCATAGAGCAAAGAATGTCGTTAAACAGAATAAATGGTCGCCAAACAGAAGAAAGGCCGCGAAAAGAAGGAAAAGTTGCTAGATTTTACAAAGAAATTACTTTTATGTGCGGCTACTATGTAAGTGGTACATCCGTTTTCCCCTTTATAGCTATACACACCTATTCCTATTGAAGACATCTAAGTTCAGCGTTCATTTTCGAATTTGGAGAAATGACAAATCTTTGGTCCTTTATACTACAAAGGATACATTCCATGTGATGAAAGCTGATTAACCCCTATATGTCAGAAATCAACCATCCATGGCTATGTTGTAATAAACGATATGACAGTAATGTTGAATACATGTTTAAAAAAAGGGACAAAGAAATCACCTTTGTTTGTTAAAACAAAATTTTTTGAGTTAGAGATATCATAGCTTTAGAGTTTATTTCTTAATCATTTAGATTTGTAGGTAACCATAAAAGTAAACGATCCTGATTTGAATACGAAATGATATACGGGAATAATTTATCCCAACTTTGATCTCCCAAATACATTTGTGACCGGTTTTACTACCTGTGTATCGTAATCTCTGAAAATATCCTACCGTTTTGAAACCTGTCTCAGACAAATTCAATGCCGAAAATTACGGAGAAGTAACTTACTTTAGTGCTTATTTCTTTCGTTCCCAAGGTTAACATAGAACAATACATTCAATACGAAACTTCAGTTTCTCATGATTTTTAAGTTAATTTTAGAGAGTTAGGCCTGACATCATAATGCATACTTAAAGTGGACTTTAACTAATGTTCACTTTAGGTGACTGTATTGTAACTGTTTTTATGAGTTAAAGAGAAGTTTATAGTTAAGATCTATACTAATTCATCGTATATGTAGAACATTAATTATAATCTTAACTTCAACTCTAACAAACCATCATAATACAGGGTCTCATTATTTAATCTTTGCCATTCGATTGTGTTCTACTTGTGATATCTGGTTTGAAAATAGCGATGGTTTTTATAGCAATAACAATGTTAACCGAGCGCATTTAAATATCTTAATTGTCTCTGCTACCTTTCATCGTAAGATTTACGTTCGCTATAACTCGTTCTATTGCATTCTCTACAGATTTAAAAAAGTTTTAATGGCAAATCTCATCATAAAATTTCCAGTACTATACCGTCATAGTTCTTCTAATGCGGGCAGCAGTTTTCTAATGTGTGACTAATGGGAATTCGACTTTTCACAAGGTCATGGTTTCCCAATTTTCGGTTGGACCCAAGCCTGCGTTGAATCAGGGTCATTAGCTACCGAAGGACGAGGAGCTATTCCACCGAAGGACGAGGAACTATTGCAAGTGGAAGTGATTTCACGCAGATAAATGTTCCTAATTACGAAGTGAAGCTTGAAGCGTCATTCATTATGCGAAGAACCTTCACTCGTTTTTAATTTAAAATTTTGTAATAAAAGGCATTGGGTAGCATTTTTAACCGACGAGTAATAATGTGCTTACTGTTTATATTTAGAATATTCAGCTCATTTTTGCAATGCAATAGTCTCGATATTTTGATAGGAAGTCTTAAGCATATTATTACCCAAAATCAACACATTGGCTATTTTTTTTGGAAAATTTCTGCCAAAGATACGTGGGACAAGAGAGAGATAGCATGGTGTCAAATATTGCAGATCTAGATTGATACTAAAATATTTCAGTTTTGCTCAAACATTTCTTCCTGAGTTCGTGATATAATTTCTGTTTCCTCTAATACTTACATAGTAGATTCGGTGTATTGCGATGTATTAATTGTTTCGATATCTCCATATTTGTATTTTTACGCGCCCAACGACCCGCATCGACCCAATTTAACACCATGGACTCTAATCGCGAAAATTCGGTCAAACATTTTTTGCAACGAACGCCTAGACTTTCTTTTTAGGAGCTCTTTGATAAGTTTTGCGACCCTATTCTAGATCACTTCCTGGTCTTAATCGCTCACCCGCATTGTCACTCAGTAAACAAACATTTATGGATCAATTAATAATTGAATTAAAAGGAGTAAAATAATTCTTAATATAATGATATTCTCAGACCCGGAATTGTAATGTATACTTAAAATGGACTTTTACTAATGTTCACCTTATGTCCCGGTGTTATAATGGTTTGTCTGAGCTTAAGTGACAATTATAGTTAATATCAATGTTAATTCATCGTATATGTAGGATAGTAATTATAATCTTCCCTTTAACAAACCATTTTAATACCAGGCCCTAAAGTGAACATTAGTTAAAGTCAATATTAAGTATATTTCCCCTGAGATGCGCCATTGACGGCTTGCGGGGTATGAATCTAAAACTCTCTATTATAATACCGGGCCTCAATCTTGCTACTTATTCGCTACGATCGCATTTGCCTTACAAATAGTTTGGAAACAAATGAGGTTGAAAATAATCTGGTATTTCTATTGAATATAAAATATTTCAGCTTGCGTTGTTAAGATGGTCTACATTAAACGAAGTTTTCACTGTAGTTATCCCAAGCTTCGTTTATGTGTATTATTCCACATTTAATTTTCTCTGTCATAGTCAGGAATCGAATTTCAGCTGCCAATTTCTCTCATTTTAGCACAGGTTAAAATTTCCTCTGAGATTTCTGCGAATTAATAATTCGCAGTATAGGGTTTGCTGATTCTTGATTCATCAGCTGCACACCTATTTAGTCCAAGCCTCATTTGAATATAGAGAATACGGTTTAAGCATTTAAATGTAGCCAAATAGTAACATTTCCATTAAATATCGACATTTTCTGTTAATAATATGTTGTGAAAATTTCATAAATTAATACCCGCGATGTATCGAAATGTAGCCAATTCGTACATTTTTCGTAAAATGAAGGAGTTTTCGGTTTTATAAAAAATGCAATAAATTTGACATTAGAAAGGACTTCAGATTATAATTATTACCCTCCGGAAAAATTAATTTCCTATGAATCATTCGTCAATGGGAAGATAACCTTCATATTTAAGTACGCTCTTAAAAAATATATATTTATTTATCAACCATTCACTTGCATTCCCATTGAACATCCAACACGCAAGCCAGGAATTCAAGCCATGCTGTTCTAATATTAATATGTATAGGCGTTAACGTGCGTCTATTATCTAGAATCTGCCAGCTTCGATGTTTCGGCAAGTATTGTAATTGATTTTAATACCCGCTGAGAAGATCTAAATTTTCGTATCCATTGGAAACAGCCACACTTAGGGCGATTATCGCCCGGGTGCCAAACGTTTCAATTGTGCCTAATTACTAAGTTTCGCATAGCAAAGAGGAAATACTATGACAAGCCAGCGCTCCTAGATTATCGGCACCCGGGTGTAGTGCAAGCACCACTCCGTTGGTTGGCGCGGCTGCAAGTGGAACTCATTTTTAATGGAGTAATTAAATATTGAATGCTACTGTCACGCATGGCTCGTGATGAAAACTATTTCGCGACATAAAGGCACTTTCAATGAACCGTAAAGAACCTATATTATCAACACATTCTTATATTTTCGATAACCATTCTGTAATAAATTACACGTCATTATCTCGTGAAACGTTACCAGTATCGTAATATAAATGTCTTCTCCAAAAGACAGGCTGGCTCCTACATAACTCCCTTCTAAATTTCGTAAGTTGGGGCTGTTTCCAAACTTCACTGTTTCCTATGTTTGTAAGCAGTAACCGACCTATCCAAACACTCAACGCCTACAGAATTATTCACACACACAAATGTCATTAGGCGAATGCTAATTTGGACACTCCGAAAGGAGTGACCGGTGGAATTTTTTTTCTAACAGCAAGTGGCACTACCACCGAAAATATCGCTGGCAACTTTGATGAAAAATGTCAAGAGAAGTAAAGGCGTACTCACCATCTTGGATGCGAGATGTTTCAGTCAACAGTTCAACCTCAGAAGTCAATGATGTGCCCTTTGGTGCCATCCTTTTTAAGTCCGGAGAGAGTGCAGATGACTGCCTGCTGTCGGCCAATCAGGAGCGGCCTCGATGGTGACGACACAGGTTTCTCCCGGCGGGAAACATTGGTGACGTCTCTATACTTATCAGAGGAGTAACGGCGGGGTAACGTTTGGGAAATCCTCCCCGTGCAGTGCTTTCTTTACGAGAACCGGTCCAATGACGAGAAAAAAGGGTTCTAGAAGATTCGAATGTGACCCCGAAGGCGATTCTGCAAACCGAGTCTCTTGACCGGGCTCGGGAAACTCGATTTCAATGACGTCAATTGCACGAGTCTCCAATGCAGATTTTGCGCCATGCGATACTCAATTACCGCTTTAGCTGCTGGCTATTCTTTAAACTGTCCGCATTTCTTTACGATGATTTATTCGTTCATTAGAGATGACTGTGAGTGGCAAGATTTATAATAGCGTTAGTCGTGAGGCTTGTAATTCTTAGAAGATGATGCTAATGTTACAGTGCGTTCACCCTACTTGTCGTTGCCGCAAAGAGGATTATTTTCAAGTGATTGCTCAATAAAAGAGGCTAAGAACTTGGTCAAACAGATGGAAGATAAGTGATTTTGGTGAAGTTACTAAATATGTTGTCTTTAACGGTTACATCCCTGCTATTAGGAAAATTTTTTTTTATCGTTTTCTAGCAAATGCATTTTTTCACAAGGAGCATTAGTGATAACTTTTTAAAATAATAGTTTTTACGAAATAAGTACAACTGGTTGAAGTAGCTATTAATGTAGAAATGTATTCGGGACATTGTCTCGTCATTAACAGCAATTATCACACATGTTCTATGCTGCTTCAATCCACACAGAGAGTCATGGAATATTGTACTAAATTAAAGCATGAAAATGTAGCCATTCCTTTTAATTACGTGAATATTTTAATAAGCAAAGAGTAGATTTTTGTGAAATAAACAGAATCCTCTTCAAACTCTCTTATTTTGAGTCATTCAAGGACGGTATTGATACGACAGGGGAAGGAAATCTTTATGCCACAGAGGATTGTAGAGAATTTGATTTAAATTGTCGAGCTCTTTAGAATGACGAAAATATTTCTGTGGAAAGCTCACAAATTACACTCAATAGTTATTTCGTATTTCGAGGTATCTAAAGGATTTGAATAAATGGATTGCGTAATATTTTAATGATTGCACTGAAGTTACCGTAGTTGAAGAAAGAGAGTCAAACATAGTGTGTAAATAAGTGAAAGTCATGCTTAAAAATCTTGTTGCTCATGACTGAATTAATAACTTTAAAAGTAAAGTATATTCTGAACGAAGTTTTGCCCCTTTGAATCGAGTTTTCTTATTTTTTCTGATAAAACTCTTTTTCACTGTGAAGCTTAAAGGTATAGGTTATGTAACCAAATTTTTTCTGAATTTTATCTAAAAATTCTTTAATTGAATCTATTAAATCGGTATCGACTTCGTGGTAGCTTTCTATCTTCGAGACATAAGAAATCTTTAGTTTACTTAAACTTTTACCATTTATTTAGTTAACTCATTTGATCGCAGGAAAACAGATGAATTACCTCTCTGTCATATTCTATCCAACGCTTCTTATCTTTGGATTTTTTTGACTCATTTCTTCAATCCATGATGTCTTATTTTCTTAGATCTCATAGTTTTCAACCCAAAATAACCCCTATTGATTTCAACCTAATGATTCACTACATGTAAGTCAGTTATGTCGTGGAAACTCATGGTGTGGAATAAGTGGAAAAGGAAAATGAAAGGAAAATTGTTCAGTATATCCCATAGGGGCAATTTGTACGTACGGAAAAGTCCGTTCAAATGCTGATTACACCTCATCCAAGTTTAAGCAATCGTTATCCAGTTGTATGAGGTCGTTTCTCCTGCACTCATAAAGACAGGGAAGCGGAGATTACGGAATATGATACGACATCGTAACATTTCCTAAAATTCACGGAAATTCTCCTTATTTACGTCGCAACTGTTTGTCCAATCCGTTTCCCAGAAACGGGTGAACTACTTCTTGCGAAGGGAAGAATCGTGGCATGTGTAGAAAGGAACCAAACGATTAGTAATATAGGCTGAAGTTAAATTTCAAGCCTCTCAGCATAGGGACATAGAAAGAGATGAATTAGAAGTATTCTTCAAGCCTAGAAGCTTAATGAGTGCATGTATTTTTATAACAACCGTGTTTATCTTCCCTTTCTTTGGGAAACCGTGCTTATTTTCCCTAATTGCGTTTTTTTATGTTGTAGC
Organism: Ladona fulva; assembly: GCA_000376725.2. Taxonomy (NCBI): domain Eukaryota; kingdom Metazoa; phylum Arthropoda; class Insecta; order Odonata; family Libellulidae; genus Ladona; species Ladona fulva. The sequence continues at coordinate 363,229 of KZ308764.1, read as the reverse complement.
AGTAGAATTGGAATTATGGTGCCTCAACTGCTGAGGCGATTTTGCACCTATTCCAAAAATAGTATAAGTTATTGTAGTTTGTATCTGAAGTGTAAAATAGAATAGATAGATTAAAATTGAATAAATAAATATAGATAAACTATTGAAAGGACGTACTACATAAGTGTTCTACCTCTCGGTAGGTTCATATGCCCTATTTTTTACTTAAACTTTTACCTTTGACTTAGTTAACGCATTTGATCGCAGGAAAACGAGATGAATTCCCTACTCAGCGTCATTTGCTTCCTGATAACTTACCCCACTCTTTATACCATCTACCAACGTTCGTCTTTGTCTTCTCCTCTACTTTTTCCCTTGTATTCTACCTTCAATAACATTCTTTGGCAATCTCCTCTCCTCTCAATATTTGACCCTCCCATTTCCTCTGTCGACGTTTAATTACTTCAATAAAGTATCTTTATAATAAATGGGATGCATAACTGTATGTTTCTACTTTCTTTCACGAATATTTTTTGCACAATACCTCCCTATATGTAAGGCGTGATTACTGCAGCATAAATTGGATCCATCTTCTCTTTATTTTGTCGTAACAGAAACATCTGCTGCTCATAAAAGAGGAAAGGTAGGTTTTTTAAGGTCATCGACCAGCATTCTCTCTATTCCTATTTTTTAATCCATTTTCTACGAAGTCCCAAGGTTGAAACTGCGAAATACTACTAGATGAAGGACGAATACACGGGTATTTAATAAAGAATTAACTTGATAGGCGGAACCAAAATATGCAGGATTCTAGATTCACTCAGGAACGCTAGAATTTTGATGGGGAATCGGAAAAACGTAGCCTAAAGCCTAGCGGAAAGTTCTTGTTAAAACAAAATCGATGTGGAGAGATATGCTTAGTGCCGTGCTTTTCATTTATACTAGACAAATATGACATTAATGATAAAATGGCCGAATTGCGGAAACATAACTGAAATACTTCTAATTTAAGTTTCGCGAATAAATTGACGTGATAGTTTCGTAAACAGAACATTTTAGATTATGAACTCTACTTAGAAGAAAGGTCAAGCAGACTTCCTTCTAAGCCTCGCATTTGTTTTGAAATCATGAAGATTGCGGATGACCATTGTTCACTGATGTTCCTCATTTTCCTTACTTCCTCATTAGTACGCACCTTTTACTTGTGTTTACGCAATTACTGCACAGCCCCCATTTCCCCCAGGTGGAACCACAGGGACTTTTGTTACCCAGGGCAGACGATTTATAGTCGCCCTTAGCAGAGTAGTCTCGGGTAGCCGAAGATGATTCGACATAAGGTTGTAATTTAACAAAGCTTTAAAACGTAATCAATACATTTTTTGACCATATTCCTGTAGAAACTAAAATTTCTCTCTCCACATATTTTAACGCAATTCTTCCAGATAAAAACAACTCGTCCTACATTTAGAGCTTTAAGAGTAAATGCCACAATCATATTTTAATCCCACAAAGTAGAACCAAAATAATTAGGACGCACCACCCAATATGGTTAACCCACTATGATTGCACCTCTAAATGCACACCGATTTCAGTTAGATAAAAACCTTATTATCCTATACCCCTATACCTGGTTTTGCTCTGCCGTCCCATGTAATGTTTGTATATATTGTTATGTAGCTGTTTATATATGTATATAATTGTAATTTAGCTTTGATTGTAATTGCTTAATTTTTGATTATATTGTACTCATTGACAAACCCTTATGTAGATCGATGTAAATATGTTTATATTCATATAATATCTTATTTCTAAATATCTTTACGTCTCCAACTTGGTAAATTTAGAGAACTTTTATCAAATAATGTCGATAAAACTGATCACCATTGATGAATTCATTATTCTCTCATCTTATTCTCTGTTTTTTTTTGTCTCCTTCGCACTAAATACCTTTATTGCTATCTTGATACTGATCTTTTTCGGAGCCGTAATATTTGTACTTCATAATCTAATGTAATTTTCCTGATATTTTTATGAAAATTTATTTCTAGTCGTTATGTCTATGATATACTCGTAATGTATCTGTACCATATTTTTGCTTTTCATGTGTAATTTAACCTGCCTTTTCCTTGTATCTTTGCGTAAGTTTTGCAGGTTTTCCACACCCCATTCTTGTGGGTGTTTTCTTGCTGTGGTGTATTTTTTCCTAAGGGCAAACTTAACTTTTTGAACCCACAAAGTATTACTAATCTTTGCACTTTTTTTCAAGCTATCTCTTCCAAATTTCATACGACGAAGGGTTAGGTGTAGTCAAGTCTTGAAAGTCTCAACCTCGCCCGAATAAAGCAGCATTATTAAGATTATTATTATTGTAAACAGAAATCGAGTGGAGTTTTCAATCATTTTTCTTTATGTTATATTATAATTATTGACTAATAATCAACCCCATCAAGCATGACGGAGCTTAATTTATTTAAAAAATATATATCTATCCCTAAGCATAATTCATGATAATTAACATATTTGTGACCTGATGTGTATGTCGATCGATTGATATTGGATGAATTTCTAATAAAAATGCTTCGAATTAAATGTATGAATTAACTCTTTATCAATTATAACTTTGAAATCAACATTCGTAAAAAACTTTGTAATATTCAAATTTAGCCCTAAAATTACTGTCACACGGACAGATAGATTTTGCTTTATATGCATAATTTATTTATGTCTTACCTTACGTATTGATTCACAAGTAACTTGGTTTTCATTAGCTGTTTGTGATCAATTAACTACTATTAATATTAAATACAGCCTAATTTAAAATTTCAAATTGATAGCGAACAAAAGGGAGACACGGATGACACAGAAATGCGATCCAAGAAAGTCACTCCTAAGCGGTAAAGTCACAAAGATGAAGCGCAATAGAGGTTTGAGGAGAACTACAAAACCCGTAATTTGCAAGTAAACAAACTTAGGAAATTACAACCAGCGGGGATTAGGGTTCTCCGTGGCCCCGCTTTGCTATACTTATTACAGCAACCATGTTGCCATCTTTAGAAGAGAAGATAACTGATTGTGAGCGTGGAGGGGGATGGTGTGGGTTATTTTGTGGTGTGACGTCAACAAGGGAAAACAAAACAGAAGAAGGTCCCACTTCGTTATTCATATTGCGCTACCTAATTGTGTGTATGAATAGGCTCTGGTACGCAGTTTTGCGGTCTTATGTTTTGATATTTTAAGTTTTCTATGTTAATTTTGAGGTCATTTTCTGAAATGTGTTATGCGACGCTTGATCTGTTTCTGTTTAAAGTGAGCTATGTGTTCTTTGAATCTGATTTCAATTTTTCTTCTTGTCTGTCCACAATAGACTTGCAATCTGTCTGTCGCAATCTTGACACGATATTTCGTAGATACCAGATTTGCTTGACGGGTCTTTAGGATTTGGAAGAAGATTTGACAGTTTATTGCTATTGACAAATGATTGAAGTTGAATTTGAAAAATATGTGTTTAAGTTTATAACTGATTCCCGTTGCGAATGGTAGTTTATAGACGGACAAGTCATGTGTGGACACTCAGTTATCGTCTCTCCTGATGATGACAACGTAGTTGCCAAAATACTTATTGAAAACAATACTTTGCAAAGGGCGACCGCGGAGAACCCTAAACCCCGCTGGTTGGAAATTCCAAATGGTTAGTTTGCTTGCAAACTACGAATCTTGGGAGCTTTTCTCAAAACTATAATTTAAGATGAAAAATAATGAAGTATTTCATGGACGAAGAATGAAATTACATTCTCGTCGTAACGAACGAGTCCTCTACTTATATCGCTCTGCCACTGTCATATCAGGTTGATGTAGGAACCGGTTCGGCGAACTCGGGAATTTCTAGAAACAGGTTCTCGAGAACCGGTGAGAACCGGCTGAATCCCACCCCTGAGCACGGCGCATCTTCGACATTCTCTGCGTATTCAGAGAAGGTGATTCACAATCGTCATGGGCTGCATTTTGTTCTAAGAAATGAGCAACGAATCTTAGCTTTATTTAGTTAGACGAAGAAGTACCGTTTGGGTGCATGATGAATTGCATCCCTAACTTTTCTTGTTCACGCGTAAACGCACCAGCCCTCCAATCATAGCAATTTTTACAGTAATAATTTTCCTAGTCCTAGATTTCTAATGGAATGGCACAAAAGAATATGCGGGTTCAATATCCCGGTTAATAATGATCGTTCCGCCTGTTATTGGCCTCTCTGTTTCCCCATCTTCTTAGAATGTTAGTGATTAGTAATGTGTTGGGATTATGATTATTACTGCTTGTATCCATTATCATATTGAGAACTGTCTTACATTGTTCTCATTCAAACTATAGAGAATCGATTCGTATACCTTTTATGATGTTTAGTTTTATCATCGACTTTTAATGTTGCAGGTGGCCAAAAATATATTGCAAAATTTTAGGATTGTAAAAATTCGAATATTCCTTTGTTACATCCCTCGTCATGGTATTTAACTCTTCAATTTTCAACTATTCACATTCTTCATGTCTCCATAATCAGCATTTTCCTTATTTCCTTAAATATCCTGCAAGTCGCCATCCGATGAGTGGCAGGTATTTTTACTCTTTGAAAATTACCTATAATTATTGATTCCTCCCAATCAATTCATTGAGATTCAATATCGATATGTTTAATGTTAAAAGGCGTTAATTCGTGAAGTGTCAAACTGCAGAAATTACAAACCTTATAAACTTCCTTAGGTATTCATCACTTACTTGCTATCGAATCTTTTATCTGAAGCCGTCCTATCCTGATATCTTTCTTTAATTGCGGCTCTTTTCAGATAATTTCAAAATGAATGCTTATACTCTGCATGCTCGAATTTTCACAGACATGTTCCGTTTCCCACGTTCGTTCATTTTCTGTCTTTTACAAATTACTACCATCTTCCACACGTCGAAAGGCAATTGCAAGGTAGTAATGTAAATTTAGATGTAGGTTAAGGGCAAGATGTTTAGGTAATATATACTTCTTTCTATTATCTCAATATATCAAAATCTACTGGAAAGATTCATCGGACGTTTTGAACAACCTCAAATAACATCTTTTAGAATCTACTATTCTATGTCCACCCCCTCCCCTACCCACCCTTCCCATAAACACCCAATCTTTCACACCCCTTCCCTCCCTCCTCCCTTTTAATAGATATACTGTACTGGAGATGATTTTTGTTTTTTGTTGCAACAAAGGAGCATGGACAGTGGAGAATATGGAAGAACAGAGAACTAGAGGAGCTTTACCAACATCCTAACTTAGTGTCAGAAATAAGGAGTAATAGGTTAAGATGGTTAGGTATGGTTAAGAAATATACGTAGGACACCCTAGTGGTAGAAGACTGAGAGGAAGACCTCGTAAAAGATGGTTGGATGATGTAAAGGATTATCTGCGAAAAATGAAAATAAAAAGATGGAGAACGCATACAAGTGATTGTGATGTTTGGGCTAACATTGCCAGAGAGGCCAAGGCCCTACAAGGGCTGTATCGCCGAGGAGTAAGTACTGGAGATAGAGATGTCACCTGATGATGACCTGACGGGTCAAACCATGGACATATAATAAAAATGATTGTAGTAACGGTAGAAATGTCTTTTCCTTATTCTCTAATACACATTTTATCGAAATGATTAAAATTGCCTCTCTCATGTACATATCATAAAATTTTTCATCAAAGCGCTGTGTTTAAAGGTCGAGTATATAAGTTATTTGTCTTTTCTGCACATGTTCATACCGCATCCCTGTCTATTGCTAGTTCAAATGACTCAAAAGTGTGGAATCCGACTGTCAATGTCTTCCTACTGATAATTTTGAGCACCATAAATCTAATTTCTTCAACTTATATATAATCAATGATTGATCATTACTCAGGGCAATTATTTGACAGAAGATAACATGTAATAGATGCAGGGGTGTATTTACGATAAGACACAAACGGCACTAGGTGCGGATAAATTATAAACGGGACGCAATATATATGTTCTTATTGTAATATTAGTAGTAATAGTATTGTTAAAAGTGCTTCGACAGCTGAGGTCATTTTGCACGTAGGCCCCCACCGGGAATCGAACCTGGGACTGTTTTCAGTGAAGAGGAACGCGTTGCCCACATGGATATCCGGGACCCTTGTTATATTATTTAGACGATGGTAAGTTATTCGCTGGATCCTAAAACTGACCCTAGTGCATCAAATCTCTCGTTGCTTCAGTGATCCCTGACAAGAAATCGTGAGAGGTTAGGTATATCTTGTCTTTCGTTCCGCGAATAGTTTAATCTGCTATTTAAATATTTTTGGCAGTCATCAAGGTCTCTTTGGCCAAAGAATCCATCTTTCTTATCTGTTCTTTTAGCACGAATGATTATAATTACTAATTATGATAACTCGCAAAATTCCCGCTAATACTTTTGTTCAATAATTATTAGAAATTCTTTTGTTAGTCCGCAAGACCATGTTCTTACTCTAGCTATTTATTCTATTGTTTTGGTTCGAAGTCTTACTCAATGATCTTCACATCCTAAGCTTGACACCATTTTCAAGGACAGCGCTGTGATCCGTGAATTCTGCACAATGCATTCCTTCTCATTCCTTTTTGATTTCCTGGTGATTTTTTTTGTAGATGACTTAACTCTCTCTTTCTCTCTGAAATAGTTGTCATTCTGTGAAAAAATATGATTAACTCATTCAGAGACCATGAAGAAACTTAGCTTCCTTTTTCGTAGGCTAAATATAAGGAAATGTCTGGTAGGTTATGACGGTGGATTTCCTTTTAAAATCTGTTTTACATCGTAATTATGTATTACAAAAGAGGAATATAGAACAACCTTTCTTGTTGTGCATTCACGGTAGCTGACCAGTAAAATATGCCCGTTTGCCCATAATTTGTTACCGTTTTAAGAAGTACGTGTTTAATTACTCCATAAACTACACAATTTGTTCGCGGTATTGCTTTTATGAGACATATTAGTATGAACGTAAGCCTAGAGAGGCCCTTAATGCATTTAGAAAGACACACTTTACCACTGCTGATGTATAAGACTCAATTTTCCAGTATTACGGCAGGATCGTTTACTGAAAAAAGCACGAAAATGTGACAGGTAACTGTAATCAATCGTTACGTCTTAGAATCAAGAAAATCGTCATCGGGCCATTTGGAAACTACTCTACTTTTAATAGTATCAGTAATACTGTTATCAAATGTCAGCTACAATGTGAAGATTTAAGAATACCTCCGAATGCCATAAAGGTAATATAGTTTAAGATAATATCCCTGAAAAAACTCTGTTATTTCCATAGTTAAATGCCTTTCAGAAAATACTTGGCCCAGAAAGCAACGTCAGCTAAACGATGACAACGATAGCCATTTTCTGTCGATTACTTGTCTTACAATAGTAAATTTCTGTAAAAGAACCTCCTCGCGCCCCTTCAATAAATCTATCATCAGATTAACTATGATTTTTATACTTTACTTATTTATTTCAATTATGAGCACACGTTGCAATAATGATCCGTCAGGCAAAACCTGTTGACGGTATTTCAACGGTAATACTCGTCAGGAAGAAAATGTAATCAGCATAAACAGGCTGCTCAGGCTCTGATTTTGAAATAATAGGGTGTATGTATACCTTTAAATTGTAAGTTGTAATTCTTTTCCATCGAATTCCTCAATGAAAGGGATAATGATGGTTTTGCATGAAAAATCGTTCGGCTAGGAAAAATTCCGAGGAAAAACGGATACGAAAGAAAGTCTGACAGGACCGGGACTCGAACCTGGCTCTTCCGCCAACAGGGCGAATGCTCTAACCATTGAGCTATCTTGCCAGTACATTTCTTCGTGCCGTCAAGGCTCACGCCACTGGCGGCTTGCAGGGTAAAAATCTAAATCTAAATCTAAAAAATAATCTCCATACATCGAAGACAAAAATTTATCAAAGATAAATAGTTGTGACTTTATTTTAGCGTTTTTGTTCTCAAAACTGAAAATAATAAACTTCATGGATATTATGCATGCTTTTTTTCTTATATATCTTTACGTCAATAATCTCCTGATTGTGAGTAATGCAAATTATAACCCATCTTTATACAAAGATATTTAGAAATAGTTTGGAAGTACCAAGGAGTGCTATTTACATGATTCCGTTAAAGAAATCTTGTTAAGTCATCTGAAATTATATTTATGGGTAGAGCTAATTCAATTATGATCAAATTTCCCATTAATGCTACGGACATGTAATGGAATGGACATTATACGGTATTTGTAATTATATTCAAATTAAAGCTCCCGGAATTTCCTGCTCTTGGAATGAAAAACTCCCGAAATCAATCTTTAAGGAGTTGGGAACCCAAGGTGCTAAAGCTAAGAAAAAGCTAAAGCTTCCCGTGCGTTCTTGGGCGCGTTACAGTCCTGTTAAATATTAATTTGTATAAAATAAATCGTCTAGTTGAAGTTAGCTAATTTATTGTTTGTGAAAATTCCTACCAAGAGCTTTATAACGAGACCAAGCTTGAGTTTTTACGTCCTTCCATTACCGAGAAAAAGTTGTTTTACATAATCGATAACAACTTCTTATCGCATAAGGGAATTAATTTGAAACTTTTTACTTAATTAAAACATTGTTATTCTCATATTACATCAAAATTTCGTATCAATTGCGTTCATACTTTTTAAGATATCAATTTTGAAAGTAAGCGCTCCGGTAAACAGCGCGAAAAAACGGGCACTTTTTTCGTTCTACCTGTAATAACATACCAACCGGATGTAAACAAAAATGTTTGCATTGCTCGATGAAACGTAGAATAAAACAAGCTAAAATTTGGTGTAACCCGTATTTCTGAGGAATTCCTGGTTTAGATTTTAATCGAGTCCAAACTCGAGTATCCATAATAAAAAATCCGACGCATAACTCATAAATTTGCATTGCGTGAAAACTAAAACAGTGTGTTACTGAAAATGCGATCGCGTCTTGTGAAATCGTGCTGTTTAAGGGTCCATAAGCGTTGATTACAAGCTTCAACGGAAGTAAGACAATGAATTTCTTATAGTCTTCATTGGAAATAGTTGTAGTTTAGAAGCTCAATTCCAACGGAGTTATCAAAGGTTTCTTCGTGAACTGAGAGCGCGTAGGCTGCCCACGTTGCCAAATTCATTTTCTTCGATAACTTAATGTCAAGGCTGAGAGCCGTCTAATATAAAAAGTGTGAAAATTGTATTTCAGAAGTCAGTAGAACAGACTTCTCTATGTCAAGAGGCTTTGGATTGTATTTAACATAAAGTAAATTTAACATAAAAAAATTAAGGAAAAGGGTTTTAAAAGCGAAAATTGACTCAGGGAACGCAAAAAAGACCAAATTTATAATATCGAAAGATGAACTATTTTAATTATAACGCGTAATTTTAAGACAGTATGCAATATAAAATTTGGTTTCGGCGATCTTTTATTAAAATATCTATCTTCAAACAGTAGCAAGTGGAGGAAACAACTTTATACCAGAGGGAGAGAAGCATAGCTGAAGAGGATTATCCTTTTTGAAAGCATGTTTAAATTTTTTATCTTAAATTAACTCTTAGGAACATTTCCTAGTTTACATCGCTGTGATTCATGCACGCAGTTTGCTCTTATGGTGTTTTATCCTTGGAAAAAAATTAAATTAATCGGGACTTCAAAACTACACCCGTTTGATATAAAAAATCACAATTCGATGAAACAATAACTCTGTGCCACATAACTACGGTAAAATTTAAATTTTTCATTCCACGTAAAAGGACTATTATAAATGATTGATTGCGAATATTTATAAAGATGTATTGTGATTGGAAATGTTACTTCTCGGCCAAAACTGAAGGAGCTCCAAAATTGTATTAAGACTTTATATACTTCCAAATTCTCACGCTGAATATCTTTTATTCAGTTTGTACTTCACGTCAGTACGAGGTACTGCACATACAATTTATCATTTATTAATTTTTATATTTATATATTTTTATTTATTTTATATCATCATTATTTTATACATTTCGTAATATTTGTTTTTATTATCTAGCTTTGAAGTTGATGTTTTTTTTAACACTAGTATTAAATACGAGTATGATTCAGTGTACCAACAAAATATGCTTAATATCTGTCTGTAGAGCTTGTATGGGAGGCTGGTTTGAACCTCGAACTCTCGACTTTTACCAAAAGCTTGGGGGAATAACATGTACTAGACCATATGAGAAAAGAGATAGCTTTCCGTTGCTTCCCAAACTAAGAATGCAAAGAATGGGACAATTTACCCACAATATCGTACCACAATGACCCTTTGAATGGCATCTTTCATTGTATTTGAGGAGTGATCTGAGTGAAGGTCTTCATCCAAATTCACTCACACCTCAGTAGCTAACGTAAGACAAAGAAAAAGTAAATAACAACTAACCAATTGATCCAGTCGTTAAGAAGGGGAACTCCATAATGGCTATGAGGGAAATTAACAGTCTCTTAGTTCCACAAGAATTTCCTGTAAGAGTCAGAAGATACATTTCTCACTATCCTGTGTCTAAAGATAGATGAATTACATTTCTAAAGATACGGTAGCAGAAACAATTATCATAAAATCTACATCCACATATGTACTCCGCTAGCCGCCTTTCGGCGTGTGGCAGGGGGTGCATGCACCGTGACTCAACTTCCTTAATCGATTACTTTCGCGCATCGTTCGCGGAAATATTAATTTTTGAAAGATCTAGTTCTAGCATCTATTTCTCTGATTTTTCTCACAGTATGTAACAAGGATGACGTCATAATATCAGCTACATCTTTTAGGAATATATGTGTGTACCATCTCAGAACTTATTAAGTAAATTAAGTCTTTGTTTAAATCTTCTATCTTCTAGAGATTCCCATCCTGCGTCCTGAAGCATTTGAGAAACACTCACTGATTTGTTGTAACAATTTTACGAAACGTATCGCCTTTTGCTGAACTTTTTCTAATTCTCGAATACAAAGTACATAAAAAACTATGCATATAAAATTTAAGAAATGCGCTTAACACGTTTTCAAAATCAGAGATTATAGTACCTATCTCTTATTTGCAGTGCTTAGTTAAGTAGGTGAAAACGTAGACTAAAATTTCTTACCCCGCTTACTCTGTAATGCTGCATTAAGTATACAAACCTTTTCGTGGAAGCATCGAAACATGCTCTACGGTCTTCGATAAATCAGTTTCGAAGACCGTGTGGCCGCCGGAATCCCGTCTCCGCTCTCAATGTTTTTCGTCCTTCAAGTGCAAGGTCATCGCGGATGTTTTCCTCTTCGTAGCCGCTGTGTTATCTCGCTTCCCTGATCTCAAACCGCAAGTGCATGCGACATGGCGAAATTGTCGCTGACACAATTCGGACTCGTTTAAAGGTCGAAGAGAAACCTACCATTTATGGGTTATGAATTTATTCATGTCATACATTTATAGGCTATGAATGTTCCATAATATTATGAATAACAACTCTCTTTTCTATAAACCGTAGCACTTTGTTGATCTTTTGACAGTACTCACTTATGCATACTTTGAGGTCCTGCTACATACAATGTCCTGGTGAATGGAATATTTATCATTTGTCTTTTAGTTCAGGAGAAAAATATATCATTTCATCAACTTTTATCTCAGTTTTGTTCATGGGTGTGCTGATATGAAAGATACTGAGGTATGAGTGATGCTGAACAGTTATTAAGTTCATTTATTAAGGTCTCTCCTTATGGAATGTTACGAAAAGTGTTACTTGCAGAGTCATTATGTTTCTCTCATACGGACCTGTTCTGCTTAAAGCATTATGTCTCAATGAGGAAAGTAATGGCTAACTATCTCACTCCCCATTTTGCCTAGTCACCTCAGCCCCCTCTCCAAGGCGTTTCGTTGCTTATGATGGAGGGACGAGGTTCAAATTAGCCTTCGGGCTGAAGACTGTACAGACGGACATACTTTGAATGAAAAACTAACAATCGTCAATATATATATAATATGTATAAAAAAACTTTTCGATGAAAACGAATGCAAGTAAGAATCTGGGTCCATTGTTTAAGCTCGTAAGCATAAATTGAAATGATGCACACGTTTGCATTCAACGAAATCGACGACTTTCCTTTGCCTTGTACGAAAATTAGTTGGTTTGAAAAGTGGACCTCTTTGGACACCATGTATTTGAGGTTTAGGCTCTAGGTAGGTTGAGATTGAGGGCTTGGATTATTTACTGGAAAGAAGCGTGAAATCGTAACGTGACGTGACGAGACGTAATTTCATGAGTTGTTTAATTTATTTATACGACAAAACTTGAATTAGGCATTTTAAGCCTTTAATTTTTTCTAAGGAGATTAACCTTTTTTAACTAGTCATTCAAATTGTAAGGTTATGTATCGGAGTGATAGTGGCTGGAACTCAGGAACACTTCAAGTGATAATATTCAAAATGTTACTGATTGATTACCAACGGAAGTTATTAAAATGGTTTAATAATAAAAAATCCCAAGGAAGAATGGACTTGAAAAAAGTCTGACGGGACCGGGAATTGAACCCGGGTTTCCCAATTGCCGGTACGGTGCTGTCCGTTGAGTTATCCCTGCAGAACATTTTTCCAAGCGATTCAGGACACTTTGTGGGCAAAGGACGTTGCGAGTTCGTCCACATGGTGGCATCGTTCGCTGTCATGGCTTCATAGAAGCACCGACTTATAGACTTTTTTCAAGTCCATTCTTTCTTGGGATTTTTCCAAGGTGCGCACCATCTTGCGCTAGATCACCCTTACCCGCTTTCTATGAATACAAATTCCGTTGAGCTGAAGTCTCTTGGTAATATCATGGCTAGAATATTGTCATAGATAATTTAATCTAATTTACAAATTAAATTATGAGAGATATCCTTGTCCAAAATTGCAAGATCAAGGGTGAATCGAAGTATTTTCCTGTCGTAAATCTATGAATTTAAAGAAAATTTTGGGGAAGACTATATGCTACGAATGAATCGTGTATATGAATGCTGCGAATAATAACTATAATGATATCGTAAAGAGTGAAAAGAGCAACTTTTATCCGTACCACGAAATACTTTATCGAGCGACCATGGTTTCGACGATTCGCGTATTCATAAGGCGAGGGTTACAGAAAATTTAAATTCAAAAACAGAAGGATGGGAAGGTAAGGTTGGGTTGGAAAGGGGGGAGGTATTAAGCGAAGGTGTGTGGGAGGAGGGGCTTCAACGACGTAGGAAAGGATTTGGGAAGGAAGTGGTGAAAGATAGTCGTTGATAATTTTTTAATTAAGGATGGCAATGATCTTAAGGATTTCTAGTTATTCTTTGGCATTCATTGAATGTTCATTGAATTTTTTTACAGCTAGGAAATGAGATACCTCCAAAGTGGAGGTATCTCATTTCCTAGCTGTATTGATTATCGAATTTAATAAGTTGCTAGCCATTTGCGCTTAGTAAAATATTTCGTGGTTAGGGAAAAGTTGCATATTTTCATTATTTACGTTTTGGAGACCTACCACTAAGTCATTCCGGAAACAATTGATAGTACATTGTAACTACAGGGGCGTAGCCAGGATTTGTCCATGGGGAATCTAACGAAGGTATAAGCTGATTTATTTTAAAACTTATACCCTGCAAATCTCCAGCAGTGTTTGCGTGGCATAATTCCGAGAATCCATCCACCGCATACTTTCCTTTACTGTTGGCTCATTTCTCATGGGGGGTCGTAACCCCCAGTACCACCCCCTTGGCTACGCCTCTGAATACATATAAAGATACCATATGTAGATGTGATGCAAGAAACTTATATTACCTTTGATTATTTAAGTCACACGAATATCTATACTAATATTACCGATAGAGTAACTTAGCAAGGAACCTGTATTAACCTCAGAATCTCTGAATGAAGTTTCAGCTTATTTTTGGTCAATAATTTCTTTTCCAGAAGCGTGCATATTTTAATAGTCGACTCAGAATGTATGCACTGTAAGTGTAACCTACGGTGACATGAAAACTTAATCACATTCAGCGAAAACGAATATATTAGAAGAGAGGTGACTTTCAAGCGGCGGGTTCGGATAAAGATATTGGTGAAGGAAGCACTTGGTCGTGAAAAGGTCGCTGAGGCACTTAACATAAAACCCCTTCTGCGTGGAGTTCCGGGAACAATATATTCAGAGATAAAAACTTCCCTTTTCAGAATTGAAAAGCGGGAAAGGTGTTGCTGTGGCGGATCCATTACCAATGAAAAGAATTGTCATAGAATATCATCACAATCTAACGTTTATATTGTGCTACTAATTTGGAAGCATCACGTTGTGTAAAGTATTAAATGAATATCGGAAAAAAATGTTTAAATTTCTATCATATTACATTTAACTTCAGTTTAATTTAATTGTTAGATACGACGATAAGGAAAAGTATTTAAATTTGCACGATTAGGCATCAGTCTTAAAACCCACGGATAAACGGAAGTGAAGAAGGTCGAGGTGCCTGGGACTCGAACCGAGGACCTCAGAGCTACCACGAAAAAGTAACCCTGTGAGTGGTAGTATCGAATTACTTACGTAGAAAGTTAACTTAGATGCCGGTAATTGCTATGTTTTAGCGTAGTTAATGTTCCTAAACGAAAAATTTGTCGGTAAATAACAGTGATGTTTATTTGGTGACATTATTGCACGAAAGAAAATGTATTGTACGATTCTACTGCATATTGTTACTTTCAAATTATTTTTATTTGCAGGATTCCTTGGTTGAATTGTAAAATCCACGAAAGCGGCCAAGATTTCGTGGAACTTAAATTTCATTCTGAATAAAGGAAAGATATCTAATATTCGACGAAAATCTGATTCTTTTGGAATTTCGAGAAAAATAGAATTTTGTAAAAAAGTCTTTCTTTCATTCAGAATGTAGTTAAATTTGTCTATTTTCGCATGGAATCTGTTTTTGTATGTTTCACTTCATTCTGAACTTTTAGAGGATATTATTCACTTTTAAATCCATCATTTCTTATTTATTACTCTTACTGCTTAAATTATTGCACAATTTTCATATTTTCTTTGCTGCGAATTTTATTCGTAGAGTATTTGTTTGTAGTTAATTCATTTGTATTATGCTTTTATGTCTTGGTGGGGAGATCTCTTTGGACGCTTTTTAGCTATGACAGTCAGCAGGTTTTTCACACCTCCCTCCTGTGTAGGCGTTTTCCAGCTGCGTGTATTTATTTTATAGCGTTACTCAGGTTTTTTGTGCCCAGAAAATACGTTCTTCGTATTCTATTTCAAATTGTGTTATAATCCATTCTAGTTCCATCTTTTGATCTATTTTACAGTGACGATGTTTAAGAAAAGAATAGATGTGTAAAGTGATTCAAAAGTAAATTTCTCGATGTCTCCTAAATAAAGACGTTATTTGTTTATTTTAAAGTGGCAACTTTTGGCAAATAGTCATCTTTAGAAGGCGAAACTGGAAGCAGTACAAGCCGTAGATGAGGGAAAAGGGTTGGAAGAAGGGGAAACTCCTATTATATAAGGAGGAAATTTTTCCTTTTGTGTGATCCTATCATATCAAGGTCTTTATTACAATAAGAGAGAAACGTTTTTGCATCTTTCTCCTTCAGTGGGAAATTAATGGTTTTGTTCCAGTAAAACGTTACTGAAATAACGTGAACGAAATTACGAAACTTACTTGTGTGGTCGGTGTTTATTTTTTGAACGCATATGTCTCGTTCTTCTTAAGAAAAACTTCGGGAATATATCTCAGGATTTATGTATTAGCAATAACTATTCGATAATTCGAGAAACGCGCTGTAAAAATACAAATTACTCAAGGTGAGCATTGTTTCTAGAGCCAGCGCTCTTGATACCGTTAACGCAAGTATATTCGGAAGTTTTTAAGGTCACCTAGTGGCCGAAACATTTTTCTTTCGGAGCTGTCCTTGACCAAACGTTCACTTTCAACGTTTCCTCTTCCTTCGTCTCACGATTCCGTGCTCAAATACCTGTTTGCTTTTCTGGAAACTTCTCCACGGTCGACAGAGTATCTCCATCTGATATGTAAGCGGTCCTTGGTTCGATTTCCAAGAAGTTCCCGATCCAGTTTAAAGAAGAAATACTGCCATTATTTGGAAAAGAGCTGTTCTATAGGATCTGTCAGCGGTAATATACGGATGTTATTACATGCGCTACATGCATTTAATCCTTCTAAACCGTTTGAAGTAAATTATAAGTTACCTCTGAGATACTATTATGGTATGATTCAAAGCAACGGAATTTATTTTCTAGTTTGAGGCTCACTAAATACAACTAATGAGTTCAGGCTTGAGGTTCGAGGTATATATTTTGTAATTTGATTTTTTTAATGCCTGATGTTTCAGCATTGCTACCAGTACCGGATCGTCATCTACATCTACATAAGTACCCTGCAAGCCGCCTTCCGGCGTGTGGCAGGGGGTGTAAACACCAAGATTATTTTATTTAGTGGTATCATTATTTTATTTAGTGGTAAAATAAAGCTGTCGTTATGGAATTATGAGGCTTGTTAATTGTGTTTTTCAGAGATTACTGTTACAATCAATTAATTATTACATTAATTGAGTTCTACGCATGACATTGAGTTCTACGCGTGTAGTTGCTATGGAAATGATGCATTTTTTGCTAAATGAAGGTTCAGTAAGGGGCTCCCCAATAGCAAAAAGTGTAACGCGTTCAACTTGAATGAAAGTGGTCCCGGATTTGATTCCAAGTGGGGGCCCACGTACGAAATGACCTTAGCTGTCGAAACACTTTTAACAGTCAACTACTTTAAAGGTTCAGTAGAAATAAAATGTGAAAAACACTGACTAATACTGTGGATTTCTTGCTATAAACTGCACAGCTGGATTTTGATTTCCTTTCAAACTATGTAAATCGATTCGACTGTATCATAGATTCTTCTTTACCTTTGATTAGATTGCATTAATGATCAGGTGAATTTTTCCGAGTTACTGACATTTTATTTTCTTTGCTCAGGATCAAGCAATTTTCAGTGAAGAGAACATATTGGGCAAAATAAGTCTGCATGAAGAATGCAGGTATGTAAGTACGCTTACTATACGTCCCGTTTTGAATTGTCTCGATTTAGAAGAGTGGTCCAGGTCAGTTTTTCATTCCGTCCCGATTTGAATGTAAACCTTCGACTAAGAAGAGACGGGATATTCAAAGATTGAAAGAAAGAAGATTCGGAAGACGGAAATAAAATTACTTAGAGAGACTGCGCATACATTGCGCTAACAATCACATGAAATTGTATCTAACAAAGTGTTAAAGTTAAGTACTAGTGAACTTAGAGAAAAACGCTATGTAATTTCTACAAAAGATATAATTCAACGATCGGTTTCGGCTGAAATACCATCATCTGGTAAATATACAGGATGTGATGGCATTTTAGCCGGAACCGTTCGTTGAATTATAATTTAAGTGGAAATTACAGGGTTTTTCTCTTAGTTCATTTTGTGTCTTCACGAATTCCGGACAGCAATGATAAATTACAAAATACCTGTTTTATTTCGGTTTAACTCTCTTCAAAATTTAATATGTCCCCGTTTATGGTATCAAAATAAGGCAACCTTACATGTAAGGTTGTAATTATGCCATCAGAATGCAGAGATGTTTGTCTTGAGAAAAGTTAGATATTAGTATGGTGGAATTGATTGAAGGAATGTTTGTGTTGTTAACAAAATCCTTTTCATTAGTGTTTCTTCTTAACGGATAATCGCTTAAAGGAATAATGTCTAGCTCGACTAAAGTATTGGATGTAGAAAAATAATACAAACATCAATATTGTCCTAACATGATATTATGAAATAGTATGGTAATTAACTTTTCCTTTGTGGACTCATCACTGTTAATTTTGCTTATAGCGACGCGTGGGGTATTCATAGATTATTGACTATGACAATATCTACAGAATGCAATACAGACGACAACTACTCGATATCACTGCGATAAATATTGTGCTACTCGTTGAATAAATTATACACTCAAAGATTTGTGGAGTACATATACAATGAGTGAGAAATTAACAACATTAAAGGTTTCTCGTCGCACTCTTCATCTTTTATTCGAATTCAATGTCAATGTTCTAAGAATACCCCACGAGTCGCTATTAACTAAATAAACAGTGATGTGCCGCCACACCTTATTAGCAAGGAAACAGGTTGTATTCATTCCAAGAACACACGAGGTCAACTTGTCAAAACAATCCAACAAAAGTGCCGCTTGTCGATCACCAGAAAGAGTTGGTGACGCATTCGGACTTGAATTTATTTTAATGGTCTCTGCCATTGTTAAGCTCATCGTATCTACTTCGTGATCTGGGCTGCGCGAACAATGTGAGGAAGCAGCGACAAATTTGAATTTATATGGCTTCTCAAAGGTGCGATTCACCCACTGTATACTCAGTTAAGAAGTTCACGTTTCACTGCTCGAAGGACTTCCGTTAATTTTTCGTCTCGAATTTATGAATCAGCTTCAAGTTCATGTTTTCATTTCAAGTTTATAATCGACCTTATAGTATTAAGTCCCCATGCAGTAAAGAAAGCGAGCTAAATTCGTATGGATACCGATCCGTGTATTCTTGATTATTATTTTGCTTGATGGTTACTCAAGACTCAAAAAGGATTTTTTTAACGCATTGCAGAATAAGACGTCTTATCATCTGGAGGTCTAAGTCGCGCCTTTTAAACTGTATGGAATCAAGAACAAACTTTAAAGTAGTAATTTTAAGTATCTCCAAGAAGTTGAACGATTGTTACCCTTAGGGTGCAATATACTCAAGATTTCGACTTCATTCTTAATGAAGAGATTAAGAGTATTTTTTGCAGAAAGTCTGGAATTTTATGGATTATTAGGGGAATATAGTATATACAATTTTCTAACCAAACTGAAGCGAGATTAAATTCCAGCTCATTCGGCCGTACTTTGTGGAAAGACATTCTAAAAAAAACGAAAAGAAACTTCGTAAATTCCCACACTAAAGAGTGTGAAATTTACGAAGTTTCTTTTCTTTGTATTTTGAAGACAGATTCTTCTCAGCGGTGATACCTCTGGAACTAAAGATCTATTGAGACGTTTAAGTTTGATAATCGAAAGATATATATAAGATTAGGTTCAGATCAAATAATTTATAATTAGGTCACAATTATTCGAATCATGGTTATATAAGTGTTTTGAGTCAGAAAAGTTTTTTCTTTGAAGATTTACCTAAGATTTCATTCGCCTCACTTTCATGGCATTGAAATTACATTTAAAAGAATAGCTTAGGAACTGAGGCATCACACATGATTTGAAGGGTGACATTTTAAACTATTCGACTGTTACCGAATTCCCAAGGAAAAACGGACGTGAGAAAAGTCGGATAAGACCGGGATTTCAACCAGGGACTTCCACTTTCCGGGTAGATGCTTGATCTAATTAAGCTATCAGCTATTTTGTCGAACAAACCGCTATCCATTTTCTACCAAAACCCTACAAAACGTTATATCTAAATGCTCTGGCTACATGGGATGATTTGTTAAAGCAACCGCCCGAAAATCGAAATATTCTTGCTCCGGTTCCGTAGGTTTTCCTAACCGATTTATCTTGGGAAGTTTTTGGATTCCTATAAGCCTTTACATGTAAAGTTACCTTTCACCCTTTATCGACTGTAATACACATAAATGCTACCAAATTTTAAGCTATAATAAGCTACTTCCTTTACACCGATTTGATAAAAACATTTGTCGCATTCATATATAAAAGTCGAAATGTCTACAATTACGTATCCCGTAGCCTGAATGAAACCAAAATTGACAAATTTGTGAACCATCATACATCTATTCTTGAAGTCTACATGAATCTGAAAATTGTAAAAGAATTATTTGTGCGGCAATTACTTCATTCACACTAATATTTACGTATCACGCACTTTGAGGTGTGATGACTAGTCAATGATGAATGCGTGTACTTTGTCAAACGATACTCGCGTAAAGTTCTTTATTCAGAATCACTCGACGTTACAGGACTCGTCAAGGTTATTGAAGAGCATTTTAATCACACAGCACCAACGGTTCTCTGACATCTACTTCCGAGATCACCTTGGAAAACCTTACTGGAGGGAATCTCTGGTAACTTTGAGCACATAGCCGTCCCTCGTCACGTAAAGGAAACATTCGTAGCAAGGCGCATAGTTGGGGTTCACTCGAATGGCTCCTTCTCCAAATCTGGTGCCCAGGGTGTTCGTATCTCCAGCAAATTGCGGCCTTTGAGTCAATGGTCTCTGCGGTAATGGTCTCTGAGTTGTTGTGGTTGGGGCAGGCGGTGGAGAGTTGTCTTCTCCTCCAAATCGAGGAAGCAAACCCGGGTAGTTAAACGGCCTAGGGGCGTAGAAAGACCGATCGGCCTTCGCTGGGATCATCGCCGCTACAGCGAAAATAAGACAAAGACGTAGAGCGCTCTGTAAGAAGAAATGTTCGATCAGAAAAGGTGGAGATGATATCCAGTCAAATTAAACACAAAAATGTCTCGACCTTACATAAGGTCACGTATTTTTTATTTTTAATTATGTTAGAGGACCTATGTAGGTATAGGGAGACGATAGGGAGTTCTGCAGCTTTAAAACAGCTGTGCGAGCTGCGCAACTTCAAAAAGCTGCGAAATTTTAGCATTATTTTCAGTTTTTGATCTATATTTTCTGAAGTATGTGTCCTACAGAAACAGTTAATTCATTATATTTTAAAATGCATCAAATTACTTACATTGTAAGTCCAAACAGGCTCCATATTTTCAGAACTTTCCAAGAAAAACCCCATCAAAAATTGGCGATTTTTACCAAAAACTGAAACATTTTCGGAAGAAATAACAGGTGTGAAAAATAGCGAAATGACTGGGACTCGAACCACTTCTAACCAATTAACTACCAAGCCGCGTCTCTTCCACACTGTTTGGAAAAAAGGAAGATTTTCGTTTTGGCCGTGTATTATGACAAGTAGTGGGATATGCTATCCACCCAGGAGGAAAGTCAAAAGAAATTAATTTGCAGCAAGACTTGTTTATCTTGTATTTGAATTTTTAAAAACGCTCGTATGACAAATATTTCCAAAAATGTGCATGAAATATTTCGCAAAATGGATTTTTTTGGAAAAATCACTAAAACAGTTTTGAGTGCAACAAATATCAATGATATACCAATCAAATAATTTATAAGTAAATCTTGCATGTGTTGCGTTATTACTGTAATAATTATCGCCTCCAGGACGAAGGTGATTTAAATCACCCTTGCTCCACTGTTTGAGAGGGTTTAGATGGACAACGGCGTTTTTCGGTTCGAACCGGATCCGCAACCGAAAACCTTTATTTATTTCGCTCCGGAGTTCCAAATACGAACGAAACATTTTGATTCAGTGTATATGAAAATAATTGCTAAATATGTATAACGTTTCACTTCGAAATTATGTGATCTAATATTTTCATAATTATTTCCTTAATATCCGATGTTTTATATAGCTTTCGACTTAATCTCATGTAATTGAATAAAGGTTTACAAAATAAAATAACTTTCGGAAGTGTATACATTGAAGAAATAAGGCTGAACCGGTTCGACGCTGGCGAAATTTAATTATTTTATCGAATCGAAGTAACCGGAAAGAAAAACATTACGGTTCGATACCCTGGATGAATAAATAATACTGAGGAGGCGGCGAATTTCGAATCTAAAATTAACTGAAAAACTTAAGCTATGATACAAATATGACAGGGACAAATTATTAATATCGCAGTAAATATTTAAAAACAATACCTTTTTCCCCCTTTATGATAGAATTCCTCGGATGGAACTCGCTTAGTGATAGAAGACTTGAATACCGTAGGAAGCTTTTCGATAAGTTTGTCACTACGGATCTCGGGGAGGAGATAGTTGATTTTCTCATCCCAGCTAGTAACGCACGTAATATTCCAAAGAAAACGAAAAAGCGATACAGGGAAATAGTTGCCAGGACGGATAGATATTTTTGGTCATTTTTTCCGCGAAGTATCAGAGAAGCTAATAGTTATCCACGGTAGTTAGGGATATAGATGTTTTACACCCCCTGCCACGCGCCATTGGCGGTTTGCAGGGCTTAAATGTAAATGTACGCAACACTCTTTATTTCCTCTGCTTTATCCTTATAAATTCATATGAATATTTTGCAGCGTTGAGGAAGCGAAAGAATTGAGAAAGCCATTCCGTTCCTAAGCACCTGTTGAAATCTCCGGAGAATCAGTGTTGCCGACATTTTTCGCGGTTACGCATTCAAGAAACATGTTAATGTATTTTAAAACTAAGCGCTCAGATTGGATGCGTGAGTATGTATACGATTCCGTTCTCATACCTTAGGCTCAATTGGTAAGCCGCGACACGTTTTCTTTAGAATTTAACACTTATCACGTTTGAACAATTAAACCTAGGTTTAAAAAAATTGCAGACAAAAAAGACCAAAGGAAACCTCTTTTTAGCCTTTCAAACGCAATCTTTGTTTTTCAGCGACCATAAATTTACCAAGGAATGGTACTTTAAGAGAAAAACACGTTTGAACCATCAAACTTGCGAAAGATTGTTATGTACCATTTATGGTCATATTAGAAGTAGGAAATAACTCCAAATCAATGACGATCTGCACGCTTAAATTCGATTTTCAAATATTTTAACGGACCGTACAAATTACCTTCATCTCAACGGTTATTTGTACAACGGTGTATAGATATGCTGTTATGTCCTTTAAACAGTTATCCGAGTAGAAAGGAATGTATATTAGGCAGAGTTCTCATTGACAAAATGGTTTTGGCTACAGAACGTTGTGATGAAATCTTTTAGTGGTAGATAAATTATAAATATCAAAATAATTATGATTTAGATGTTTTATAGAAGGCGCAGGGAGTAAATAGGAACACCGTAGGTTAATCTATTTTTTCACGATGCTAAAGCAATTTGAAACAACTTAACACTATCATATTTAAAAAAGTTTCAACTAGCTATGAGCATTATTTCCACTTCACTTTTGTGTATTAACTACAACTTATATAATGACCCTAAGAACAGCCATTTCTCTATTTCGAACAAGATCTTTTTAAGTTTAACACTGAATTCAGATTTATAAGAAAAAGGATAGATAATACAACACTGGTATTACTATCTCTAATCAGAGTAATTTATCTCTCATTCAATTAAACATTTATTTATACAATAAAACATACGATAAACGTTATTTAACAGATAATAACGTATATAGTTTTCGAATAATATTAATTTGTATGTGTGCCGGTAAGGTTCAGTTAATTGTGGCACACGCCAGTTAGCGATAACTGGAACTTAGTAGCTACAGACTGTCATGACAACAGCACGGATAGCCAAATGGGCAACGCGTTCGACTTCGGTGAAAACGGTCTCGGGGCCTATGTGCGAATTGATCTAAGCTATAGAATCACTTTTAAAAATTCTACTCTACATGTATTCTACATGATATGCATTTACGTCAATAAATACGTTTTCTTAAACTTCTTAAGTATTTTGTGCCCTTTCGCGCAAAAAATCGCTAATAACTTGATGAATTGACAATCGTCGGAGGAACTATCTCTCAAGAAAATCCGTCTTACTTCAAGGGCACCTACCGATGGATACGACAACAATCTTAGCGTTTCGTTCGCGAATGGGAGAAAGAAAAATGTACTCACCATCGTCGGTGTTTGATTCCTTTGTGCTTGACCCTCTGGAATAAAATGAATTTCAATTTCATAGCATCCTTTTTAAAGAGGGTTCGAGAGTGTGAGACCAGACCAGTTTCGGAAAGTGACCAATAGGAAGCCGAATCTCGTCAAGGTTATTGAAGAGCATTTTAATCACACAACACCAACGGTTCTCTGACATCTACTTCCGAGATCACATTGGAAAACCTTACTGGAGGGAATCTCTGGTAACTTTAAGCACATAGCCGTCCCTCGTCACGTAAAGGAAACATTCGTAACAAGGCGCATAGTTGGGGTTCACTCGAATGGCTCCTTCTCCAAATCTGGTGCCCAGGGTGTTCGTATCTCCAGCAAATTGCGGCCTTTGAGTCAATGGTCTCTGCGGTAATGGTCTCTGAGTTGTTGTGGTTGGGGCAGGCGGTGGAGAGTTGTCTTCTCCTCCAAATCGAGGAAGCAAACCCGGGTAGTTAAACGGCCTAGGGGCGTAGAAAGACCGATCGGCCTTCGCTGGGATCATCGCCGCTACAGCGAAAATAAGACAAAGACGTAGAGCGCTCTGTAAGAAGAAATGTTCGATCAGAAAAGGTGGAGATGATATCCAGTCAAATTAAACACAAAAATGTCTCGACCTTACATAAGGTCACGTATTTTTTATTTTTAATTATGTTAGAGGACCTATGTAGGTATAGGGAGACGATAGGGAGTTCTGCAGCTTTAAAACAGCTGTGCGAGCTGCGCAACTTCAAAAAGCTGCGAAATTTTAGCATTATTTTCAGTTTTTGATCTATATTTTCTGAAGTATGTGTCCTACAGAAACAGTTAATTCATTATATTTTAAAATGCATCAAATTACTTACATTGTAAGTCCAAACAGGCTCCATATTTTCAGAACTTTCCAAGAANAGTGGGTTCGCGCGTTAAGACAGCACTGGATAGAAAAAAACACGCAGGTGATGGAGATGGTAGGAGAAAGAAAACTTTGATTCAAGTAATACAGGAACGGCAGATGAAATGGTAGGAGAAAGAAAACTTTGATTCAAGTAATACAGGAACGGCAGATGAAATGGGTAAGATACTGAGAGAAGAGATAAACAAAGACAAAAGTTGTAAGGCAGGGATAGGTTATTAAGAAACGAAAGAAAGGGCATGAATTAGAGAAGATCATTGCACTTGGAACTACCGAAAGATAAAACTCTTATGATGATGAATTTAAAAGTTAAATAAAATATCCCGAAATCCAGTTGAGCCTAGTTTAATTGAGATATCTGAAAATGAGATTACAGTCACCCAAGCAGGAGGCATAAATAATTGCTCTATTAAAAACTAGGTGTGGTTGCAGAAGTATATATCGAATAGAAATGTATAATTTTCTTGTATGAATAATATTTCGTTTTCGTAAAAAATTAAGGGATATTTTTATTAACTGTAGGTGCATATTTTTATATTACGAGTATTTTGATCACACAATAGATCTCTAATATATAAAACTTTATGAAGTATTTTTTTATATAAGGCTGTTTGATAGGAATTTTACTGTTATTCTTTGGAAACCTTACTACCTGTATCTTTCTTTTTTTCCTTCCAATCTCGTTCATGACTAATAAGAAAGTTACTACGGTCCAAGTGATGTTCAATTCCTTTGAAAGGGTGTTATACATAAGTTTTATCTGCTGCATGTAAGTTGATTAGTTTCATTGACAGCATTCTGAATTTCTGATTTTTTTCTGAACGAGGAGAGAAAAAACCTACCTCACTCCTCATGTCTCCTAGTCACCTCATTCCCTCACCAAACCTAATTGTATCTTTGGTAGAGTTGGTGAGGTTTCAGCCAAACAAATTGAGCTTATGACAGCTATATTTTTCCGCATAATGTTTAGGATGTCACTTTTTAATCATTCCTGAAAAAGGATGGAATGGGCAGCAGTGTTTATTGCAGTGTCAGCATTTATGTCGATTTGAGGGAATACTCATGGAATTCCCCATCGAAAGAATTCTCAAATACGGCGAACAAAAATATGATGTAGCAGAACGTCCGGATTTACCACTTGGGCCTTATAAATGGGGAAATCATCGTTTGAATGAGTTAATGGCATTATTACCCATCATACTGTATACACTCTGTGTATTTGTGTATTCAAATTTTTTAACACATACTGCGATTCGTTGAGAAATGTCGAGTAACGAAATAAAATCTATTCGGAAATGGGTTTTGTAATCGTTGTGTTTTGGGTTCCTTCCTCACATCCGGCTTTCATGATCGTGTGAAACCAACTAAAGAAGCAGGAATTCCGAGATTCAATTAGCACTCCAACGAGCGAGCACTCCTCGAGGTCAACCCAAAAAATGTATTGCTCTCTTAATAGTTGGTCATTTCATGATCTATAGTTCCTCTGTGGTGTCTGTAAAATCCAAATGTTCCAGACTTGTCGAAACGTACAGAATGTGATACCGTCTATGATGTTAGCACTCCAATCCCAAGGTCCCAGGTTTGAGTCCTGGATAGCCGGATATTTCCGGTTAGGGAATGGTTATTCAAGCTTGTATATCTACTTTCTGTTACGGAAAAAAGTAAATAGGATAAAAATTTTAATTTATACACTGTCACAAGTAATGATAAAACAAGACCCGGTTTCAATGCATAGAATAATCATCAGAATGATCATCATCGTCATCAGAAGCTGATGCATCGAAACCGGGGTCGTGTTTTTTCTTATTTTGTGGTAGCGTAAAAAGTTTTATCTTTTTTAATTTTATCTATCGTGGCATAGCACCAAGTGAAAGCCGAAACCAATGGCATCCACCGTTTGTACTGTTTTTCTGTTTCTCCTGTTTTTCTGTTTTCTGTGTCTCCCTTTCAATGAATGGGTGTTTGTGAGGACACTGGAAAATTAATAAATAAAAATAGGTACAGCGACACACTCCACACAAGGTATTTAACTCATTTTCCTTTTCTCGTTGTTTTCTCGAATTTAATTTCAGTACGTAAACAAGGAATTAGCTATTCGGAACAATGGGTGTTGTGTTATAAAATAGAAATTGAGTGTCTTTGGATGCATTCATTGTTTATAGGTTTCAGGAAGGAATGTATAAAGAATAATATAGGTTTAAAAATCAAGATGTATACATTTACGTCGCACGTTGTCTCATAAATATACCAATATCAATACATATATCTTATAAAATAATATAAAAGGAATCAAGACGAAAGCAGGTTTGCCAATGATATTCGATGGAACTTATCGTAAATGATTCATAAATCCCCTCGAAAAACTGGTTCTTTAGTTCCTGGTGTTTTCCGAATAAAGAATTGTCACTTTTTGTCTACAGCTCTGTTGCGACATATGAAAAGTAGAATGGCTATTTTCTTATTTTAGGAAAAAATAACGCTTGAATTCCAAAACGTAACATGGCAGCTGCAAAAATCGATTGGTGTTTCACTGTTCATTTGATATTACAAATCACTAATTTATGTACGATACTTGTAGTTTTTATGGAGTACTATACATGGGCAGATGAAGAATTTTTCTTTTTCTATTTATGCCATTTATTAGGTTATCAACGTACACGGAAACGTGACTAAGTAGTATTAGTAGTATTATTGTTAAAAGTGCGACAGCTTAGGTCATTTCACACGTAGGCCCCCACCGGGAATCGAACCCGGGACCGCTTTCATTGAAGTCGAACGCGTTGCCCACTTGGCTATCGGGAGCCCCAAACATGACTAAATACAATATATTATGTATAGGTAATTGACGGGACGATGAGATTTGCAAAAAAATATGAGTTTAATCTTAAGTTTGAGAATATATTTTGATCATTGATCACGATAGTTATTTTTATTTAAAATGGTTTGCATCTCAGTGTATTGTGAAATTAATTGCTTTCACATGATTCCACGGTTCCTTCAGTTTTTGTAAGTCAAAACAATTAAATACTGCCTCATTTCATGTTTTTACTTCTATATTTTAAACCTTACCATTCTCAGCTTTATGAATAATTTTTGTTAGTAACATTTCATTGTTTATTAATCCTTGGCCATGCTGATTTGTGCATTATCTTATTCAATAATGACCAAATTTATTTCTTTCGCTTTAAAGGAGCCGTAGACGTTCTGAAACGTCCAGGTAGAAACTTGAAACTATAGATTTCTTGGTATTTCTTATTGTTTCCAGTCGTAGCGGAAAAATGGCTCATTTTCTTTCTAGAGGTTAACTTTTAAGGGCCGCTCCGCATTCCTCGTGAAGTCATTCATGCAATTCTCTACCCTTTAGAGTTCTCGCTTCTGTTAATTGAATAAATTACTGCATTTCATATCAATCCTCTTCAACATTTTCTCTTATCGGGTCCGACTATACCTATCATCATTCAGTGCATCCTATGATAACGAAAAGGTATATTCATTTCGAAAACATATCCGAGATGGAGTCCTTTCTAGGTGGTCTTATTTAGAGGAAAATTCATCAATAAGCGGAAGAAATTTTATTTTATTCTGTTTTTGGGTTACATTGACTAGTTTCGAAACAATCGTCAAACATTAGGATTTCATTCACTCGAGAACAGTACTCGGATCGTGCAACGATTGAGAGGGTCTCCATTTAACGTGAAGAGGCTCACGGAAAAGAAGAAAATAGACATATATGCAGCTTTTCGGTGGTATGACTCAGCGAGACCATGACCTTGGTGTCACTCTTCAAAAATTGCTGTTTCCCCTGTTGACTCGGATCATATCTCCTCCTCTGGTGATGTAGATGTAGCATTCGACGCAGGGAGCGCCATTTCTAACAGGTCCTCCACCAATCCTGTTGCCCAGGTCAGAGTCGTTGGAATCACCAGTGAACTGTGGTCTTTGCTGTGGTCGTGGCCTCTGGGTGGTGGAGGGAATCGGTGCAGAGTTGTCCTGCTCCCCGAATCGTGGCAGCAAGCCGGGGTAATTCCACGGCTGGGGGACGTATGGAGATCTTTGTGCATTCGAAGGTATCATGGCCAAGAGAGCGAAGAGAAGGCAAAATCGAAGAAGGGCGCTCTGTGGAAGAAAGGTAACATTAATTTTTCTTTGCTGTTTAGAAGATACTTAGTAAAATTTTAAATGGAGGTAAACTTTTCCACAAAAACTTATTATTGACATCTTAGAGACCGAAAATCATCAGTAGAAAGATTTTTTTGTGGAAAATATAAGCATTTACGCGATGGTTTCACGATTTCCTGTCAGATAAATTCTGATCGTATTAGTAAGATATTTTGAACCAAATTATTAGGGAGAAAAAAGTAATTCCAAGGAGAACTGAAAATTATTATGAGATGCTTCTACTTCTATCTAATAATTCAAAGTGGACGTTCTACAGCTTAACGAAAATATTGCACTATCAATAAATATCAGAAGAGTTCTCCTTTCAAGATTAAAAAAGATTAGGAAGATGAAGGATCATTTTTTCGGATTAGGTTTCACAAAATTCAATTACTCATCACCAGAGAAAAATCAGCATATGAAAATTTTTCCGATTTATATTGATTTTAGTGAAGTTTTTTTCTTCATTGACCAAAGAGTTGAGATGCTACAACAAAAATTACTATAACATGTTTCTGCGATTTGCATCTATAGTAGAAAGAGTTTTAGGGTATTTCTGATATTACCCTATAACCGAATGTATTTTGCTTTTATGCGTAGCGTATTTCATTAGTTGGTAAGAAAATAACACTCATTGCTTTCCTTAAGCCTGGAGAAAACCATCACGTAAACATGATAGCACTCAGATTCAGAAGAAAAAATTGACCTTGTTACTTTCCTTTCACTATAAGATATTTCTGCGACGTGTTTTTTTGCAATTCGATATTTACGATAGCAACAAGGTTAGTAAACATTGAATCGATTACTGAAGTCGAGGATAAATCAAATTTTAGTTTTCTCGGTCACCAACTGTAAAATCAATCCAGATTTATTCTGAAAATGTGAAAGGTGTACTTTCTTTCAAAAGTTATTCTCACTAATTTTTACAATATCCATTTTGTAATTAAATACTCTGGCAGAGATTTACGAACTGCGTATGAAAACCTAAAATTGAAAAATCGCGCACAATGTAAAGTTGGCTAGAAGTGAAATACCTCCTTGCCCTGATATTCTGCGATATTTCTTCATCTAAAAACCAAATATTTCAATTAGTCGGCCCTCAGATGAAACATTGACATATTGGCCAAATCCTCTCACCCTTAGTTTATGACATTTAGTAAACGAAACGAAATCCAGAATGGCGCATTCGTTATTTCCCATTTAAATTTCGTCGAAATTGAAAGTTCGAAAACAAATCGCAAACGGAATGGAACGGGAAATCTGACTCCTTTCACTTTTTCGTCCGACACTGACCTCTAATCATCGGACTCATTCATGGGTGGAGATTATTTGACCGTTAATTGCGAAGTTGGGCTCTGTGGACCTCTCTTCCGCCTTCCGATTCCATATTTGTTTTTCTAATCCATATTCACCGAAATTATGAGTTTGTTTGTAAGGATTTCTTTCGGAAATTATCCAAACTGAGTTGACTGAAACTAAACTAAGGCCTGGAGTAATGATGTATAAAAGTGGACTTTGACTAAAGTACACTTTAAGGCCCTGTGTACTATAATGGCTTGTTAGTGTTTAAAACACTATTATAGCTAATATCTTTCATATCGGAACGGATTTACATAGAGATTAACTATAACGTTCACTTTAAATCTAACAAATCAATATAATACCGGGCCCTAAAGTGGACTTTAGCTAAAGTCCATTGTAGGTACACATTAAAATTACAAGCCTAAGAGTTTAAGAAGAAATAGACTAAAGATTGTGCCGTGGTAGGGTATGAAACATTTTCCTCATTTTACTCCATTCAAAGTTTCAATGAGAAATTTAAGTAGAAAAGAAATAAACTATACAGTGACAATCGTCATCCGAAACCTGTCGCCACTCCCCCGCAAGTGAAAACTTGAGGGACATTTCGCCTAATATTAGACCCTGTGGGACGTCATTGAAGAGGATAAAGGTCAAAGAATATCGTTACTAGCCGAATACGAAATTGCAAATCGCATATTGTAAATTAAGATACCTACGTAATTGTAAATTTAAAATCGCAAAGCGAAAATGGAAGACTTAAATGGTGAATGTTAATTACAAATGGTTAAGTGCAAATATTAATAGAAAATCATGAATTGCAAATGTTTTCATGAAATAAGTGAATTAAAAACAAGCTATAGAAAACAGTGGTTTGGAAGATAGTAGTACAGAAATAAATACCGTGGTACAGAAATAAGTTACATGGATGCCAATGCCTTTTGTTTTGCGAAAATCATGGTGAGTCGAAGCTAAGCAAAAGAATAAAACAACTTTGATCCTTTGAACAAAATTTCACTTTCAAACAACCTTAGAAGATCTATTGGAGTAATAAACGCTAATGCTGGAGGAAATAGACAACTCAATATAATGGACTAAATCAACCCTAAAAGCCTACATGAAAATCCTTTCAGATCTACTCTATTAGTGTCCGGATTCCTTTTTACAAGACGATAGACACGCGAATACCGAGATAGAAACTGTAGGGGTGCGAGAGAGGTGCCTTGAAGAATAAGCTACTTCAAGGGCGTCGCAGATCCCAA
This sequence comes from Ladona fulva, assembly GCA_000376725.2. Classification (NCBI taxonomy): domain Eukaryota; kingdom Metazoa; phylum Arthropoda; class Insecta; order Odonata; family Libellulidae; genus Ladona; species Ladona fulva. The sequence goes on along the minus strand of KZ308764.1, from coordinate 331,856 downwards.
TGCAAGAAAAGCATTCATGCGAAGTCAGTTGAAGGGTCGTCTACTTACCATTTTCGGAGAGAGGATATGTCAGTCTGAAACCGTGTGCCGAAGTTGATGAGAAACTTTTCGAAGCCGGCCTTTTTAAAGACGGAGTGCGTGAGAGAGAGAAAGAGTAGGCCAATCGCAGGGGGAGAGCCAATCGGATGGGGTCTCGATCGTTACGTCACTAGGCGGTTTCTCCCGGCGGGAAATACTAGCGAAGTGCATCGTGAGTGACGTCACCGCAAGAGACTGGGAGAAATTCCGTGGAGCTGAAAACGATGATAACAACACACGCTCTCTCTCATCTGTATACATCCCGCGGAGGGTTTTTCGGAGTAGTTGGGAAAGATTTCAACATTTGTTTTTCCCAAGATTTGGATGGCCGGGATGCTTAGGAACTTTCTGTAACGTTGTGATTAGTTTTATATTTGAAAATCAAACGCAATCTATCTTTTTGGAAATTTGTTGATTTTCGTAGAGGCTACACCTCTAGAAAGATATTTTTTCGGTTTTCTCATCCCCCAGCACTTTAGATAACTGTGAGGTAGAGTTAGAGGCGGTTCTTTAATCAAATAATTTTCTTTGACCTTGCTGCGATAATGAAATGAGGAGGAAATTCAAGACCTGTTAATTTTATTCTAAACTACGATGGCAGTGCCTTGAAATGCATGTAGGATGCAATAGTGTTCACGTTCAAGGAATCGTGTGTTGGATTTTTTATTGTGAATAAAAGCATAAAAACTACGCAAAATTTCAGTAAATAAACCCACAATTCTTGCACGTCTAAAGTTTCCTTTATTTTTAGCAGTTATTCATTTAGTATCGCATGTCATAAAATGAGAGACATTTTAAGCGAATCTGCGTTACATTTAAGCATTTTTCGAAAATAAAGGGGCAATTTTTAAATATTTAGTGATTGTTTAACTACTAATATTTATATCTTTCTAAATCACATATCTAAATGTTGTTACCAAGATCGATTATGACCTAAGAATTGCATATATTTTGTGAATTTTACTTCAAGAAATGTTTTTTTACGGAGCTAATTCTTAAGAAAGAACAATTAACAAGGTGAATGCACTGAAGATGATACAGTCGATAAAACTAATCCTAAACAGAATAATTTTAGGATAAAACTTATAATACATTTATCCACGTATGATGCATGTTGCACGATTATGTAACTTCTTATGCCTTCAAAGATGGAAGGAATTGGTAATATTTCCATGTGATGTCGCTGTCGTTAGTCTATTTTTGGCGATAAAGGAGTTAATATCATTATATCACTTATCTTTCATGTTCTTCGTTGAGAAATTATATTTTTTGTACCCTATCCCCACGGTTGCTGAGATTCTGTAGCAAAATGTCTTATTTGTTTATTTAATCTATTTTATTTATTTATTTAAGAAAAAATTGACCTTGTTACTTTCCTTTCACTATAAGATATTTCTGCGACGTGTTTTTTTGCAATTCGATATTTACGATAGCAACAAGGTTAGTAAACATTGAATCGATTACTGAAGTCGAGGATAAATCAAATTTTAGTTTTCTCGGTCACCAACTGTAAAATCAATCCNATTTTACTCAATTTATTTGCTTCTATTGAATCTGTTTATCTTAATTATTCCATTTAATTTAATTATTCAACTAGTTAATTTAGTTATTAATTTTCTATTTATTTATTTTCCCGGTATCCTCACAAACGTCCATTAATTGGACAATTGATTGGAGAGGATTGAACAGTAACAGTAAACGGACACACGCAATCAAGCGCGGAAGACGAGGCTATTCGGATTTTTCTGGTCAAGAACCAGAAAAATCCGATTAGCAGGTACTCGAACCTGAGACCTTGGGGTAGGAGCGCTAGCACGCCGACCACTCCGCAACCGTGACCATATTTGGAATTTAGTTTCCCAGCGCGCTGTAACAATTGTGTCCGGAACTACAGTCATTAACTATTTGTTCGAAGGTTTTGCTGTAGGTGGATCAGGAAGAGATGATGAAATTCGACTGTAAACAACTCTCACGTGAACTAAAAAATGAAGATCAAATTTTGTTTTGTTTTCGTCATGATGTCGCACAATTTCGATCCCAGCTGCGGTTTTCGCCGTCCTTCGAGAACAAGGCCGTGGTTCGCGTTTTTGTTTTATAAAGGCACATTAAGCTTTTTTTTATTGTGCTTCTCTGCACAAAATGCATTTCAGTAAAACTGAGTTTTTTGGATTTGATGTTTACATTTTTAGCGTTTGCCTAGTCCAACGTATTCCGTCAGAATTTACCTTATTATGTTTTCGAATTTCGTAACCGAACCAGATTATGTTTTCGATTTCTCTATTATCTTGTTATTATATACTTTATTCGGAATTTAGGACATCAATAGTAGTTTCTATCAATTAAGTAGTTTCTGTAACTGCTCGGTATGAACAAAGTAAGCATTTTTTGCAATGTTATGGCTTATTATTTTCTATGTAAAATAAACCAGCCATACGAAACTCATATTGTTCCATAATTCTCTCTCGATAAGAGTTGTTCACTTTGCTGAAAGTTAAGTCTATCGCCATAGAAAACTAATTTCAAGTCATGAAACTTATCATACAACTTTAAATCAGTATTAATCGTCACGACTTCCATAATTATGCGAATTTCCTGGATATTAATAATTTTTTTGATTTTTCTAGCATTAGTACGAAATTGAGTTTGGACGACCAATATTTCATTAATGAATTTGGCGATGCTAGAATTTCTCTGTGAGGGGTTCTTGGAGGGACCTTGGAGTAAACGCAAAATTGCCTCTATCTCCGGAGCAGGCAAACTTCTCACTTAAATGTAATAAAGATGGATACTTTGCGGTTATTACTTGCTATAAAAAAGCAAGTAAAAAAGCCCTATTATAGTGGGGCATATAACTGTAAATATTTAAGCGATTTCATTACTTAACTATCTAATTTTTTTCGAGGGAGGGAATTTCGCACCCAAACCCCTCTACTGACTACGCCACCAAATGAATTTTAGTAGTATCATCGCATTCAGCCATCAATATATATTCACATTATATATGTATTCATATCCTCTGAGAGTGGAATCAATTACTTTTATTGAAAACCTCCATCCAGGATATGAATATGAGTCCATTATAAAGGTGGGAAAAGGAAACAAATTGCTTCAGCAAAGCCCTGAGGAAATCACCTTGGCCTTCAAGAGAGAGAAGCTTTAATCGTACAGATATATAAAGGGATGGATGGATCAGACCTTATGCTATGGTGTTCATAAAAACCACTGCTCTTCAATACGTTCTCAAAGCTGTTATTTCAACTTTAAGATGTAACACTTACTCTTGCAAGAATGATTTGACCCTTTGACTCTTTTTGTATATCAGGGAATGAATACTACGTATTAACTTCAGAGGGATAAAAGTAACCAATTAAATAGAAGTTCATTCATAGTCAACATATGCAGGAGCTGAAGAGATTCAGATGTGGTTACCAAAATGATTCGATCAAAGGGTGGTTTTATAAAAGAATTTTTAACAAAATTTATTTTGATAAGGTAGCAATGAAGTTGCTATGCAGTGTACATACGTGTATATCCTGTCCGATGGAGAAACATTCGAATAATTTCATGTATTAGTAGTACTTCAAATTTGGCTAACTCAAAATGTGAATCAATTGTGCATTAAGATTTTGTGAGCTCCTGTTTAGCCTACCATTGAATTTTGCATGTAACTATGAGACATGCTTTTACTAGGAAAGAATTTAGTGTCTTTCGAGCAATTAAAAATCTTCTAGCGTAATTTAGTTTCCTTCCTCATTATGAGTAACGTAACCTTTTCTATTCTAGGAAAGCATTATGTAAACACAGGATAGAGGTAACAGGATACATGACAATGTTTCGAATCCTCCTAGCCCAAAAATAATGCCGATTCATGCCTTTCGAAAGCATTTTTATGTTTAGCACTCGCTCCACCCACTTAATCACCCGTCTAATACGGCTCACGATCTGAACGAAAGGAAACTGTGACATGTTGCGATTATCTCGCAGTTCCCGGAAATGAATCACTCCGAACCTGCTGAAAATATCTCCCTTAATATTTTGGGGTTGGGCTGTTTGGAATCATTTCCCAACCTTTTGATTTCGATCAATTACTGCCCCTTTGTTCATCGTTGCAGAGTTAGTCATACTGAAATGGCTTCCTTAATAAGTTGGGCCTGCGTGACTTCAATGCCATTTCAACAAGATATCAAAATTTAACTTCAATTAATATATATTCGGGGGGTAGAGGCGGATTTGTAATTAGGAGCATTAAACGGTAGCTGAAGGGCCACATCTCTATGGGGGTCTCAATAAGACTGTTAATAAACTCACAGTAAAATTGCTCTGGTTCTTTGCTCCAAGTAATAATTTGTTAAGTAAGTCTCCATAATATGTTAGGTCTACAAAAATATGATTACAGGGTATATATTCGATTGTAAAGTCTATCCGTCATTCTTTGTAATTTATAGAAAAAGTATGCAAATAATAATATGTAGTTCAAAACTTGTTTATATGTTCTTGCCGGAGCGAAGCGACTGAGGTTTCTTAGGGATGTGCATATGTGTATTTCATGAAAAGATTCGAATTTTTACTCATAATTTCTAGTGGGGCCTCAATCTAATCTTTGCGCCTAGGGCCTCTCATAGCTTAAATCCGCCTCTGGGGGGAGCCTAGATTTGAATTAAATAGAGCGATTCACATTTCACCATTAGTAGCACTTAAGCATTGTAAAAATGTTTATCTGTTTGTAAAGTAATCATCCTAAAAGCTGGTTAGATCCTCAATCACCTCCACCTTGAGCTATCAAACTATTTCTGGAGAGAATGAAGCGTCTAGGCAATATCGGTGTAGCTTTGATAGAATCCGATATTTTACTTTGGTAGGCTAGTATTAAATATGGATCTCGAACAAAACAACATATCATTGAAATATGTTATGTACGTGCTATGATGTACATACATTTAACATCGTATTCGTAAAATATATCATAACTATCGGAATCGTTTTCATCCCGGAAGCCGGTTTGAGGATCATACCCTTCACCATTAGCAACAAAAAGCTTTTTAAGAGAGTATGAGTTGTACTAGAGGAAATGAGGAGTGAAGTAGTTTGCCATTTTTCCAGAATGGTGCAAAGCTGAAATGGCTGAAAGTGGAGTAAGTCCGCATAAGTGCGGCAAAATGACCTTAAGAATAACTTTTCATTACATGAAATAAAGAGTGACCAAAATAACGCTATTATCCAGCATCAGTCACACCTTCGTAGCCTTGATATTATAAGAGGTATGAACGAGACAAAAGTAAATGAAGGATAAATTTCCCTCAATCATGAGCCCTGAAACGAATTATAAATATTCCATTCATCAACGCGTGGCAGCATGTTAGTATGGCAGTATGGAAACGTTGCCTGACAATGAATCTATGAAGGTAAAGGTAGAATCTGAAAATAAGGAAATTATTCAGAATCCACACGGAATAGGCTTAGTCTCAGAATTAGAGATGGTTCAACGTAGAGCAGCTCGTTTTGTCAGTGGAGACTTCAGGTTCGACAGTAGCGTTACGGCCATGATAAAATCGCTCGGGTGGAACTTACTGCAGGAGAGAAGATATGATTACCGACGAAAACTTTTCGAAAAATTCATCGGTCCAGAATTTTTAGGTGATTTTAAAGGTTGTTGTAATTCCGGTGAACAGCGAGCGCGATCTTCGAGTGGCGACGACCAAGCGTTACAAGGAAATAATCGCTAAAAAAGATAGTTACTTCTGGTCATTCTTCGCGAATAGCATCAGAGAATCTAATAGGGTAGATTAGTGAGGTGTTAATACACCCCCTGCCATACGCCACTGGCGGCTTGCAAGGTAAAAATCTAAACTCTTTCTGTACTGTCCATTCACTATGATTGCGATGACATTTCATCTTTAAAAGCGAAAGGGCGATATGGCCACTGCGTAAAAATCAAGAGTTCGATTCAATTGCTTTAATACATCAATAACCTAATGTGTTCTACGAATATTTTACGCTGGCTGAAGATATAACTATGGTATAACGCTTTTCCGTACGTTCTCTACCGTCATTCCGAAGAGATACATCGTGTGAGGTCATATCTGCAACCGGAATTATTCTCAAAGCGAATGACGTAGGCTGTGTGAAGACGAAAACTAGGTTTCGTAAGTCGTAACGGTGCGCTCAATGAAGACGTGGAAGAGAAAGCTCCCAATTTTAGGGCAATGTGGCATGAGGTCTACGGCGGAGTGACTCGAAGAACTTCCGGCGCTGTTTGTATCGTTCTGTAAACACAAAATGATAAGTTTGCGAAAACAAAGAATGGCGGAGTTAAATTTAGCAATAGTACGTTTTGGGGCTGCCTCAAGCGTCCTATATTCACAATCTAACGTTGTGTCTTACCCGAGTAGAGTCTTGCTCTTCGAGTAGGGTCTATTGTAAAAGGTAAGCATAGGAGTTAATCAGAGGAATTTCATTGCAGTCAAGAATGATGTTATTGCTTTAGAACGTTAAAATCTCTTGCCTGACTCACGCTGTATTCCATTGATATAATAATGAAAATGAGCGGATTTTCCGATTTTTAGCTCCTCTTCCGGTTGTCGAATTATACGAAGGAAATGATAGCCGTGCAGGAACTACGATATCAGTTTTCTTTGATCGCGCATCGAGGTCGTACGATAAGCTAACAGGCGTTTAAAATGAATTATTCAATGAAAGGGCTGAAGTTTTCCGTGGATTCGTTGAGGTAGAAGAATTATTTTTTTAAAGAGCTAAGGTCAGCTCTTTGTGGTTTTTGAATGAGCCCTTTGAAAATGCAAAACAAAATAGCTTGAATAGGAATCAAAAAGAACTAAAACTTTTCATCCCTGCCCCTTGATACCTTGATAATATCCTTATAAATATATCTGTTGAATTTTCATTACTGGGATGTATAATTTTTCCTTGTCTAGTCATTAACGTAAAATATCACAGTTTTTTTACTCCTCCACAAAAGCATTCTTTCTTTCCTTCTTTTCTGTTCCTTGTTCCTTTTCTCTTACTTTATGACAAGGGTTAAATGGAAGATGGGACTCTTTAGTCCCAATTTCGCCCAATAAAGACGTTTTTATTTATTTATTTATTTAACATGGGAGAAATTATATTTATTGATGCATACATGAACAAACCATATTTTATTTTCTGACATGTTGAAAGGATATGCATTTCTTTTCTTCCTCAAGATTTAGGATAATTTGCGAAGAATTTTGTGACTCAAAGGTGACTACTTCCTTCTTGCTTCCTCTAACCATACATATCGAGTGATTCATCGAAGTTGTACTGAAAGAAAGATGGGAGAGAGGAAGAGTTTGGTCTAGCGTAAAGGCGGTGTACCTTGACCCTAAGACTGCATATGATAAGTATGAAGTTGAGACTATTGTTACGGAAAACGAACTTTGTAGCTAGAATAACTTATTAAGATGGTGTCTTCTTGATATTTGACTCGATAAATGAGACAGGGTAAGGAGATTGTATATACAAAGAGATTGCCTTTAATAAATAGATGAAAAAGTAATAGATAGATAGTAACAGCTCCCAGATAGCCAAGTGGGCAACGTGTTCTACTCTAATGAAAGCAGTCCTGGGTTCGATTCCCGGTGGGGGATCACGTGTGAAATGACTTTAGCTGTCGAAGCTCTTTCTGCAATATTAGTATATATTAGCAACTCTCATTTTTTCTCATTTTCTTCTTCTCTTTCTCATAACAAAAAAATCAGCGAAATGAAAACCCATTAGACATAGTAATTGCGTAAAAAGAGAAAATAGTTTATAAAAATAATTTAAACAATTATATTACTTAATAATTTCGATTTTTTCGGGGAAGGGGGCTTCACACCCAAAACTCCCTCCTGGCTACGCCACTAAATGAATTGCATTAGGAGTATCGCATTCAGTCATCAATATTCATTCACATTATTTAAGAGTGATAGTGAAACATATGTATTCATATCTTCTGAGAGTGGATTCAATTACTTTTATTTAAAACTTCTATCAAAGATATTAATGAGTCCATTACAAAGGCCTTAAAGTGACTCTTGATTTGGTTATCTAAATTTTGATTATGCAGCTCGCCGCAAGAGTGTAATAATAATAATAATTATAAGCATAACTAAGGCAAAAATCATACACCAAGAAATAGGCAAACAAAACTTATTAATAGATAAAAATATCCCACCACGTTTTGACTATAACCCTGAATCAATCTTGGGAAACCATAGTTTTAGGCTATATTTTGACCGCGCAATAATAACAGATAAAAATACACCGCAACAGAACTGATGTTACGTTAATGAATATTGTTATTATGTATGTTATTTTAATAAGCGTATCAGTCCCTTTAACAGGTAATATTGAAGGAAAAATGTATGAAAAGAGAAACGAATATCAAGACCTGGGAAACGAAATTTTAGGTACCTGGAGGGTGAACCAGGTTAAAATAGTACCCATAGTGTTATTAACCACTAAAGCAATAATAATAATAAATTTTATAACCGTGCATTTCTTAAGTACAATATATGATATTTAAGAATACTGTATCGGGAATTAATAAGTCATTTCAGTTTCAGAAAGAAAACTTTTTTCGCACTCGGCGATTCTTTATTGCGACTCAGCCGAAAGTCCGTGTAAATATTTGAGACCGCATTCGGTTTCAGATTTTTGGATAAACCGCGTGACTCACATGAAACGAGAGCGGATGTTAAGTAACAACGCTCAAAAAAAATTCACGCTGAAATATCTGTAATCCAGGTCAACGGGTATAGATTATCTGCAGGTACTTGTTTTTATTTACTGAGAAATGTAACCAACGGGGGATTTATGGGCTTAACCCATCCCATGAGAATATCAATATTTTAATTGAATTCAGAGCGGAAATAGCAAACGTGGCTTTCAGTGTGCTGTAAAGTTTATCGATTTGCAATTTGGCAGTGGAAGGAAAAAGATAGGAAGTTCTGATTTGATGGGTTTTTTTGCCGTTGAAGATCTAAAGTCATAAAGATATTGGTGAATGAGACCAAGTCACCTGTACTATTTCCACCATGCAGCTAAGAAAGTGACGAAGGTTAAGCGTTGTATATAATGTTTTTTTTTGAATTCTCCCTAAAATAGAGTCGTATATAATATGAGTAAGGGCTTACATCTATTACCTAAAGGCAAGGAGAAAAGAGATTAATTTGATATACTTGAATTCCTCCCAAATTAACCTTGTGTAGTAAGGTTGCGTCGAGTAAAATAAGAAACTGTGTAAGAACCCTAAGGAAATCAAAATGTAACTGATGAGTCACGACAGGTCGATAGAAATTTAAAGAAACCTCTTTGGACCTATATGAATATAAGTCTTCGAATTGTTCCATAATTGGACGATTTTATGAAACTTTATTGATTTTTTGATTACCAAAAGTAGGATATACTATACTCAGCAGCCGAGAGGAACTTGCTCCGACATCATGTAATGTATTTCATTTAACGTATTTCAGTAAAATCTAGCACACTATCTATCTCTATGCACACAGTTAAACTCAGGGCCGGCTCTAGGTTTTTAAACGCCCCGTTGCGAAGTCCTTCGAAGGCGCAACCTTGCCCACCTTTTCCAACAATTGGTAAAGAAATTTACCCACATCCATAATATAGTGTGTGAGTACTTAAGAAACTCGAATTCTTTAAGAGGATAGTTGGTAGGAGGGAAAAAAGAAGGTGGAGACGGGATTCCGGGAAACACACGGTTTCGAAAATGATTTATTGAGAACCGTAGAGCATGTTTCGATGCTTCCACGAAAAGGTTTCAATTCTTAATCCAGCGTAGAGTGACAGAGTACTCGGAGTTGTATAAGAAGTTTTAGTCTGCGCTTTAAACTATTTGAGTAAGAACTGCAAATCAGAGATAAGGTATTATAATCTCTGATTTTTAAAACATCTGTTCAGCGCATTTTTATTTCATATGAATACATTTTTATGTATTTTTCATTCGTAAATTAGAAATGGTTCAGCGAAAGGAGAGACGTTTCGTAAAAAAATTGTTACGACAAATCAGTGACCCTCAAACTTTTTTCAGCAAACAGGATGGGAATCCCTAGAAGATAGAAGATTTAAACAAAGACTTAATAAGTTAGAGAAAGTACGTTCTAAAAAGATGTAGCCGACAATGTGCGTCCTTCCTTTTACATAGGCCGTTCAGATACTGAGAGAAAAATCAGAGAAATAGATGCTGGAACTAGTTGTTTCAAAAGTTTATTACGATACACGAAAGTAATCGATTAGGGAAGTAATCATGATGCACGCAACACACCGAAATTCGACTTGCAGGGTACATATGTAGATGTAGATGATAAGTTACGTATTATATTTTGCTATACGTGTTAAATATATCAATTTCTATTTTCATTAGATTTTGGGCGAAAGAATCCCATTTCCTTGGATTTTAGGCAATGCAGTTTTTACCTCATCTATCTAAACCCCTCCATGGACAAATTCTGGCTTCGCCCCTGGTTACCAGGCTATTTTAATCTAACTTTTCACCGCAGGAAAAATATAGATTAGCCAGTATTAATGTTTGGAGTTTTTCTTTTTGAACATGTGTGCTTGAGGTGTATAAAAAACATTTTACCAAAATCCTTAGATAATTTTCACATGGCAGTACGAGCGGTAGAAAAAGCACAACTTCGGAACGGATCTAATTTGTTCGACATAACCTGAAATTTGTATGCTAAACTAACCGAAGCACGAAAGACTGAAGGCTGCGTTTCCCCAAGTCAATTATTCTTTCGTAGCAGGAAATCGGGATATTATAACGACAGGTCGCCGTAACAGGGTCCATTAAAGCGTGGCGAATGTAAGCAGTCTTGACTGAACTTCCTGTAAACAGAGACCAGTCCATCGCGTCGGATATTCGTGGGGATTCCCCAACTCAGTCAAAGTGGATCTTCGCCGAAGGATGGCGGGGTGCAGAAAAAATGTTTAAGTGTTAGCGAGGTCCATCCAAAGTTTTTATTTTCCCGCGGCGATGATTTGCAAGGCCAAGCGAATGGAAAGAGTTACTAAAAACGCGGTGGAGATGGTTGTGGAGGAATGAGAAGGAATTTGGGCAGGAGGGGGGGAGATCTTCCGTGGGAATCTCCAGTGCTTAATTAGGTACCCTTATACAACACGATTGTAGTACATTATCGTCCCAATTCCAGCGCGTCAGGTCACTCGGTCGCAGAATTGGCAATTTCGTGATTCTCTCACTAATTTCAACCGGGATCTCACGTGGAAAAGTGCCCAATCATAGGTTTTTGCTCCCTAACCTAGCCTTGAATTTTGCCGTCTCGCATTTCTCGAGAGAGATAGAGATGTTTCTTCGCTTAAAGCAACAGGTGCGGTGGTATTTTCGTCAGTCATTCATTTAATTTGGAATTCCATCAACCGTTAATAGTTTATATCAGAAGAATTTGATACAAGTATGGGGAACCTGCGGTTTATACGGGTGTTCACGACTCTATGTTCATATTATGTTTATTCGTATCTGAAAAAGAAACATTAACCAGGAAAAATGTGTTATGGATGTAAATTAAAACTACATAAATTGTGGTGTGGTTCAGAAATTGTTTATACGCCGGCATGAACAGTACAGATGACTCCCAGGTAGAGATGGCTCCCTTCAGCTTGGGGAGTTATCTGTATCTGGGTACAGTAAACTCCCCTACCTGTTTGGAGTCATTTGTATCTAGGGATTAATCTCTACCTCCTACACCGGCTTTTGACTTACATGAACTGAAGAGTACTCGAATAGAAAATAAGGCTTATTTTCCTCATACTGGCTTTACATACAAATTAAAATTTAGACACATTAATATTTTTTGTTTGAACTTTCTTTAATAAATCATGATGCTCAAAAATCAATATGTATTTAATGAACATTTCTTTTAAAGAATGGAAAGTTCACCCGCGACAGCTAAGTCCTCATTCATTTTCTTCATCCTTTCCCCCCTTTTTCACTCCAAAATACTACTCCCAGAGAATCACACTTTATAGATTCAAGCGGCTATTTAAAGCGTGCTTTGAGCTGTGAGGCGACTCACACGAAAGAGTAGGCTTTGCTATCACTATGTTTGACCGTTTGAATATTGGCAATAAGTTACACAAGTGCGGCCTGATGGCTCCGTGTACGGCCTAATGGTTTCTTATGTGGCCGAATGATACATGCGACCTTTCGATAAAAAAACGTTCCCCACGTCTGGTTTAAACAGCATATCAGGATAACAAGAATCTTAACGGTTAGCATGTTTGCAGCGAAGTAGCTACAGGAGTAGTTCCTATCCTGCTTCTCTGTGGTGTTACCTATAAGTGAGAATTTTAATCAATGTATTAACTGATTTCTCAGTTTGCTGGCGTGGGATATATTTGGTCATGAGGTGGTGAATTGTAAAAAAAATTATATGCTTGCTATTTTTCGACTTGCTGTCTATATACTCTCTCGTTTGTGAACTTCGTTTTTATTTTTCTTGCACTTTTAAGAGTTACTTATGACTTAACTGCTGGTCTAATCCCAATCTTTACTCCTACACCTCACTATTTCGTGTTTTAGCAAACTTCTCACTGAAATCACTCCTTAATTTGTTTGCCTATACTCAAATTAAGAATCGTGAAAGATTAATGGAGGAATGAAAACTTTTAGCACTGTTACTTTAAATTCATACTAAACTATTGAGTTTTTGCGCAATTCAGCGCTTTAAAAGGGCAAATTTCAAGCACATTTATCTCGCGGTGATAGTGTTGTAAACTCGCTGTTCTTACGATGTATCAGTAGTGAAGCTCCGAAGCGCTTTAAATAGACATCTAATGGCTGAAATATGTCGCATTGTACGTATGTACATACATACTAATCTATTAAAGATCTAACATTTATGCACAAACTGTTTTCTTCTCAAATAAGCTATCAACAGTTACATATATATAGAAGATACTATGCGATCTCTAGATTATTAACATGATCGAGCAGTTTTTACACGCCTCGAATATAAACAGTATTTTTCAATTTATATCTCCTAAAGGTACCATTCGGACACTTTTTACATACAATTTATTTCGTACACTAACATCATTAATGTCTTCACATTCCACGGAAAACTATGTTAACCAATTAAGTACTTGCATTTCCTCGAAGTTACTGATGATTTTCAACGCTAAATTGAATCCCTTGCAGTTTTTAGAGAGCTATTATACAGAAAATTTCCACCGTAAAGGACCAGCCGTAGACGGCTAGTTTCAGTTTACCCAGAAAATATGTAGTGTTCCCAATTTATATTTCGAGAAATACTGAAGGGATCCCGGCAACCTTGCTCAATTCTTTCTATTTTCCATCCTCAATTAGGTGCTAGCATCCTCATACTGTTTTCTAGCGCACAATATTTCAGTCTTTCTGAAGAAAAAACCGGCTATTCAATCTCGTGTGTAAATTACAATCAATTTCTACTGCCAATCGTAGAAAATTGCAGAGAGGTTGTAAAATAGGTCATTTTTTTAGCTTGAGTAGGTTTTCTATCTACGTAATCTATATGTATACTCTACATCGATATATTTTTCCTGTCCTTATCGTTTATCAGAGAAAATAGAAAGCGATTAGAGACGGACTTAGCGACGTTTACAGCGAAAAATCTTTGCTGTTTTCAGTATATGCTCAAGTTACCTGAAAATTTCTGAAAAAGCAGATTCCATTATTGATTTCCATAAGTATTCATTGGAATTCTAATCGATAATTGGATCTCAATACGTTTACATCGCACGGATTTATTTACGGAAAAATCAAAATATTTCTGTCTAATTATCCGGATTCTGACAAGAAAAGCCGCCGAACAGAAAAGTTTTAGGCTGAAAAATGACAAAGAGAATTGAATAGTTCCCCTTTTATGGGGTTTCCAGTTTTTCTAGTCAGTCGACGGCTTACGAAGGAATCAAATCCTATGTATTATTTCCCTTTCAGCAAAATAGCCTCATACCAGGACGCCCTTATGCGGAATTTCACGATCGGACGAATTAAGTTACGAATCATTGTTTTCAACCGCGATTTTCAGACTCTCTCTCATACTGACCAGAAAAAAATAAATGGAACGCGGTATAACCATCGGTAACAGCATTTTCATTTCGGTTCGATAGCAAACTAAATAAAAGTCATCCAAATAGAAAAGTGAGAACACTAACGATATTAAAGATGTCTTAACATCGCAAAATCGCTTTGAAACCTTTTCGGAACGGTAGCTTTTAACCTTTTTAACCTTTTGGATACAATGACCCAAATAATAATTCATTGAAGTCGGCCGACGCTTTGTAGTTAGCTTTTATCAAGTTATCCGTCCTATCTTTCAAGAGCTCAGTCGCTGGTAGTAGTAGTAGTATTGTTAAAAGTGCTTCGACAGCTTAGGTCATTTCGCACGTGGGCCCCCACCGGGAATCGAACCCGGGACCGCTTTCATTGAAGTCGAACGCGTTGCCCACTTGGCTATCCGGGAGCCCCTCAGTCGCTGGTCTTGACTCTCTTTTTTATAAATGATACGGAATGTTTTTCCTTTACTAAAATTTGTAATGAGAATGATTCCGAAACCAAATGGGAGCAATTCACATACCAATATATATTTCTTTATTTATTAAACACGCCCAATTTACTAACATATGACAAGAATATACATATAATAGTGAACATCATTATTTTGAACGAAAAATGTAAACAAGGAACGCAATTAAACAGAAACAAGTTGATGAAATAAATAAAGATATAAAGGATTGAAGTAGACAGAAACAAATAAACACAAGACTTTCACAAAACCATAATGAAGAAATATTTTGTCTCACGGTTCTTTTGAATATATTTTTAGTATTACTAAAGTTGTCAGCAACACCTGAGAGAGTTCTACAATTCTTGGTAAAGTGAAGTACTCAAATTCTTTGTCCTTGCAGATATTTGGGTAGAACGGGTAGAACGAACTTCCAAGAGGGTATACAAAGGTTGATTTTCAAAAGTAACGTAGGGTAGTTGAAAATCTATAAGTTACGCATTAACTTACATATTCACGTGCGATTTTATTTTCGGACGAAATCAAGGCTAAACTTAATTTACTATACATTTACACCTTACATTTAATCCGTTATTGAGGAATATCGTAATCAAGTATATCTAGCTGATCATTATAGGTTTTTTTAAATGCGATTTGATAAAAAATTGTTTTGAAATCTACAAATAACTTCGCTTGATTGTTCCATTTCTTTCACAAACCATGTTAATATGCTTGCTAAACGCTATCAATACGATGACGTAGTTATGAATGAAGGAATCAAAGTTCTCTCTATTTCCAATCTCAGAATGTATTTTCTTTTTCCCTCTCTGAATATCTTTAAAGGTACGAAAACTTCCATAAACTCGAATAAAGGTCTTTAAGTAATCGTTCATAATCTGTTTAAGTGACTTAGCATGTTTCTTGTTGAATTAATATTGTAAAATCTGTTGAACTTAATTCACCATTTGCGTTATCAAATCTAGATAGAATCCCTCTGATAAAAAATCTTAGATAACGTTGATTTTTCAATCCAATTGAAAAGACTTCGAGCTGAATTCTACCAGGCTAACGCAAGTTTAGGAAGTGAAGAAATATCCTATGTATAATCGAGACAAAATGCAGAATTTGAATTTGAATTATTTACATAATTTGGATTGCGTGCATAATGTAATGATTTCGGATATTGCGGTGGTTTTGAATATTCCTATACATTGAAGACAGTTCCAATACAGAGAGGATGTGTTATCTAAATCAGCACATGAGCGTTATTCTCTACTTCAGCGTTCAATATATGACATAATCTCACACTAAACGTAATGTTTGATTTATAAATTTATCGTACCTCGCACATAAGCATATCAGTTTCAAATAAATTAATTTCGATCAGTTAGAGTAATATTTTCAGAAATTCAGATAATATAAGAAATCATGTTCACGTCATTAAAAGTTTTATTCCTAATTTACGACACAACTTTCAACTTATCCCCTAATTATACGTCGTCAATAGTAAATGTACATGGAATTATTTACGTAGTTTAACACCATGAACGGTACTGTAATACTTACTGAATGGTCATTGTTTTATTTCACATGTAAAATTTGAGTAATCTAACAAGTAAGTAAAAAGACTATTAATCTTTATTATTATTCAGTAATTATCTCGATAAAATTGTCTGGTTAAATTAATTAATTAAATCTAGCTATCGGGTACTACTTAAATTCGAGAATGTTAATAAACAATTAAACTGAACAACTTAACAGTAATTATAATTAGCAATCAGACAGGTTTGGCTAGCTTTGAATGAAACAAATCAAGTGAAAAATGTATTTTGTTGACTAGAGTATTGGTTTCCTTTGAGCTAAACAGCTATGAAACCAAGAAAGGAGTAAAAGATAGCAAGAGTTGAAGGATACGTCTGTTGGGATTCGCAGAAGTTCGTGATGGAATTTCCGGAATAAGAGAGAAGGCTCATCCGGCGACCGGAATGACCTCTGTGATTCACCCAATAACCTCCGGGAAAAGAACGGAGATCGAGAAACTTCTACGGTGAACTATCGTCCAGAAGATAGTTTGTATGCGGGCCGAAGCTGTGATATTTTGCAAGACTTTTATTATAACTAGGGTGGTATCATGAGATGGAGGCATTGTTGGAAATTATCTGGATTTTCAGAATAAATTGGAATGTATTTTCAGTTTTTGATTCCGAAATTTCTCAGTATATGAAAGCGATTGAAGTTTGCGTTTTTATCACGATTTTCTATTAATTAGATCATTTTTGTATGATTATTTTAAAATTATTTTGATCACTATCTTCTATTAATCACATGAAATGCTCTCGAATATTATATTTAATATATATCCATATCATAGAATCTACATCAAAGCATGAATTTATATTTTTAGCCAATATCATTGTATATTCTGGTTGTAATTGTACTTTTAGAGTGTTATGGGGAATTCTTGCCTCACATATTAGTGCATTCCACGTTATCTAAATATTACCCGTATCCTTTTAGTACAATTAATTAGTTTATTGCGTGTTATTCGCTATAGGTATATATTTCAGGTGATTTAAAGCTTAAAATAAGAACCGTCTTTAAGGCATCATTCGTTTTCGCTAAGCTGAGCTTTTAGGAAGTGGGTTATTTGTCCAACATTTCGTGGAAATTTACGAGGAAAGAGAGGTGATCGCCAATCAAACTTGGATTGTTGTTGCACTATAGTGGAAATAGTAGACATTTGTTCGCTAACTTTTTATTTTCACGAAATGTATACTAACACAAATTGCAGATCCTCGATTACGTCCTCCGGGACGAACCTTTGGTCTCTGGAGACCTGGAAACTATCAGTGTGCGTCACTTATGTGGGCTTGCTCTGCTTACAGCAACTTGGCTCAGTGAAGAAAACGAGGGAATACTACATCACTCCACATCATGCCTAGAAAGCCTCATTTCCCTCTCCTAGCTATTGTAGCTACTGGTACATGATAGCTAATGATATGATGAGGTACTAACCAACCTTTGGGCTGAACCTACTTTACAGACTGGTTGAGATTACCTCGATGATGAATATGATCTAACTTAGCTTACATTAAACCATTCATCGAAACAAAGTTGATAAGAATTCGTACAAAAGATATGTCTCAGCCGAGGAAAACTAGTTCTCATATCTAAGCTCTTATCAAGTTCTCGAAGAAAAACAAACTAGTAATCGGACATTGATATACATTTCTTATTTTCTGTAGATTCACTTAAGTGACTTGATGAAAGAATTTTTAATTGACTATTCTCGAAATATCTAGATTTGTCGGCTAATCTGAGTGGTGGTTATCATTTTCCTGATTTGTCTAGATGAACCTGGATCTATAGATGTAACACAAATTTTTAATATTTACCATAAAGGAAATAAATAAATTTAGCTATAACATCGAGATAGGGATACTAACCTACGTATAATGGCTTAAAAATTGAGGATTTGCAATTTGTGTTAATATAAATTTCGTGAAAATAAAAAGTTAGCGAACAAATTTCTACTATTTCTACTATCAGATAGTTCAACAACAATCCAAGTTTGATTGGCCATAAGCTGGCTTTCCTCGTAATTTTCCACGAAATGTTGGACAAATAACCCACTTCCTAAAAGCTCAGCTTAGCAAAAACGAATGATGCCTTAAAGACGGTTCTTATTTTAAGCTTTAAATCGCCTGAAACATATACTTATAGCGAATAACACGCAATAAACTAATTAATTTATCTTAAATGTTATAGATATTATTTAGATAACGTCGACTGCACTAATATGTGAGGTAAAAATTCCCTATAACACTCTGAAAGTATGTACCTTTCCAGCCATAAAATACCATGGTTAAAAAGTTTATATAAGACTGCAGAGAAAGAAGTGCGACTTAATTCAGGTTTTCCATTGCGTTCATTGGAACTTTGTATTTTAGAACGTATTTTCCAAAAGTTTCCTCCAACAGCATTTACATTGCAAGAAACATGAAATTTTTTCCAAAAAATCCAAGAATATCTCTTTCTGTAAAAATTGGCCTCATTTCACATTTGTATCTTTTTAACGCCTGAAAACGACGAAAACTAGAACAGGAAAGCACAAAAAACCATCTTTTTATAATGACCACGCGAATTTCAAGCCCCTTACTCTGAAAAACCAGTTTTGGCCTCAAATTTTCTCGATTCTAGCCCACTGTGCGACAGTAGTGTCGAATTTTTCTCGATTAAAAGTTTTATTTTCTGTTCCTTACTGTTTCTACTGTACATTGCAATGGCCATTATGAGTAACACTGCGAGTAACATCCCATCTTATGCTTGAGAAAAGTGAACGTTTGTTTACACATTTGAGTGGACTGAAGATCTTTGAAGTTTTCCGGTGGGGAGTCCAACGTGACATCAATTCTGGTCTCCTTCGAATACTGCAAATAAATTAAAAAGCGGTTTCACTGCCAGGAAACCGCCATCTTATCTTATCTTTCATTGACGCAGCAGAATTCGCATTTCCTACAACAATCGCGCTACTTTTTGTCAATCACTTCGGACGAATGTTAGAAAATCCCTTGCCACAAGCCGAAAGGCGGCTATTAACGTAGACGTAGATGAAAATCTCGATGGATTTTATCTAAGTAATTTCAGCACCTATCCAAACGTATAAATGAGAGAACTGAAATCAATGATTAACTTCAGTTTTTAACATTTCTATACGAAAGTTTAAACTTCAAAAGTTATCAAGATTGTAGATTTTTCCTAATCGCACAATTTGTAAATCTGGGACTGATTTCAACTTTCTGTCGCTAAAATGCGGATGATGCGTAGCAATAATGTTTGTGCAAAATGTCAGATGATGGGCGAATTTCTTTAATTGAATTTTATTTTAATTAATTAGACTATTTGATAGCTTATACATACATAGTATACTTACATAATATACTTACATAGACATAATTAAACTTTAATTAATTGAACTTTATTTTAATTGAAATATCGCCTATACTTCAATGCAATCAACATGAATGAGGTGACATTTAGGTGAAAATGTCCTCAATACTATTCATCACTGACGCTATCCTCTTCACTACTCATATGAACATGGGAAGTAATGGAATTTCCCAAATGAAACGATGAAACGTGAAAAAACGATGAAAATATAACATTTATAACGTGTGAAAGAAATCATACTTACGAAATTACTCAAGATTTAGATATATAAAATTTTTTAAGTGTAAAACTTAGCATCAGCAAGAAAAAGATTAAGAATTCATGATGTATACAAAGTAGACGAGATTAACGAATATCGCATGAAATTTAAGAGTGATACGGAAGTGAACAAAGCTATAATTTCTTGTCGTTATTGTGTATCCTTAGTACTTTTATGTTAATCTAAAAGTAAAAGCTAAAATCAGTTCTGTGATATGATACAGGATTAAAGCTTTTATTGGGGAAACCAAATTAATTACAAAAATTACGTAAAATGAACTAAATACACTATCATTCCGAGCTATCTAATCCATTCTCATGTTACTAAATAAACCCATAATAAAAACACGGATGCTAAGTTTTCATGTGACATTCTAGAGTTATTGCGGGATGATATAGTTATTTATTTATTCCTGTCATTATCTGGTTAAGAAATTTCGCAAAGAGGAGGCTTCAAAAATGAAATTCACGATGTCCTTTGATGTTTTCATTTATCGGTTACCCCGGGTTATAGTTTATTAATTATGATAGCAACGCTATGGATGCACAATAACTATAATTCTGGCTTAAAGACATTTTATATTGCATTTTCATCAATTGTAATGAAATTCGAGATTCAGAGAGAAAGATTCCGGAAAGTGTCCGAATAATGTTTAAAAAACTAATCGGTGGCCCAGAAAGAATAAATGTTGCATTTTATTCAAAATTAAAGGAACTGTTCAATATTAATGTAGTGACACGCAAATTTTATACACAGATTGAGAGAAAAGTATGTCTAGGATGAGTTTGCAATTAAAATGAGGTATAGTTCCGCTGCTGAAGTGAGAAATTTCTTCGAATAGTAACTCACTTTCCGCGTCGAATGATAAACAGGAAAGTGGCCGCAGGAAGTTTTCACCGCAATGATCCATAGCGTCATCGCTGCTCAACCTCAAAATTCGCAATGTCACCCAACTTACTACGTTAGTGAAAGCTCTATACGATTTACCTTGAATAAGGGTAAGAGATTAGACTAAAATTTCCGGAAACTGTGTTTCTGGGATGAACTTTCTTATCGAGATGTTGTGTTTTTTCGTCATTTAACTGCAAGTCACGGTGAAGATGAGCCTTCTTTCTCTCCGATTGTTTCCATCCCATCGCGAATCAAAGGTTTTAATGTGAGTTACTCTTAACCATAAATGGTAAAAATGCTTTCGCAGTGTAGATTGCTGAATGTTCTACAGCTACGAGTATAATAACAAAAAATATGGGTACTTAAGGGTTAACCAACTAAAAATTTGGATTGGAGTACTCATATTGACGAAATCGTATCTAAAGCGTATAAAAATTGATGAGAAAAGGGAAGTAGTAGGAAAGCGAAAGAGCTAGAATAGAAAGCAAGGGTGAGGCCAATATTATATTATTACTATATTATTATAAAACTATTCCGCGAGGTTAGGCCCATGTGTGTCTCTCTTACACCTAACCTCTGAAGTCATTCATGTAATAGTTACAGAATTACAAAATTTTTAAATTATTTTAAAAACACAGAAAATGGTAAATTAAAGGATGGAAATGTCGGGAAAAGCTCCTCGGCTGTAGAGTTTCAGAGAGAAATCGACGGTGCGGGAAAACGCTCACACAAGAAGGGGAGTGAAAAAAAAACGAGCAATCACAGAGAGAAATGAAATAATAAAATCAGATATAGCATAATTTGATTTTTAATGTCGACATATTTGTCCCGTATTTAGTATATTAGGACATTCGATAAATGTACGATATCCAGATGAAAAAATTAATTTTAAAACGGCCGAAAAAGGGCAACGAAAAGCTGATAGATGTATATTATTGAGACAAAAGAAAGAAGATAGCGTAACGGAAATGTTAGAAATTCTTGGTTGGGAATCGTTAGAAAAAAGGTGGAGGGTGAATTGAATGGTAGGCATCTTTCAGGTAAGAAACGGTGGCAACGGTTGGAGTGAGTTGAAAAGCAGAGTAAAAAAACCGGTTTATATTAATCGAGAGGATCATAAGCAGAAGATGAAACTGAGAAAACAAAAAAAAAACAGTTTTAGCTAAGAAATCGTTCTTAAATAGAGGGATTAAAGAGTGGAATAGTTTGCATGAAGAGGTCTTCATACTAAAGATGCAGAATAAACACTTTTACCATTACCACAGAATTATTTATTATACGACCATGGTTTCGACCCTTCGGGTCATGACGATTTCTTAGCTAAAACTGTAAGAACAACCACAAGGTTGAGCCAGACTTAGTTAATTTAGGTCTTCATACCCTTAAAATAATAATAAATAGGAGCTATACCTAAGAAACAGGGTCTTAGAAAACGATGCAGAGTTTATTGAAATATAGAAATATAATTTTTTTGAATATGCAATTTAAAGTTAGATCGATGTAATATAAAAGGAGTAACATGTAGTAGCGATCATCTATTTTATATAGTTTTTTTATTTTCGTTTGTTATCACATAGCACCCTAATCCTGCAATCTCAATATTCTTAATCCTACAGCCTACCATCGCTTTTCACTAGCTAATTATAGCATATTTATCGAGTAGTTGAAAAGTAGAGTTAAATTTTGAAACCTATGCTTCAAGTACTTAAATTCTTTTACGACCAATCTCAGTGGATTGTCCAAATGTTATTAAAAAGGCATTAATCTGATTTCTCGTTCCTATTGAAAACTCACGCATATTTCTACAACAAATATGACGTTTTCCTACCTTTTAATCCTCAATTCTTAAGGATACTAAACTAAACTAAAAACTGAACTAAAAATTGTCTATATATTGGTATACGAAATAATTTACTCATGTAGAAATGAAATTCTCTGTACTCACGAAAGAAAATAGTTGAACCCCCTGTGGATTCTCCTTTGTCTCCAGGGACTCTCCAATCAGTGTCCTTTCTTCTAGTTTCAACAGTTGTGATCTGTATATGTTCACTCCTTGAATTGTCGTCTTGAAGCCTTTAAGCGACAAAAGTTTTGGAAACTTCCAAAAATATACGCTTCTTTCCAGAATTTCGCTGCTCCGCTTTTCCTGTATTTACTTCTTAGGAGTTTTCTTATTGGTTGAGTGAATTTTTAAGGAAGTCCTCATTTTTGAGGATGTTTAGGAGCATGCTCAGGTCCATATAACCCTTTCCTTCCGGTGTAATATGTAATAACTAAGATCATCCCTTAATATTCGCTAACATACACGAGAGGCTTCCGGCCTAAATAATGTAAATCTTTTCTTCATACTTATCCAGCGCTTATCATATTTTTGACACTCCTGCTCTTTTTCATTATTTACGTTTCGCATTAGTATAAATCTGAATTATTTTTTCTTTTTCGAAGTCCCGAAGAAAACAATACGTTACTAACGTTAGTAGAATCCTTATGGTCGTATAGCACAGATATTTGTGTTTATCAGCGTATTATTTTGATTTAATTAGTTTGAGCATAAAAGTGAAGTTATTTTGCAAAAGAATTTTTTTCAAAGCTTTTGCACTAAATTTCCTCTTATGGATCTGTCTATAGTCCTGCTATCATGTTCTGATGAACGGAATACTTTTTGTCTTTTAGTACAGGATAAAGAAAAATGTATCTTCCGTTAACTTTTATCTCAGTTTTTTCATGGCTGTAATGACATGAAAGATAGTGAGGTATGAATAACGCTGAATAATGATATCGATTAACGTCTCTCCTTTTTCAATGCCACAAAAAGTGTTACTTGTAGAGTCATTGAGCTTCACTTACGTGGGTTTGTTCCGTTTATAGCATTCTGTGTCAGTGAAGAAAGAAATGGCAAGCTCTTCTAGATATATGGTGAATTATATGAATAATGATAATCAGGAGGATATACTATTAAAATGATCGAAGGGAAAAACCGGTTCGCACCGGTTTGCCGCTAGAAGTAGCAGAACAGAAGTTTTTTCGTTGAGCTGTAGATCAACGAAAAACGCTTTTCGCTCCATGAATTTATTCCAATCAAAGCGAATTCATCTTAAATTTATCATTTCCAAGTATTTATTTTTACCATTTATAAATGTTACATATATTTAGAATATGTATTGTATATACAGAATAGTAAAAGTTTAATTACATATATAATGTAAAGGCGTAGACAGGATTTGTCCATGGGGGGATTTTAGAACCATGGAGTAAACACTGCATTACCTATAATCCAGAGTGTGATTGATAATGAAAATAAAAACTGATTTATTTTAACATGTATACCCTGAGAATCTCCAGCGGTATTTACAGCGATGTCCAGCGGTGCGAGAGGCCACCCTTAAGCATGCTTTCGTTTATTGTAGGCACTGTTCTTATTTGGAGTGGGGGCTGTACCCACAAAACCACCCCCTTAGTTACGTCTCTGATTCCACGTAACATAAAGTATTCTGGAAGGGAATATTTACACAGCTCTTGTGTACTTCAAGTCTGGTAGTTGCTATTATTCCTTCTTATTACTTTTTTCAAACTTACTTAAGGCTCTGGTTGTTTCCGTGGCCTCTAATTAGCGTTGAGTCACTGCCGGCCGTAATTGCTTCAGAATCTGAATTTCCGTTTGCTTCGTTAATGGAATGAAGATTCTCTTACACTCGCGGAATCAAAATCGCCGCTAAATTTCTACGCATGACTCTTGGGATGATCTTGTGTAATCTACTGTGACTTTTCCTCAACTCAGAGGTCAAGACACTGAGCGATAGAGCTTCCCCACGATTTTGCTCTGCATAGCATGAATCTGCAAAATGTGAGGCGCGGGGGTGGAGGAAAGCACTGGAGTGCATGTAAGTATGCATTAATTAATGCGATTTCCCGTCGACCAAGAGAAACGACATTCCTGACCACTTTCCGGAGGTCACATATTTTTCTCTTGTCACCCACCTCCCAGGTGAACTCTCTTGGTTTGCAAACGCCTTTGTTGCGTAAAATGGGCGTTGATGTTGAAGATGGCTGTGTTGTGATTTAAATGGCTATTTGTAGCTTTTCATCATCATCTATTTTCACCAGGATATCTGATGATCCATCGCCTCACGACCTTGTCCAACTAACGTATATTACCATATTAGAGATTGTTGTCCCGGAATCCAGCTTTCCCGGGATCCCATAGGCAAAGACAACTTCCCGTTTCCCGGTAAATCCCTGTTTTTCTCTTCTAGTAAGTTTAATTCCCTTCTGAGATCTCTCCCACATCCGTAGAAGCAGACAGAGCATTTTCCTCCACATACGTTGGTAATGAAAAGGCCAGCTGTCGATTTTATAAGTGTGATCTCTTATGGCTTTGTGATTTTGAGGGAAAGGAGCAAAATTGTTCAATTTCTTACTTCTATTAGTTTTATACGTAATATTTTAAAATAGCTTGTAATAAATATCTTTATGTCGTGAGAGATTCAAACGAAAAATTAATTTATCTGGTCAGAAATCGATGATATATCTGAAAACGAGAAGAATTCGTATAATTTCAGCGTCAATTTTACTAATTTACTTGAAAAATTCGACTATTCTGGTATTTCATTCCTAGCGTGATAGATTTCGAATCCGTTTCTATTAGAAGATCATCAATGACTTGGATCCACGTTCCTGATCTGTACTTTCTGATCTTTCTGCAGCTGCTAATCAATTCTAAGAATTCTGGAGAACAAGACGAGATACTTTACCTGCATTTCAAGGTAGAGAAATATTTATCACGTAAAATCTGTTTTAGAGTATTTAAATACGCAAATAAATTTTACTTCGATATTCAAAAGTATTTTTCGTAATGCGAAATAAATTTCTGAAAAACCCTGTTATGTCATATTCCTGAAAATCACATTGCAGATGAGGACAGGTTACAAAAAGTTGAATGATCCTAAAGAACATAGGTCTTTAGAAGTGATAGCTAAGACCTATCACTATTATGAAGTAACCTTGGAGAATCTTGTCCCTGCTAGCAATTTTCGGAAGCACTTTCCTCAAAAATATAAAAAATTTTTGGAACGAGGAATAGGAAGAAATTCTTTAGAATCTAATGTGGAGGGGCACCAGGCAAGAACTTGCATGCTAAACAAGCGCATGTATTCTAGGCAAATATTCGAGTCTCCTCCCATCCCCACCTATTTCGGACTTCGGCGTCCACTCTTTGTACTTTTTCGTACTGCCTCTAATGTTAGCTTTACTGGAAGTTTCAAATTTGTCATGATAATCAGTGTGGATTGATTTCTTCAGCTTTTTCGAAAAGGGAGTTTCAGTAACATCGGGCTCAACTATTCAGGATTGGATTTGGAAAGGGTGGTTCAAGGTTAATATTAGTAAATTATACTCTCGCATTAAAGTAACAACAATATTAGTGCATTGATTCTTTCTATGTAACTGTAAAGATGCCATTTTATGAAAAATTCAATTGATGTAAAGTTATCAAAGAAACAATTAGCCCTTCGTCGAACAAATAAATTGCATATTGTAAAATCATCAAAATGGGGATTAATCTCCAATCAAAAAATATAATATTCATTGCATTGGATGCATTAAAGACGAATTTCTAGCATTCAAACCTGGCGCTACGAGGGGAAAAAAGGTAGCTCGAAAGTTTCGCAACGAAAATCGTCTCTCGTCTAAGGGGCGTAAGGGGCTGAGCTCGCTGAGTTCGAGCATTTGGCGGGAACATGGCGGAATGGCTAAGTACACGTTAAATACAGTAACAAAATGGATATTTATTTACCTAGGTAAGATAACTGAAGAGTTTTGTATTTCATGTAGCTAATTAACATACATATAATAGTCATTTGTGTGCAATTTGAACTCAATCCCATCGGGTTTCGTTGATCGTGGAGAATTCAAAAATAAGTTTTTCGCAGTCGAAAATAACTTGTTATTTCGAGAAGAAATGTCCTACTCGTTATCCTAATCGTTCATCATCGTACTCCTGCTGTTTGTAATAGTTTTTGCATCTTTATTTCAATACCCTTTGTGGTGGATTTGTTAGGCCTTGAATGTTACTTCCCACACGACATCCAAATTGGTGCTACATTAAGAAATCCATAAATGCAATAAAGTAATAATACACTTCTACTTCAATCTTGTGTCACTCCGTTTTTTTTTAGTCTAAGACTATTGCTGCATGCATGTATTTTGATTCTTTGTTGCATAGGTGAAGAGAGTTACATTATTTGTTACATTTCATATTCTGAAAGGGATTTCTGCTCATAATGTGTATTTAATTCCATTATTTAGAATATTCTAACCATCACAAAGTTCATGATGTCAATCAATCAATCAATGTTTATTCATCCAGAGATCAGTTAAATACATGATATAGGACAAGTCAGTAAAAGCATAAATATAGTCATCAGGTAAAGTAGTCATCAGGTAACAAATTTGTTACAAATTAAAAAAAACTCATTAATGCTGTAGAAGGCATGCTTTAAAATAAATCTTTTGACTCTTATTTTAAACAAAGAAAAGGAATCACAAGATTTGATACTGTGGGGAAGGGCATTATAAAGAATGCGACATTGGTAGTGGCATCCCTTACCAAACAGATGCAGGTTATGGTGATCACGAAAGAAGTCCTGCTTTTGCCTAGTGCCATACGAATGAATGGAAGAGCTTGTAGTAAAA
Source organism: Ladona fulva (assembly GCA_000376725.2). Classification (NCBI taxonomy): domain Eukaryota; kingdom Metazoa; phylum Arthropoda; class Insecta; order Odonata; family Libellulidae; genus Ladona; species Ladona fulva. The sequence continues at coordinate 304,448 of KZ308764.1, read as the reverse complement.
AATCTAGAATTGTCTTTAGCAAAGCAAACACACTCATAAATGTAAATAGAAGGGAGTGTCATCATTCCATGGGTAATGAAGTATTGTTTACAAGGGGTGAATGGTTTTAGACCAAGAATGTGTCTTAAAGCTCTTTTTTGGAGGACAAAAACTCTGTTAGCGTGATGGGAATTTCCCCAGAATATAATGCCATACTTAATAATAGAGAATATATTGGCATAGTAAAGCATAAACAATGTTAGTGGAGACACAGTCTTTTAATCTAATTATTTGAAAAATGTAACTGTTGATCTTACTAGCAACAAAAGAAGTATGGGCAGACCATTCAAGGGTGTCAGAAAGAATTACACCAAGAAATTTAAAGGTTTGAGATGGCTGAATTTTTAGGCTGTTCATAGAAACAGAGAGAGTCTGAATTTTCTTTTGATGTGGATGAAACTGCATGAAAGTAGTCTTGGAGTCGTTTAAGATTAGAAAGTTGGTATTACACCAAGTTGACATCCAGTTAGTGGCATGGTTAATATCAAGACAATGTTGGGCATTAGAAGTAGACGAAAGCAAGTGGGAGGTGTCATCTGCAAAAAGAACTAAATGATCAAAATCCAAAAGATGCTTAGAAATACTATGATCCATTCTTCCTCGTCTTGATTTTCATATTGCACTTGTAGGGTCTATGAAGTGCCTCATTTGAGTTGATGGTTGAACAGTTCGTGGAACTCATCGTTGTAATATTCCTTGTGATATATACAGCTTTAAAAAATAGACATAACTGGAATGTATTAATATTCTTATCGTATTTAAGTCATGTATAGTAATTTATTGTTTTTTTATCTGTAGTTAACAGAAGCCATTAGTACAGAATTATGCCAATTTAGAGACGATTAAAATGCCATTGAGATTAATTTGCATTGAATGAAATACAGTAGCAATACCTGTGATAATGTGAAATCTTCAGGAGATTTATATAATTTGGATTAAAAGCTGTTTTATAAGCAAATATGAAATGCGAGAAATCTACCATTAAATACACATTCTTAAGATGTTGAATATTTCTGTTACAGTTATCCCCATATGACTACTGTACATCCTGAGGCTGCCATGGAGATCATCAGCTGGAATATGGAAGAAATATGAGTAGTTTTTGAAGAACCAAGTTATGAAGAGGTGCAATTAGTCAGCAAGATGAAATTATTTGCTACTTAGGGTTAAAGCTCTCATGTTTATACAATAATTTACTATTTTAAATCGTGGGGCTAAGTGAATCATAGTGAGTGGTTGATATTTAACATCTCATCTGTACTATTATGGTTGTCCAGAAAAGAAGAAAGCGAAGTTTTTGCAGTGGAATTTGGTCTCAGCCCTGATGATACCACCAAGGAAGGAAAACGGTCTTCAGAAGTAAGCTCTTACTTTTGTGAGTTATCATTTCTGTTCAATTTTTGAGCTATCAACCCACTTGTGAATGATTTCCGCTGCATTTATCTAAATTTTTAATTTCCATTGAGGAACTGCTGGACATTGCGCGGTAAATTGTATTGTTTGAACAACATTAACAGAGCTACGTTTACACTGTAATCGAATCTTTTGTGATAATTCAAACAAGAGATTAATGAAAGTAATTTAATGTTTAGCTGTTGATGAGATAACAGAATGGACATAGCAAAATTATGATACTATTGGTTAAAAACCGTTTATTTGTTTGATGAATCAAATTCCTGCAGTAGTTTAATATTATTCCCCCTTCTTTGAATATTGCTTTCAATTATATTTTAATATCAGTAAAATAATTCAGAATAGAGAAAAGTAATCAGGTAAATGAAACAAGAAAATAATATAAAGCATGAATCATATAATCGCAATCATATTCGTAATTCTCAGAAAGAAATAAATAATAATTTTCTCAGAAAAGAAGCTGTTCATCATTGTCCAACTAGTTATTTTTTCTGTTACAGCTTTTGCTTTCTATTAATTGTTGTTTTCTATGTTGAAAATTTCTTTAGGGTTTGAATTATGGGAAGTTTTTGCTTGTCCATCAGTTTCTCTTCATTTTGTTCAGGGGCTTTGTTTTTGATGAAAATACAAGTATTTCTAAGCCATTAAACATTTTATACCAAAGATTACCTTCATTACAATGATTATCAGGTTAATAGCTATGAAACAGTACTCTTCTGTTAGATTATGCCATTATTATATCCATTCCTTGATGAGTTTAACTATTAAATGAAACATGCATTGGTATGTATTCTGAACCATTATCCAGGTACCTTTTTGCATTTAAAAATGTTCTCCACTTGCCACATTCCTTTCACAAAGAATTCAATTTTTTTATGATATTCCAATTGCTATTGGCAGTTTTTTCAATGAGAAAGAATTCATAAACAAGGAAACTACTACTACTATTTTTTTACTATTTTTCTCATTCATAAGTGTATAGGATTTAAAGCAGGAATTATAGAAACTTTTTAATGCAAATACAAGATGTTATAATATGTTTTAGTAGTAACTGGCTGAAGCGCATGTTAATTCTCAGCAGGGAACAGAAGTTGGATTAAATATAGTACACCTATTTGTACATAAGAGAAAATAACATCTTGTATCTTAGTTTAGTCCGATGAGACAGTTTATCGAAAACAAAAATTTTCACTCTAATCAAAGTTCTCATAGTTTGAAGCCGAAATCGATAATCAATAATAAAAATGTGATCTTTATGGAATTTCCTTCTCATGAAACTTGCCTAAAGTTAATGTTTCTCAAGTTTGCAGGATTTTCAGCTTTTGGTTCTTGAAAATTTAATTGTAGAATATGTCAAGAGTCCGAAATGATAAACAAAAAGTTACTCATCCATCTCCATTAATTCACGTGTTTGCTGCCCCTGCGATTCATCACTACAAATTGTTCATGACTGTAATAGTTAAAATCTTTGAAAATTTCCTCCTCTTCATATCGTCGATTGCTTTTAAATGGGCCTAAACACACATGCATTCTTATGGGAAAGTGCATGAGCTCGGAAACAACAGTCACACTGGTCATCAGGGGGACAGGTTGTTTACAACCTCAAAATTTCACAAAATAATTGTATATTTTATCAAAATTCTTGCAACTTCAATACAAAAGCAATATTCCTCAATTATAATAAGAATTTGCATTCAATTTCCCCTCTTTTGGTACTTATCTCGATCTTATGCGACTATTCCTTCTAATTTAATTTTGCAAAAGAAATAAAATATGTAACCGATAAAATTGAACTTAACGTGCATTTCTATAGAAATTATCTGAACGATCTTGTTTCAAACCCAGCAAAGTTATCGAATGAAAAGGTGTCAGTGCTTCCTTCCAGATCTCAGAGAACACGCATGCAAAGTTTTACACAAATCCGGCAAACCCACAGAATTTCTGCTTTATATATATATAGATAGATAGATGGATAACTTAGGTTTGAAAGATTTATATCCTTGGTGTACCATAGATTTGATTCTATCATGGTATAGAAAAAGAGAGTTCCTCCTCTGTTGTTGGCCTTGTCCAGTTAATACTATGTATAATGGAAATAATCTCATTTAATAATATTGCTATGTAATTAACTTCATATATCATTATTTTGGAAATATGTCATGTTCCCAGTGGGTATGAGTTGTCAATTATTTGTTATCACACCTTGAATACATCGAATCATTCAATTCAGGGTTTTAAGCATTCAATAATGTTATGTTCTGATTGCTCATACCACATTATTAACTTGATAAACAATACTTCAGTAATTAGCAATTAAAGGCTAATTTCAGTTGAATAGTGGTCAAATAGAATAGTAACAACAAAGATTTCAATAATAAAAGTGGGGTTTCAAGAATGATTTTGGTTTTTTAGTGAGTATTATTAGCGATATACTTCAATGGCATCCTGGAGTTTTTAAGATTCTGAGTTATTTTCTGTCAAAAATCGGCTGCTGATAGAGAGAATGAATTCTAGAGAGAATTTTATTAGCTGTAGGTTTTTGTTTTGGAAACTAAATTGCTTACTTCAATCTATATTTTCTTAGAATCATGAATTACTTTGGTCTATGCATGGATTTTTGTGTGTGATTTGTTTTATGGCTTTAGAAAATCTTGTTTTAATGTGGTATGTGCTTTGGTAACTGCAGTATTTCTATGTGCCATGGAGTAAAATATTCTCAGTATTTCAATTAGATTGAAGGAAATGCTTCCTTTTCCGATGTTTTTCTTAGATAATCTTTGATTAATGCAGTAAAATCTCAATTGTGGACTCATTCAAAATGAAAAACTTCTGATACTGCTAAATCAGACAAATTCATTTGCCATTAGTTGATTCCTCCTTGGAGAACTGCAATAATTTGTATGCACTAATGCATTTGTGCATATTGTTTGACCTGAGGATAAAAATGTAGAAAGGGACCATTCGTGCCCTTCCTATTTACATAGAGGAATATGTAAATAGTATGAAAGTAATAGCATGAAAGATGTTGCAATATAACTGGTCTGAAAGCAATTTAAATGTAAATTAGGACTAATGATCAATAAGTGAAAGCACATTTTACATTTTAAATGTAAATTAGGACTAATGATCAATAAGTGAAAGCATCTGGAAGGCTGACTTTGGAATAATTCACTGAAAATTTATTTTATATTAAGAACCAAATGTTGGTGTCAAATTTCAATCCTGGAGGAACTTGAAATCACAATCAGAAATGGTTTATTTTAAAAGTTAAGGAATTCAGAGGGTTTGGCAATCTGTTCTGATTCTAGTTCTTTAATAACTATTCTGCCTTTCCAGTAATTAATCCATTAGATGAAATCAGCCTGTTCTTCAAATATTAATATATTTTTCAAATTCATAATTTTAAGAAGATTAATGATCTAATTATTGTTTTTGTAGTGGGAGTTTGTTATTCCTTATGTATTCAACTTAGAGATCATAACAAAGTCTTGTTTTTCCATTGGAAAAATTTATGAGACTTTTCTTTTAATCCTGTAATATTTTTTTTAAATATCATGAAAAGTACATACAAAGTCTTGTGAATACTTCAAGTACAGGAAGATTTCAGTTTTGGAGCATTTTTTTACATTCTTTAAAATAGAAACTCCCTACAATTTCATTTGAGGTTTTACTGCATTTTTCTTTGGATTTTTTCTCACTACTGATTGCAAAGTTACAAGCACTTTTTAATTCTTTGTTCAGTTTATCTTCAAAATTTTCATTTATTCCAGTACTCTTTGCAGTAAGAGTACAGCAGTTCCAAATTCTTCAATATTTCTCTTTCAGAAACATTTCCTTTTAGATAATTCATTTGAAATTTGAGAAATTAGTAGTTATTCCTGGCAGTTTTAATTTTTTTGTGGTATGGTGACAATTAAGTTTGGATTGATTTATTTCATGCTTGATCATATGTTTGTGGACTTTATTATTTTCAAGTACTCTGCTCAGTAGCAAACCAAAGTTCATTACGATAGCATTTTTGCATTAAAAAAATCATGCATAGTGATATTCTTTTTAATTTGAAATTCTTCACTTTTCTTGATATCATTATCAATTCTTGCTCTAGTAATGTTTCAATTGTTTCATGTAATTATTCTTAAGTTCTAATTTTCAAAGTCTATAGATCAATATTTACAGGATTTCTAATAGCTTTCAGTTAAATTTTGAGTTTGAATTAATTTACTGGAAGAAATTGTAAAGTTTCCAGAACATTCTAGAATTTCCAGAAAATATTGCTTTAACACTTCAAGTTTTTCTACCCTTTTGTCCCGCTTCAATCCTTTGATTTTGATCAAGTTTTAGTTTTATATTTGCTGAAAGAAATAGTGGAGTTTCCAGAACGTTCTAGAATTTCTGTAAGTTTTGCTTTATTTCTGCTCTGCAATTTATTTTCATTCTCATCAGTAATTCCATGCTTGTCTTTGGAAAATATTTTTGAAAAAATATTCGAAGTCCAAATTGTAAACAATGAAAAATTTCAGTTCCAGTTAAAGAATTTCCCAGAAATATATGGTGTTTCTAGAACATTCTGGAAAATTTTTTGGAATCTTTCTAGTATATTCTAGAAGGTTCCGGAAACTTTTCCTTAATTCTTTTCATATCCTGTTCTCTTAATGTTAAAAATTATTCTAAGTCCCCAAGGTCATTCAGTTGGTTAAAAAATAACAACGCTGTTTTCTAATGTTTCATAATTTTATTTTTTCAGATCAATTTTTGCCTTATGTACTTGTATTCTCAGTCATCTGTCTTTTCAATGGCTATGTTCAGAATAATTTTCACTTTGAATTATTCTGAACATAGCCATTGAAAAGACACAGATCACTGAGAGAATGCAAGTACAGAAGACAAAATGGCTGCCACAGCAGGAGGAAAAACAATTGAATTTTTGAGCTCCGAGATAGGCCCAGGTTTGACGTCCCCTACTGTACCAAAAATTTTGGCGGGTGAGGCGTTGGATATGTTCACAATGAAACTGAAAAAGGTCTTTTCTGACATTTCTTTATTGATCTCTGTAATAAAATGTACACTTCAAAATATTTTCAATAAAGCACATCAAAAATCAGCTCCTGGTTTTCTTTGCTGCAATTTCTCCATCCAGCCATGTTTTACAGTATTGCACCTGAAGTGGAAGTTTTGGTCATTACAAAACACATTGGAAACTTTTACATTTGGCAAAAAATTGCATTGTATGAAATTTACATTTTTTTCACTTTCAAGGAAATTTTTTTATCTGAAAATGGATGTCAACGAGAGGCTTGCCAAACTTAAAAAACAGCAAGGTAAGATGATAACTCAAATACGAAAATTATTATCAAATTATTTTCTTAATAATATTACAAGACAAGATGTTTTTAGAGGTCTTGAAATTTTTTAAGTAATGCCTATATTGGTGGAAAATAATTTAAAAATTAATTTGTTTTCACTTTGAATTTATCTGAAAATGGATGTAATGAAAAAGCTTACTAAACTCTGCAACAATAGCAAGGCAAGTTTAAAATTACCTCAAAAATCAAGTCTGGATTACAATTTTATTTTGCAATTGAATGAAACTAGTTTTTAAATGGTCTTAAAAATGAAGACTTAATTAGTGTTATCTAAAATAGCGCAAAATAAGTTAGAGCTTCTTGAAATAGTTGCTTGGAGCTTATGCCAATAAGGATATAATGAATTTGCTAATTTAAGTTAATTCCGACATAATTTAAGATTAGATTTCATCAATACAGTCAAAAAAATGATACTACGTAATATCCAAATACATCGACATCAAAGAGGAGAGTAAATTAAACCGAGCAATGACAAAATTTGAAGACTAATCATTAAAGCATCGTGAGTATGCCAATAACTGACCTAACGAAGGTATATTTCTCTATGGATTAACTCTGCAAGACGTTACAATCACTTGAGCCGGTTTCAGACAACGTATGCGAGAACCGCTGCACAGCGCGACCTTCGACGGAGGCTCTAGCCCACGGGTCTGCAACCTGTAATCCATTGATCAACAAATAACCTATTTGACAGTTTCAAGTGACCCATTTGATGAGTTCCAAAATTAAAAGATTGTCATTACGATAATGGCCGCGGCGAAAATGGAATCACGCATCGCAGGGATGACCCAAACTTTCTTTAATTTCTTATGACGTTCATAATTATTCCGTAGAGAGATTTAAATCACGAACTGCATCTTTTCAAGTGAGAAGGTATGGCCTTTAGAGAAGCAGTAACAATGTTCGTAAATGATTTAAATAATAATTCATAATTTGCGGACGTTGTTATTTTCAATCGTTATATCTATTCGTTAAGAGTTTTCTTCCGATACTTTTAGCAGCGTTAATTTCATTGTAGTCCTATTTCTGCTGCTACAAGAAAAGGTATTACGCTAGTCCTGCTTTATTTACAACGCAAAAAGACTTCGGTGAATTACACAATATCATGCACATAATCAGCCCACGGATAAGCGGGAGGTATCTACATATAGTACATCTACATGTACAACTGACCCGAAACGTCTTCCTAAAAGTCACTATTTGGGCGATTAAGACCCGCAGCCGAAAAAGGTCGCAGACGCCTGCAACAAGCGAATTAAGAACCCATTCAACGTTAAAATTTTGAAAATACACCTAAAGTACAACTTTCTAAATTTGATTTACAGTTCAGAGTGAAACAACTATATTGCAAAGATATTGCTGTAAATCTCTTAAGTTAACAATCTTGGTTGGACAAAGAGGCGGCAATTAGGAAATTCCTTTGGTGTATCCCACCCTTACGTGAGCGAATGTCTCAAGTAAGCTCTGATTAAGGAATCATCCAACTTTTTTATTGAAAAAGTGTGAAGTCAATGCGTTCACAATATCCCAATATTAATTAATTAAACCCGCTATTACAAAACAAAGTCAAGGAAATCTAATTCATCCATTCCTATGATTTTGACTCTTAGGGTCACTGTATACGCGAACCCGAGTCTAATGCCCAAGGTTGCTTTCCGCTGCAAGTTCTAGGTAGGCTCACGAGACTAACATGCTTTAAGTAAAACATTGAACCGAAGAGAATTTAGGGCGAAGTAAGAGAAGAGCTATTTCAATATAGGTTGAGTCTGATGGTTAACTATCCCGAAAGCCTTTTGGTCAAATTCGAACTATACAGTTAATTCTTAATTAAATTTCAATTGACCAACTATAATAGATAGCGCAGGCTGAATGTACCGCTGATGCCTTAATTAGACCCGGTTGTTAATTATATCGATAAAACGATATCTGAGAAAAACTAGCACTTTAGTACTGAAACCCGAACGTAATATTTCCAATTTAGGAAAAATGCGTGAAATCCATAATTTCTATTCCTTTAAGGATCAACAGGTCAAATGTATGCTCCATTAAACAACAGCTCATGCTCGAAAGCGTATCATACGGATCAAATGCATCAAATCTAAAACTACAATTGACAAACTAGGAACATCCCTATCGTAATGAAACAATTTAACCTCTATATCTGCCTTTAAGAAATTTACAAGAAAAAACTGCAACGTTCGGGTAACCAACTCGAGATGATGGCATGGTATAGCTTAAATAAACATTCCTGCTATCACGTTATGCACCTAAAATTAATTACAGTTTCATTGACAAACACATCGCAGTTAAGTCATTTACCTCGCATTCACAAATTTCCACGAAGATATTGGAAACTGACGAGCCACCATAAAAATAATTCACACTACGACTACGAGGAACATTTAAAACTTTTACGATTAGCGTTTTTAATAAGACTCACGAAAAGAGGCGACCAACTGCCTGCGATAAGGTCTTCAACACCAGGAGACGTCCTTCGTATAGCAGAGATGGGTCTTCGAGTAGGGTTGAACCGTAACCTTCAGCAGTCAATAGAAGAGAGGACGAATTGGCGGCCTGCAAACCTTTTTATGCTCAGACAAGGGATAGTGGTGGCGCAGTAGGGGAAATAAGGGGAGGGGAGGGCTGTAAACTACTACTGCGATTACTTTAAGTCTTAAATAATTATAAAATATTGCGATATTTATGAAATATAAAATTCGGTATACTTCTTTTAGAGAAACTATTTAGATTGAACAGAAAACTATCATTAATTATTTTTTAGATACTGTTTACAGTATCGTAAATGATATTTATCATTCGTCTTTGAAATGCCGACATATTAACATTAATTTAATAAAATATAAAAAATAATTCGACTTTCTGTGATTTATTTTAATTTTTCGATTTATCCATGTTAGGTAAGTCCGAATGTAGAATGGGATCAAAGGTTATACAATTAAAATGCGTTTTCCTTTCATTGGCCATTCATTTGTTCAATCACCTTATTTCTAAAACTATATTATTAAACATATTTTTAGGAAACTCAATTCCTCAAAGAAATGAAATCTTTATATTTGATTACAGTGCATCTGATCTCGTTGAAAAGGTATCAGAGTCAAGGTAGTGTAGCAAAGCCCTCAACTCAAAGCCTGGCAATCCCTCCATATCCATGCTTGGTCATTGAAAATACTGTAAACCCCTAACAAAAATAATAAGCTTATTTTCCATAGCCCTTTATCTTGCCAGTTTCCTGTTACTTTCTTGTTCTTGCTGTGCCTGGTCAAATTTCTGCAATAAATATCAATAATGGTCTTACAGTTTTAGCAGTTACAGCAGCTTTTTTTCTAGATTTAGTTTCTATCCCTATACAATTGTTCTTCCATATGGTGCCACTCAAGCTTCCAGCTACCCTTAAGGCTTTTGTAGTTGTTTTACCTCTGATTCTATATCACCATATCCCGACAGTTTCATGCCAAGGTTTTAAATTTCATTTTCTGCTATATACTCGTAATTTTATTGTTGATAACTAGCTTGAATCTAATGAGTGTTTGAGCTGCTGTATTTGACGTAGATTTCATCATGTTTAGTAATTTGCTTATGGAATTGGGTCTATACAGCAGCCTCTGGAAGTCTTCTTCACTTTATGCCACAGCAAAGAATTTTAATGTTGCTTTCTTCCATTTTGTAGTCATTAAGATCATGCATTTGTATCATTATCTCAACCATTACAATGCTGAACCAAAGGGGACTAAATGAGTCACCCTGCTGGATTCCCCTCTTTACTGTAATATGCTATTACGCTCTCCATTGATATTTGCTTGTATTTGTCGGAAAAGTATATATTTCCTATTACCTTTTTTCGGTTCTGTGGTATTTTCCAGCAATAAAGTTGGAGTAAAACATCTCTCTACTGAACCCTGATGAAATTCATCTTCTTGGTTGGTAAAGCACATTTGCACAGGTTTTTTTATTTTATGGATTTTTTCTTCTATCTGCTTTAAAACAATGACTGTATCATTGCAAGATCTTCCTGACCTGAGCCCTTGCTGTTCATTTGAGAGAGTGATGATTGTTCATTTTATTTTTTATTACTTAAGTGGTTTGTTTCAGGGATATGCAGAGTAAGTTCATGCCTCTGAAGTTTCCTGACTCTCGTGTCCCTATCTGAAACTAAAGAATAGTGATGCTCATTCCCAATTCATCAAGTATTCTATAAAAACTTCAAATTTCATTGATTAATTTAGTTAATAATTGAGTGAGAGGCTGTTCTCCATTTTTGAAATTCTGTCTGATAGTGGAATTTTACTGCTGTTCAGTTCAGACAGAAGACTTGAAGATGAAAGAATTATCTGATTCCCTTTTTGCCTTAATTAAGATGGCCATTTTTAATAAGGCTTATAGGCTTGATTTACCAGTCAATAGAAATCCTTCAAATACAACTAAAATAAGTAAGTGTTACTGAGACAATATTTAGAAACAATTGTTGGATATCAATTCTTCATATTTCACTAACATCTAAGATATGCTTCTGTATATTGTAAACATCAATGAGACCTTAGCTGTATTCTAAGGGTGATACCTAGATGCTAAATAGTAATAATTTTATAATAGTTTAGTAGTATTTAATGATAGTATACACAGAGCAATTTCAACTTCTATATTTCAAATATCTTCACCCAAAGGGAAACTTAATAGATAGGGTAAATGAAAAACCCTCTTATGATAATAAAATTTTAATGTTATTCTTGCAATTTATGTACAGTATCAACTGTAATATAAGGTGGTAAGTGAAAAATGTTTTCTTAATCTTAACTTCATCAAGGCAACATTTTCAATGAAAATGTTTTCACAAAGACTTTTCACAGCAATCTAAAATACCAATTAAAGGCACTTCATTTTCCTAAAATGGGTTTACAAAACCTGTGATATAAAAAATCAATGAATTGGTAGTTCATGTAAAAAGAAAGTATTGCCAGTATAATCCTTTTCAATTATTGCCAATGATATGAATGTCAAAAATGGCCTTTCAGTTATCCAGTCCTAAGAATCCAAATTATATACAGTTAAAATATTATTGATAACATCACAACAAAAATAACACACAAGAAAGGGCTTCTATCAGAATAATTTTACATGCCTCTTAATTGGTCAATCCAAAGAGAATGTCATGTTCCACTTCTTTAAATAATTGTTTGCAGGAAATGCAAACTACTCTCAACCCAAGCTGTCTGGCAGTGAAGAATCAGGATGCCAGAATCTCAAGACTAAAACATTTGTACCAACATTGATGAAAACAAACATTTTCCATGGCAAAATCGTTAACCTTAAAAGACATTTTCCAAATACTTTTTAGGAAAAATAATCTCAAAAATATTTATCAGATACCACTGACTGGCACATTAAGCAGAGAGATTATTAAAAATTTCAAATAAAATGTTTTTAAAAATAATATTATTGTGAGTATATACAATGGTATTTGGTTTTGCCTGAAACATTTATTCATTTCCTCCCTATTGCTAATAAAGTCATATGCCAAATATTTGACTCAGCATACACTACTATATCGTCATGAGACTTCCTCGCCAAGTTTCCAATTAAAAAAAATGATTAGCACCCTTTTTCAAAGCACTCAGGACAAAGTCTACCCAATTTTCTTTTCAAAATGATTCCTCCTTGTATTTTTACACATGGAATGGGGCCTTTTGAAGGAAATGGGATTCCAAGGAACACTTTCACATGTTTTGATGACACAGAGTCACTTTGAATGTGTCAATGAATGTTTTTTTTCCGACTCTGGGACTAGGGAGGATATCTTATTTCCTCTTGTTATATCGCCTCAGACCACTTCCGAAAGATAAACTGTGGCCATCAAGATGTGGGCCATGTGATGGTAGCTGTCCATCGAGTGTACAAGAGCGACAGCAAAAGCGGGCATAGTACTTGTGTGTACAATAATGCGCTCTCACAATGAGATCGCAGTTGGCAAAGAATGGATTATCCGTGCAGTTGGGATGTACATACATGCCTGAAAAACAATGAAAACAGAATTAAATAAGGTGATTCTCATGAAAATGCTTTGGATGCAGAAAAGTTATCAAAATGATACTCCATTAATCTTTAGGGAAGAATTTAAAATTTATCAAATTGCTGGAGGCAAGGCCGAGTGTTATCTTGCAGTTCATCTTACTTTCCAATATTCATGACTTGTGTTTTCTATTCTTTGATGAAATAAGACAATTCACTTCTTATGAGATGGTAAAGAAATCCATGTCATCAAATTTTACTTAAAACATTCATAATTTCAAAAAGTTTTAATGGTAACACATAAGAGAATGCAAGAAAAAAATATATGTAACCCACTGAAAGCATTGAATAAAAAAAATATTTTGACTTATGAATAGCATGTAAAATGAAGCTATCAAATTATAATCTAAGAAGAAAACCTATTTGTGAATTTCAACATTATTATTATAACGACTGGGAAGATTTTGAGAACATTTGGAGAAAGTATAATAACTACATCATTATTTGATTAATCAAGATTCATGGATCAATGAATGATTTTTTGTGTGTTAAGCATAGGAAGACAATGCTGTAAATTTTGAGTATTATTTTATTTCTTAACTTTGTGGCTGATGCTTATTAGAATTTGATTTTTTTTCAAATTCTCATTATTTTTAGTCATTATTTCACTCAAGGTTACATTGGATAATGTATCTCTTGAGACATTACTAACAATAAAACATTGAAAATGTAGAGGTAATATATAATGCCTGTTTCCCTTTCCACCCAGGCCTTTCAGTGTGAACTAAACACTATTAAATCAATTTCTCTAAATATAATTTTCAAGTGATTTTGTGGACAGCAAGAAAGAAACTCAGGAAATTGTGTCATCCATTTTTCCTTTCCTCTCCTGCCCAAGTATTACTATCCGAAATGGGTTAAATTTCCTTTTCTAGGAGATATTTCCTATAAACTTTCTAATCTTCTTTCAAATAACTTGAAGGCTGACTTCTATACACTTTCAAATCTCCAACAGTCATTATCTCAGATCAAAGACTCAAGGGATCCCTTCTCAATATCAGGGGTCTAAGAGTTAAAATGTGAGGATTACTCAGCCACCTATGAGGGCTAGAGCAATCAGAGCTTGGATACAAAAGTGGCAGAACTCTGATGGTGCAACCATCTGAAAAATATATCCTCTGCCTTTGCTGTCTATTTTAAAGAATACTGCCATCACAGCTCCTTTTCACCAAAACTTCTTGCAGGCAGCCCAAGAAGAAGAAGCTGAATGATTTGGAAGCATTGGAGATAATTTCTGCCAAAAATCTGACCAATGAATTAACTATTTGAACCATTCCCACTCCTTCAAAACTTTCCAGCCATATATGAGCTCTTGCATTTCTTATATATATACTTTGGAAATTACATAGTTTTTTCCTTTCCTTTAGTATGCCTTTCCACATAGTCCAGTCACTGATGATAGGTTATAGTATTTATTCCTGTTTATTTTAAGTTGGTAGTAGAGCTCATAAAGTTTTATGAACTGTATATACATATTTTTTCATTTGTTATTTCTCCTATTATAGAATATGAATGATTGTGAAAATAATGGCATTAACACAGCATATCAATTTAATATGGAAAAGAAATAAATTGGTAGAATATCAAATAAATAGTCAGCTTTCTAAAATATTTAGGAAGGAAAATGGATGAAAGGTTTTTTTGAAGAAACAGAGGAAAGTATTAAAGAAGGATAGCAAAATAAATTCAAGATATGAATTCCCAGGACACCTGATGAGGCAAAATACCTTTCTAACTAACATATTTTTGGGATAGATCTTATGAGAGAAAAAAAGGGTTCTAGAAAGAACTACTTCCATAATATATTACTAGAATGGAATGTTCCATGTATTGCTAAATGAAAAGAAGTGAAGTGAGAATGATTGCATAAGGCACTGCCTTCACTGTATGAATGCATGGATTGGAATAAAGGTAAGTCACATCTAAACTATACAATGCACTTTCATACTTAAACTGATGGATGTCCATTGATGAGAATTACTCATTAGTATCTCAAGAATATATTATAGGAATCACATTATATAATCTCATAAAGTGTTGCCTATTTCTTTCTGGAAATTTTCAATTGGTGATTTAAATATCCTTACCTTCAACTAAAATTGCTATGGAACTGGAAGAAATGCCATAAGGATTCCTTGCCTCACATTTGTAAGTTCCAGAGTCAGATGTGTTTGCTCTAAGTATGATCACCTGATATGGATCTGTAAAAGGTTAGAAATTTGATATAAACTCAAACATTAATGGTATATACCTACATATCAAAGTTGACCCAAGACATTTCCTACCTGCTAACTGTACCCTTTCACTGCTTTGTAGCTGTTGGTCATCTTTGTACCAAACAATGTTAGGAATAGGATAGCCTTCAACTTGACATGGAATAGAAATATCACTAGAAATGGGATAGGTTGTTCGAAGAAGAGTGATATTTGCCTTGACAGGAACTAAAAGGAAAATAAAATCATTAATGTACTGTTAATAATGATTTTTCTGAATAATATTAAGTTAAAATCTTTGCTAGCTCATCTTCCGAAGAAAAATCTTTGACAAAATTTACATTTGATCAAATATAGAAGGTAGCTTGTTACTCTCAGGTTTAACCTAATTGATCTTAATGAAAAATAAAAGTCTTTAAGATAATGAACCAACTGAATTAAAAATTTCAATAAAATCAAGCATTGGAGCTGAAATTTGTGGAACTCCATTACAAGAATGAAAGGACAATAACTTGACAAAAATTTAATGACTTATTACTAAAAATATTATTCCACAACATCTTCATTTCTTTTATTATCCTGGAAAAATCAGCATGGTATTAATGTTCCTCAAATGATTCAAAATGTATTAGTTTTGGTTAAAAAACATCTGGATTAATACATATTTCCCTTGACTTCATGCAGATGCAACAAATTTTATTATTCTACATGTTTCCCTTAGACATGCGGTATATAAATGTATTTACGGTAACATAAAAGATGTTATAATAATTAATTATTGGGTTATAAACCAGAGAAAATTTAATTTAATTAATTAAAATTAATCTCCAAATATTCAGTCAAAATTACAACACTTGATTTCTACATTGATGTTAGAGCCAAATTTATCATAATTTGCATGAAATGTAGGTTTAAAATCTTACCCCTTCCAAATAATAAGATTCTGAGCTTGGTGTGCTCTAAAAATTCATAATATGAAATTATACATATTACATATGATTAAATACATAATATGAAATTTAACTTATTACCTTCTAAGATCAAATTGAAAATATATAATTTTAATGATATATAATTGAGAATATTTTTATCGAATTTAAAGATAACAATAACCTGAATAACTTTGGTAAATATTTAAATGAATTGTTTTTTGACTTCAATTTGATTAGCTTTATAAGCCTAATAGTGTAACCTCTAAGCCATTTCAAACTTGTAAATTTGATTCAGTATACCAATGCAATTTCCTACATGGGTTTTATCAAAGTGTTTGGTTACAATATTTATAAATAACTTTGAGA
>KZ308764.1:268096-282028 GCA_000376725.2 Ladona fulva | reverse complement strand
TGCACTTGATGATCTTCACTGTCATTGCAATGATAAATTACTCCAATTCAACCTACAAAACTTTTTTGGCTCTATGCAGTAAAAATAATATTGTATCATGTAGATCTCATGGTCATACTTTAATCCTCTAAACATAATTACATTTCCCAATATTTAAATCTCAAATTTGCACATTTGCAAAAATTATCTAGTGCTTTTTCATCTATAGCACCATCTCCCATCTGATATAAAAATCAGTTCCCTTTATCAAGGCCTTCAAAATGAAATTTAAATATATTTATGGAAAAAATTTTACTGAAGGACTCTTTCAGGGGAGATTATAAATCAAAACTTTTCATTCAATTTGTTATATTCTTGCATTGCTTTTGCCTTTTATTCTTTTAATGAAATTATTGTGATCATTTTGCAGTTAACGATTTCTTCCTCCTTTCAGACTTAAGGGATAACTTTCATTAATTCCTATACTACAGTAAGTGGAAGCTAAGTCCTAGTATGTACAACATCCCTTTGAGGGATAGTGCTTATGGAGACACATAGTCAGCGCATTGACTCCCATGCCACTTTAGCCTTTATTTGCCTGTATTTGCTTTTTCCAAGACTGGACCTGCTACGTTCAATTCAAGTAGCAACTCATGTTCATCATGATGCTCATTGAACAGTGATAAATGTTCACCCCCAATGGCAATTAAACCTGGGACTGCTTGCATGGAAGGCAAATGTGCTACCCACATGGTCTCCCAGGGGGCAACACTACAGTCAGTATAGTTCATAATCACTTTGTTTAATTTTTAAGTATTAAGGACAAAAATGTAGTTTGGTTCATCATTAGAAAAGTTTATTACCTTGAGCATTTCCACAATACTGTTCACATTCTTGTCTTGAGTTAAATCTGTTTTGATTTCCTTGGCAACCTCCATAAGAGAACACCTTGCACACTCCATCACGTCGATCATAGAACCATTTCTCAGAAGTTTGAGAGCATGGACCTGAATCCTCAGGGTAAAAGCAATAATCTGGAAGAAAGGTGTTAATAAAGTTAGTGTACACAAAGAGGAAAATATGAGACAAAATTTTGTACTCTATAGTAAATATGGGAAAATAACTAGCATATTTGAAAAATATATTAAAAAAAGATTCCATTAATCAAAATTGATAGAAATTTTTTCAATAGAGATTTATCCCATATTTAGCTGTTAACTGTCAAAAATTAATTGAATTTACATTAATCTGCCATGACTGGCGCTCAATTTTGTAATGTGAAGATTGTGTGGGGTGTTTTTTACATCCCAATGAATTTTTGAGTCAGTAACTTTTTTCTTGTAAATTTTTATGATTGTTGCTATTTAGCATTATTTTTAGACCTTTCTAGATAAAATGTGTAATTGTAATAGACAGTATAAATATTTATTTTATGTTTTACTGAATTAAAATATTTGCAAAATGAAACTTTAGAAAGAAATTAAAGAAAACGGTACACTCTTTGCAGTATTTAAAGTAGATATACAAATGGAAATGCCTATAATCACACTTCACTAGTAAGGTCTCGACTTGAGTACTGCTCAGTCATTTGGAGTCCTTATTACAATAAGTATAACCACTCTTTAGAAAGAGTGCAAAAGAAATTTCTCAGAATGATTTCTTATAAATTCAACATTGAAAAAGAAATTGGCCACTATGAACCTATTCTAAGACAACTCAACCTACCTACTCTTCAAGCCAGAAGGGAATATATTGATATTATTTTTATGTATAAAGTCCTCAATAACATGATATCTTGCCCAGAAATTTTATCTCTTGTAACCTTTAAAGTACCTCAAGTACCTACCTGCAGCTGTAACATCTTTGAAGTTCCTTACCCTAAAAAAATTATCTCTACTATCTGCCAATTTTCTGTATCATGCGCTCACTTAATAGAGCTTGTCATGATGTTGACATTTTTCATCTCTCTTTCAATTCATTTACAAAGGTTGTTAAATCAAAACTGTATAAACTATTGTAATTTACCCTCTTCACCTAGATATGTACTTTTAATATATGTATGAACTGTAGTGTATTTTATGTATCTTATCTTAGTTGTAGTACTATTCCACATGTATGTTCTTATCTTTGGCTTATATGCATATGTGTGTACTTTTCTAAAGGGCAGTCCCTATGCCCATAAAATAAACTGTTATAATTAAATAAATGATCATTATACAAAAATATTTTATCTCTTTAGCACTATATAATGCTAACTTAAAGCAGCTTACTGTTTGTTTTGCAGTTTATTCAGAATGAATCTGAAAGGGAAAGTTGCTTACATACCCGTCAAGAATTCATGAATAGGAGCTTCAGTGCTGTAACCGCTTTCACATCTGTATTTGCAATCTTCCAGAGTAGCAAAGTTGTTCTGATTACCTCCACAACCACCAAAATAAAACTGTCGACACCTAAGTTCATATGAGTCATAATACCACTTAGCAGTGTAGTTTCGACATTCTCCTACTAGTGCTGGCATCATGCAAGTGTCCAATTCTAAAAATGAAGCAATGATATTACACCTTTTAGTAAAATGATACTTCTTGGTACCTGGGATTAGATAATTTTGAAGAAAATTAGTTATTTAAAACAGATTATGCCTGTTTATAGCTGAATCAATTTACAACATACTATTTATGTATTCTTTTAAGTTTCACCATATTGATTTGTTACTAGGATGACAGCTATGCTGGAATTTGATGTGTTGTCTCCATGTAGGAGTCTAATTTTTAATCTCTTTTACATAAGCCAGTCCTATCACTCTGCTTCTCCTCACCTTTTTTATAAATCCCATACAGACTTGAAGTCAAGGGCTAGAATTCTGCCAAAACTGTTATATGTTTTATCGAGTCAATGCTATTAGATCTAGAAGGGTATGCAAAGATCAACCTTAGGAATCTTCAATCTAGTGACAGTGATTCTTGTGATTTATAGTGCTTTTATTTTTTTATGATTCCTAACAACTGAGTGAAACTAAAACTTTACCCTCGATTTGAATATCAATTTTAGCTTATAAAAACATAGAATAATTGCTATGGACCAAATTATCAAACTAATTAAAATGTTAAAAGTTGTTTTGGGGGTTGCATTACAAATGAGAGAGATGAAAATTCAACTGCACTTGATGATCTTCACTGTCATTGCAATGATAAATTACTCCAATTCAACCTACAAAACTTTTTTGGCTCTATGCAGTAAAAATAATATTGTATCATGTAGATCTCATGGTCATACTTTAATCCTCTAAACATAATTACATTTCCCAATATTTAAATCTCAAATTTGCACATTTGCAAAAATTATCTAGTGCTTTTTCATCTATAGCACCATCTCCCATCTGATATAAAAATCAGTTCCCTTTATCAAGGCCTTCAAAATGAAATTTAAATATATTTATGGAAAAAATTTTACTGAAGGACTCTTTCAGGGGAGATTATAAATCAAAACTTTTCATTCAATTTGTTATATTCTTGCATTGCTTTTGCCTTTTATTCTTTTAATGAAATTATTGTGATCATTTTGCAGTTAACGATTTCTTCCTCCTTTCAGACTTAAGGGATAACTTTCATTAATTCCTATACTACAGTAAGTGGAAGCTAAGTCCTAGTATGTACAACATCCCTTTGAGGGATAGTGCTTATGGAGACACATAGTCAGCGCATTGACTCCCATGCCACTTTAGCCTTTATTTGCCTGTATTTGCTTTTTCCAAGACTGGACCTGCTACGTTCAATTCAAGTAGCAACTCATGTTCATCATGATGCTCATTGAACAGTGATAAATGTTCACCCCCAATGGCAATTAAACCTGGGACTGCTTGCATGGAAGGCAAATGTGCTACCCACATGGTCTCCCAGGGGGCAACACTACAGTCAGTATAGTTCATAATCACTTTGTTTAATTTTTAAGTATTAAGGACAAAAATGTAGTTTGGTTCATCATTAGAAAAGTTTATTACCTTGAGCATTTCCACAATACTGTTCACATTCTTGTCTTGAGTTAAATCTGTTTTGATTTCCTTGGCAACCTCCATAAGAGAACACCTTGCACACTCCATCACGTCGATCATAGAACCATTTCTCAGAAGTTTGAGAGCATGGACCTGAATCCTCAGGGTAAAAGCAATAATCTGGAAGAAAGGTGTTAATAAAGTTAGTGTACACAAAGAGGAAAATATGAGACAAAATTTTGTACTCTATAGTAAATATGGGAAAATAACTAGCATATTTGAAAANAAGATTAATGATATTTATGTTACATTCAAATGGTAAGTATTAAATTATAATAATATGATAACAATATAACAAACAAATTGTATTTTTCAACATAAGAGATAAAATATTTATCTCTATGATGTTAGATACGTATGCAGAACTCACAAAGAATTGTGCTTGTAAATGACAAAGAGTTAGTAAACTAAGAAAGTTCGTCGATTAATTTTCCATTAGTCACAATACTAAAGAATTCCATTGAAACCATAACTTTATTACTCCCATAAATCATCTGAATGCTCATTAACATTACAAAACAAATCATGCATTTTAAGAATATAGTTACATTCTTATGAAACAACATTTAACATGCTGAAAGCTGGTCATGCCTCATACCTGTGATTTCGAGCCTATAATCCTGCTTAACAGGATTACCAATTCCATTACTGGCAAAGCAGGTATATACACCAGCATCATTTCTGGTTAGGCTAATGATCTGCAATGATCCATCACTGAGGAGACGATGACGACCCTCTGTTCCATCAATCTGAAAAGAGGAGCAACAGGGAATCTCTTACATTATGTGGTTATAAGTTTAACTCTTTCCTTAAGGCATTTCAAACAGTCTAAAAGACCAAGAGGCTCTAGAAATTGAGATTTTTATCTATTTGCAACACCATTTGATGCTACGACTATTAAGTAAAGTATTAAAGGCACAATCGGCCCAAAGCTGAAGCAGAATAAGTTCTAGGGGGAAAATAAAAACAATTTGCCATCCACAAAAATTTACAGTTCATTAGTTAATGACACTGGATTGGTGACTCCTGATATTAAAGTGATAAACTTCTTCACATTCCATAGTTTGTCTTTTAAGAAAAAATATCAAAATCCCTATTGTAGAAATTACAATTTTGAAGATAATTAAATAGCACAAAATATCTTTGTTTTGATACTGAAACAATATTATAGGTTATTGTTTTGGATAAATATATTAAATACATGAATGCCCATTTTTTCAATTATTACTATTAATTCCCCTTGTATTTCTCTTTACTTTTACCTCTAAAATATAAAAACTGTAAGAGAAAATACATATACCATGTAATGGTATATGTATTTTCATATGCTGAATTCAAAAGACAAAGTATGATCCATACAAAGTTATGTGAATTTATTTTTGATACTAATCTGAGGTGAGTATAATTACTAACAATGTCCAAGTTCTTCCTCCATAATACAGAGGGTGATGGTCGTCCAACTGCAATACATTTGAGAGTTGCATAGCTGCCTTCCTCTGCTGAGACCTCAACGTCAGATGGTAAAATTCTTGGTGATTCTGTTAAATGAACAAATTTATTCAAAGTTAAAAAGCAAAGAAAAAAGAGCAAGCCAAAAGATATACCACGAATGGTGTATTCTTTCATCAAAAATTATATCAGTTTTCACTGCGTGTCTCTAGATATATACTTTGTATATTCTTATTTTGCTACAGTCTGCATTTTTGCAGGTTATTCACACACCCCGTTCTTGTGGGTTTTTCCTGAAGGATTTTAACGTTTTATCAAGTACAGATTTGGGGTCTTTAAACTCAAAATACTTCCTTCTTTTTATAACATTCTCTTTTGTTTTACTCTTTGAAAGTAAGACTAACTAGTCTCAATCTTACCCTAAAATAAATTTGTGATATTATTATTATTTGATATGATTCTTACAAAAACAAATTCATGATCTTTCATTCGCAAAGCATCCACAGAGAAACTTAGTAATTTTCCTCCATTCATGTGAGTGCAATATTTTTCAAAAGAATAGCAAATGCTGTAAATATGTATAAGTCATTTGATTTTAGCTAAACTGCCACATCAATATATCTCTGTATCTGGTGACTCAGCCATTTTCATTGATAATTTCATCATAAAATCCAAAATGATGTAAATATTTCTGATTTTCAATCATTTCATTGTGACACTTGTACGTTAATGTATTGCAACTCCTATGGTTACGAAATTTCTGAGTGAAATTACCATCTCCGAGAGAGCACATTCTCAGAAGAATAAGAATTTGACTAAACTTTCCACTACCCTTGAAATACTTTTTCTAGTCTCTCAGTAAATTTCCATACTGTACATAATGGATGATGCATAAAATATCATTACTCTTACTATATTAAAAAAATTAAAAATTTTTATTCTTATGTTTGAAAAATACTACGGCCTTCCATTTTTCTGAGGCTAAATTTGGGAAAAATATCTCACCTTATATTTGGGAAAGTATGATATTTATCTCTTTTTCTAGACATTGAAAAGTGCTTGAAATGAGAGATTCATATGTAAGGATTAACTATCTTCCCATTTAATTTGATATTTCAATTAGCAAAAAATCTTGGAAGTTATACCTTCATATCCTGCAGTTGTGAACTCAGGATACCTTGGCTCAATTGTAGTGTATTCAACATCTGTAACAGGGGAGAGACAAAGTTGACTGCAGCCACTTCTACAGCACTTAGCAGCTCCATTGCAGTCAGCGTCGGAGTGACATTCTGTTTGGCAATTTGAGGACTCAGATGATGAAGTTGGGCATTGACCTGGTTTAGAAGCTGAAAAATAAAAGGGCTTTCGCTCAGTTTCATTTATTTATAAACAAAATTGTGCTTACCTGTTTGTTTTAACATATATTACAAAAGTTATTAATATAAAACACTGTTGAAATATTTTAATAGTAAATCTTCTTGAGAGAAGAATTTAAAAAATAATAAATAAGTGTATAGTCATAAAAGGAAGGAGAAGCCTCTTTTATTTCAGTCAGTAAATCAAATTTCAAACTAAAACGAAGCATTTATCTAAGACTAAGGCTGATGAAGTTTACAGTTTGAAACATTTTTAAATTTACAAACTAACAAATATGAAAATAAATTTTAAGCAAAAAGTAAATTTCTTTGGCATACTGATCTTTAAAAACTGTTGAATGGTATTATCCAAGTTTTGAGATGGATGGTGTAATGGTTTCGAGGAAGCAAAGGATTTGAGGCCAAAATTAGAAGTTTGTTGTAGATGAAGGAAATGGAAGAAGCAGAGGGATGAGCAAGAAGACTGTCATTTACACTAATATTATCATTGCATCAAGTGCAATGACACTAGAACATGAATAATTATTTATAAAATTATGATTTGGACTTACCTGGAACACAAACTGCCCTGAACTGGGCTTCATCTGAGCTAGAAGGATAATACAAGTCAACAGTGCAAACTGTCCCAGGAGTTACACAATAGTGGTCTTCACAAGGGTTGTGGCAACGACAGGTCTCACAGTCTCGCTGATCAACAGAACGCTCCACTCCATAGGGACATTGGAGTTGATCGCATCTCTCACGTATCTCATTACAATCTGCTTTTTCTTTCTGATGCCTATCATCAACTCCAATTTCATTTTCTGAAGAGAGGTTAATAATGAGAATAAGTGAATTAAAAAAAAAAAATAATATGATAAAGAGTAACAATTTACAGAAATTGAATTTCTTTTTCCAGTCTCCAGTTCAAACAATTTTTGACTCATGTTTAATGATCATATATTTAAATTCATAAAAAAATTGTAGAGGAAAGTAGGAGAGCTTCATAGGAAATCATGCCTCTTGCTTTTAGTATTATAAGGATTTATAGAGACATTTCAGTTTTTTTTAAAACATGAATGATAATTCACATTTAATCACTTAAAATGTGACAAGTAAAATAAAATTGTATAATAGTGGGAAGATAGGCATTCTGATTACAATGTAAGCTGAAAGAAATAGCATAGGAAGAAAAGCTGAAAGAGGTGAATATTAGAATACAGAAGAAAATTATGAGTGGAAAATCAATTTATAAGAACAAGAGCTATTTGGATTTATGCTGTAATTTCAATAGTTCCTAGTACTTGGAAAGTTGGATCCCATACGATCGCTATGGGATTATTCCAAGAACTATGAAAGGTACAATAAGAATTTAAATATCCTATGGGATCCAACTTTCTAAGTGAAATCTGCAGTATGTTTATTTTTAGGGAAGGAGACAAATAGTCGCATAATGATGTATTCAATAACATTGAATCAAGTTATCAAAAGACCAGCTAATCCACTGAAAGCCTTAAAAGATTTAATAGACATCCTACATGTATCATGGTATTGCAATTCACAGATGAAGAGTTGACAGGAACAAGACTTTTATGAGAAAAGATGAACTAAGATTAATGTATAACATAGACCTTGGAGTCATGCAAGAGAAAAGCTAAATATTATACAGCTCAATTGATTTCCTTTTTTTCAATGCACTCATTGTTGAATGAATCTTTTTATCAAATCTGTTTCATAACATGTCCTGAAACGTTAATAATAAAAAATAAAGCTCTTATTTTTAACATAACACATATAAGCATATATATATAAGAATAACATGTAAAAACATTGAAAGCAGTAACTTTTTAGAGAAATGTATTTAATTATTTATTGTTATTCATTGCTGATGCTAAATTCTATGCAGGTTCATATCACTTGCATAATTGCTTGAAACAGGCAGGCAGAGAAATTAAAAGCACACATATACCTACCTTTGCAAGAATTGGAGAAAATAGAAGAATTTAAACAGAGTACTTGATTTTGACATTAACAGAATGTAAATAATTGCAAACATTTAGTAATGAAACTTTTACTTCGTGATTTTGGCTTAAACTAATTCAATTGAAAGGAATACCAAATAAATATTCAAGCTACTTAGTTCTGTAACTTGAGTTAACTCGCATTTATGAATTTTGAAAAACTCAATGCAGAATTGAAAAAAGTCCTTAATGTTTTATTTTACTGCATAAATAAACAATTAGAAGAATTTAGCCAAAAGTCAGATAAAATTGGCTGAAATTCTAATTGCCTTTGAAAAGTTATATTATGGTGTTTCTATTTTCTATACAAGTATGGTGACATTATTAGAGTGTAAGTGGTGCATATGTGCATGAATGTGCAAAGTGCTGTACAGTTGCATGTGCCGAGATTTCTTTTCTCCACAGTGACTGATAGAAACATGTTTACCTCCCAAAATAGAACAGAAACTTTTACATATTTCGTAGTTCCTGAACCTGTTCTGGTTCCCACCACATCCTCCATAGATGAATGGAATGCAGCTTCTTCTGTTTTCATCAAAGTACCACTGTTTGTAACTACCCCTGCATGGACCTGTATCCACTGGCTGCCGGCAGACAGCTAATAATGTGAGTTTTATTTTTTAATACATGAATAATACAGCACAGCTTCTGAGTACCTAATTCATACACTCATAAACATCTTCCCTGAATTCCTAAGCAATGGAAGCAAGGGTTATTATGAATTAAAATGTAAAATGACTGTCCTAAAACAAAATGTGTATTTTTTGTCAATGGATTCTGTGTTCCCTGCCAAATTGTATTTCCACATTGATGCTTCAGCCTTAAACTATTGAAAACTATTAAAACATAATTTAAAATATGCTAGCAAATGGGGGGTATTGTGATTCAGTCAGAAAACATATATAATGCAAAACTTGAAATTTAGATTCATGAATATTTAAAACAAAAATTAGCAAATTAGTTTCTTTACCTTGGTGTGATATGGAAGTATCATTTCCTAATGGCAGTAGTTCTGAATGGTGCAAACAGACAGATTCACATTCAGCTGCTGAGCTAAATCTGTTTCCGTTACCTTCACACCCACCATATACAAATTCATGGCACACTCCAGACAATCTGTCATAATACCATTTGATATACTGTCCTCGGCATGGACCAGTACTTCTGGGTTCAGAGCATACATCTGAAAGTTGAAGTCAGTTGTTTTAACATAAAATAATCTCTAAGATTTGAATTTTAGTATAAATTACTTCAAGTTATATTTACTTATTATCACAGATCTTATTATCAGAGGTTAGAAGTAGCAGTTTTTTAATTTTTAAAAACAAATTTCCACATAGAATCTCTGATTATATAAAATGGAAGGAAATGTATACTGTAAAATGTCATTAAATAAATTCTATCAAATGTATCCAAGCAGTGTTTGCTATAATATATTTAATATATAACTACATATATTAGATCATAAACTTTCATATGCATCTGTATTGATATGCCGGTTTGCATGAATATCAATTTCAGCAAAAGGAAGGATAAATGATCAATCAAAGCATGCCAAATAATTCATAATTTTCTTGGTTTTACGATGGCATTTTTCAGACTAATATCCCATCAATCCTACGAATACTTACCCTGTCCACGGAATTCTCCACATTGTCTCTTACACTGCTCCTCAGTAGCGAATCTATTGGCATTTCCTCCACAACCAGAGAAAGTGAAAACTCTACAACCTTCAGTATTATAGTCATAGAACCAGGCAGCTATTACGCTGTCATCATCAGGACTGCTCAGTTTCTCAAGGCACTGTCCTGCATCCATTGGCATGCTACAGATGTCAGTTCCTGAAAAATTTTAATATAAAGTCATTGATAAAACTGTTTCAGGGTGAGAGATTAAGACACATGGCCTACAAAATAAGAGGCTTTGAGATGTTTGAAGATGAAATTACTTTCAATTAACAGAAAAATGTAAGTTGAAGAAACAGGTAGGATAGATATTGAGTGAAACGTAGAGGAAGAAGTTTATTAAAGAATTATGTGTAGGACTGTTAGCAGAATGGGAAATATTATTGAGGGTGACTGGAAATTTCACCTGGACTGGAAGTTTTTACCCCAAAAGACGGTGTATAGAGGAGTTTTCATTAAGAAACATAACACCCAAGAGTTTTTTACCTAAAGAATATTATACCCAAAGGTATAATATTCTTTAGGGAAATTTCACCAATTGGAATTTTAAAAACCAAGTAAAGCATAAACAAGATAATGCCTTAAAATGAGAAACAATAAAGATATTAATTATTATCTGGAAATCAACTGTCATTGTGAAACAAGATGAAAAAACAGATGTGAAAAAAAATTGAAACATGAAACATTCCTTGGGTGAAATATCCTCGAGTGAACTGAATTTTGGGTGAAAGTCTTTGGTGTAATGTTTCTGGTTGAACATCCCCCTGAGTCAACTGCTCCTGGGAGAATCATCTTTTGATGAAACATCCCTTAACCTAAGTAAATCTAGTAAACCCTTCCGGTACCAGGATTGAATGAAAAATTACAGGGTATGATGCTTCTAAGAGATGATGATGATAAAATGTGGCAATCTTTTTTAAATAAGAGAATATTAAAAGAATGAATAATTACATAATGCAATAACTTATCAAATCTGTTTCATAACATGTCCTGAAACGTTAATAATAAAAAATAAAGCTCTTATTTTTAACATAACACATATAAGCATATATATATAAGAATAACATGTAAAAACATTGAAAGCAGTAACTTTTTAGAGAAATGTATTTAATTATTTATTGTTATTCATTGCTGATGCTAAATTCTATGCAGGTTCATATCACTTGCATAATTGCTTGAAACAGGCAGGCAGAGAAATTAAAAGCACACGTATACCTACCTTTGCAAGAATTGGAGAAAATAGAAGAATTTAAACAGAGTACTTGATTTTGA
Organism: Ladona fulva; assembly: GCA_000376725.2. Taxonomy (NCBI): domain Eukaryota; kingdom Metazoa; phylum Arthropoda; class Insecta; order Odonata; family Libellulidae; genus Ladona; species Ladona fulva. The sequence goes on along the minus strand of KZ308764.1, from coordinate 270,219 downwards.
CATTAACAGAATGTAAATAATTGCAAACATTTAGTAATGAAACTTTTACTTCGTGATTTTGGCTTAAACTAATTCAATTGAAAGGAATACCAAATAAATATTCAAGCTACTTAGTTCTGTAACTTGAGTTAACTCGCATTTATGAATTTTGAAAAACTCAATGCAGAATTGAAAAAAGTCCTTAATGTTTTATTTTACTGCATAAATAAACAATTAGAAGAATTTAGCCAAAAGTCAGATAAAATTGGCTGAAATTCTAATTGCCTTTGAAAAGTTATATTATGGTGTTTCTATTTTCTATACAAGTATGGTGACATTATTAGAGTGTAAGTGGTGCATATGTGCATGAATGTGCAAAGTGCTGTACAGTTGCATGTGCCGAGATTTCTTTTCTCCACAGTGACTGATAGAAACATGTTTACCTCCCAAAATAGAACAGAAACTTTTACATATTTCGTAGTTCCTGAACCTGTTCTGGTTCCCACCACATCCTCCATAGATGAATGGAATGCAGCTTCTTCTGTTTTCATCAAAGTACCACTGTTTGTAACTACCCCTGCATGGACCTGTATCCACTGGCTGCCGGCAGACAGCTAATAATGTGAGTTTTATTTTTTAATACATGAATAATACAGCACAGCTTCTGAGTACCTAATTCATACACTCATAAACATCTTCCCTGAATTCCTAAGCAATGGAAGCAAGGGTTATTATGAATTAAAATGTAAAATGACTGTCCTAAAACAAAATGTGTATTTTTTGTCAATGGATTCTGTGTTCCCTGCCAAATTGTATTTCCACATTGATGCTTCAGCCTTAAACTATTGAAAACTATTAAAACATAATTTAAAATATGCTAGCAAATGGGGGGTATTGTGATTCAGTCAGAAAACATATATAATGCAAAACTTGAAATTTAGATTCATGAATATTTAAAACAAAAATTAGCAAATTAGTTTCTTTACCTTGGTGTGATATGGAAGTATCATTTCCTAATGGCAGTAGTTCTGAATGGTGCAAACAGACAGATTCACATTCAGCTGCTGAGCTAAATCTGTTTCCGTTACCTTCACACCCACCATATACAAATTCATGGCACACTCCAGACAATCTGTCATAATACCATTTGATATACTGTCCTCGGCATGGACCAGTACTTCTGGGTTCAGAGCATACATCTGAAAGTTGAAGTCAGTTGTTTTAACATAAAATAATCTCTAAGATTTGAATTTTAGTATAAATTACTTCAAGTTATATTTACTTATTATCACAGATCTTATTATCAGAGGTTAGAAGTAGCAGTTTTTTAATTTTTAAAAACAAATTTCCACATAGAATCTCTGATTATATAAAATGGAAGGAAATGTATACTGTAAAATGTCATTAAATAAATTCTATCAAATGTATCCAAGCAGTGTTTGCTATAATATATTTAATATATAACTACATATATTAGATCATAAACTTTCATATGCATCTGTATTGATATGCCGGTTTGCATGAATATCAATTTCAGCAAAAGGAAGGATAAATGATCAATCAAAGCATGCCAAATAATTCATAATTTTCTTGGTTTTACGATGGCATTTTTCAGACTAATATCCCATCAATCCTACGAATACTTACCCTGTCCACGGAATTCTCCACATTGTCTCTTACACTGCTCCTCAGTAGCGAATCTATTGGCATTTCCTCCACAACCAGAGAAAGTGAAAACTCTACAACCTTCAGTATTATAGTCATAGAACCAGGCAGCTATTACGCTGTCATCATCAGGACTGCTCAGTTTCTCAAGGCACTGTCCTGCATCCATTGGCATGCTACAGATGTCAGTTCCTGAAAAATTTTAATATAAAGTCATTGATAAAACTGTTTCAGGGTGAGAGATTAAGACACATGGCCTACAAAATAAGAGGCTTTGAGATGTTTGAAGATGAAATTACTTTCAATTAACAGAAAAATGTAAGTTGAAGAAACAGGTAGGATAGATATTGAGTGAAACGTAGAGGAAGAAGTTTATTAAAGAATTATGTGTAGGACTGTTAGCAGAATGGGAAATATTATTGAGGGTGACTGGAAATTTCACCTGGACTGGAAGTTTTTACCCCAAAAGACGGTGTATA
>KZ308764.1:247808-266108 GCA_000376725.2 Ladona fulva | reverse complement strand
TCACCTCTGAAATCAGTAAATTAAACATAAGGAAGTCAGTAAAAACTTTGCATGTTTTTATAAATTTTGCAAAATATTATGAAAACAAGACAGTAATAATAGAAAAAAATTAACAGATATAAAAATAAAACACATACGTAAGTAAATTAATATGCATCACAATACATTTGTGTAAGTCACACCCATTCATGCAACAAATTCTCACCTTAAACACAAATTTAACATTCATTATGACATACTTGTGCAGTTATACTCAGTTATATTATTTAATTTTAACATATATAATGCAAAAGAAAGTAATCCATATTTATTACAGATGGGATTTTTAGTTACAAGAATGATAATGTTAACACAAAATAATTAGAAAAAATATTTAGTTGTTAAAAGTTTTAGCCATTGAGAGGGCTGAATACATTATTAATTGGACCATTTTACCTGAATTTTAACTTGTGATATTCTAAGGAAATATCTCAGAACACTCTAAGATATTTCAATTGGTAGAGTAGACTGAATTCCTGAGGCTCTCTTGGGGAAATTTATGCGTTATAATCTTATATCTCTTATAATCATATTTACCGATTTCTTTTAATCCAATCATTAGTGACACATAATTAATTATTGAGGGATATTATATATAAATCATTGAAGGAAAGGCCTTCATTGGTAAGAAGAATCCTTTTGAGGATTACATAATAAGATTTCATGTATTTTGATTTCTTCATATGTAAGGATAGTAAAAGAATTGTTTTTCACATTTGGTAAATAATGATAACTTTGCCTTGGATGCAGATTATTTAGGTTGGAAAATATAGAAAGATGCAAAAAGATTTTTATAGAATTGGATTTAATGCCAGATAGAAGTCCTTCATTAAATTATATCTATAACTAAATTTCTTTCCATTATGGTAGAATATATGATTAAGAACCATTACACGTGCATCTAAATTGACCTGAATGCCATTGAAACCATTGAATTTTTAATAAAGTTAAGAAAGTGGGCCACTAAATTTTAAAATGGAGATTATAATCTAACAGGAAACAAAAGCTATAAAAGTTTGCAGTTTTAATAAGAATGCAGGTAGAGGACTCATATGTCACTCAACTAATGTGTATTTGATTCCCATAAGTTGATGGAAAATTTACCTACATGTTTATAGGACAATAATGCCCAAGAGTATTCAATTGAGCTCATTGTGGTGACCCACAATACAATTGATTCGGGCAAAAATAAAGATGACTCATAAATTTGAATGCAGTTAGAAAAAACTGTCAAAATGAATGTCACCATGGATGGATGATGAGGTAATTACTGAATTGATATGCATGACACACAAATGAGCACAATAATTGTGAGGATATAAAATTCATACATTTAAATGGCAAGGATACCATAGGTTATGTTGGAATTTAGATTTCCAATCAATTTTTATATGTATGTCATGAGAATCAATCAAACCATGACTTCTTACAAAAGAATAAGTGATGAAATAAAATCTGCATTTATAAGAAGCAGAAAGGACATAGGATAATGAAAACTCACCAATCTTAGGTGGACAGGTTTCCTCACATTCTGATTGAGTTTCAAATCTATTGGCGTTGCCTTCACAACCACTATAATAGAATGGCATGCACCTGTTTTCTGAACCATCAAAGAACCACCTTGGTAGACGTTCCGTGCAGTTGCCTTGTGCTCTAGGTAAGGCACATAATTCTGAGCAGGCAGAAGAAAGATTTTAGCATAAAAATTCACATGCAGTAACATCATGCTTCACCCTTTGATTCCATCATAAAAAATTTCACACAAATATTTTTTAGGACAGTATCTCTTTACCTAAGAGAGAATGGCATTAAAGTGATTTATCTTTGAGTGAAAGTAAAGTAATTTATGTTATTGTGCTTCTTAGAGAGTATCAGAGATTTGCTTGTGCCCAGCACTGTTAATTAACACACAATTACTTTGAAATTTTAACTGACTGCACTAATCTGAAAAATTACAGTTACATACAGGATAGGAACTTTCCTACTTCTAATCCATGCTAAATATCTTTTATTAACCAACATGTAGTTGTTTACATCAAGAATAAAAAGGAAACATAAATCAAATGTTTCAAAAGTGCAAATGTGATATGGAAATTCATTATCTTGAATTACTGGATATTTTTCTCTAATAATACCTCCAAAAATTTTTACTAAATCTATGATTTTGCTTGAAGGCAGAATATCTGGCATGGCAGGATATCAGTAGGAAAGTATCAACTGAAGTGAACAGTCAAACTTTAACGAATCAAAATATTAAGGTAGGCAGTAATATGGATCAATTGGAAGTTTTTGGGAAAAAGATTTCAAATAATTAAAGTCTGACTGATACCTGAAGGTAAAATAATGAATAGATATAGCTAGTCACATTGTCAGTTATTCAAAGGATTAGCAATGCAAGCATTCACAAGATTTCCCCATTCTGTGATACTACACTTGATACATTTATGAGCAAATTTTCCCAAAAGAAACATGCAATCATTTAAAAATCAGTTTAAAATCATTTCGCCACCTTATTCAGACCAAGTAAGTCATTACAGATAACTATGCAATATTGCAACTCTATGACATGCTTTAATGCAAAGTGAATCAGTGTATGGAAGTAAGGCTATATTCATTCCTTTTGTTGCGATAGACATAGGTTTCCTTATGCATTTGGATTTTTAGCAATAAAAGTTGATGAGTTATGAACTATTCATTAGTTAGCAAACTACAACTGTTAATTCACTATTATTGAGGTAATTTTACTTCAATGCATAAGAAAACCAAAAGAAAAGTCATCACATATCAATTTCTTCCCTTTACATAAAAAGTCAAAAAAAAAGAAAGGGCAAATATAACTGAAGGAGTATGGATTCGTCATCTCCTCTGAAAGAAAACAGAGAATTAGAAGTTGTTCTCAAAGAAGTTTCAACACATCAACCTCCAGAGCTACAGCTGTTTGGATGAAACAGTTATCTAACCACTAATGTTATTTACACCTTTGTTAATCACATAGGGAAATGCCTATAAAATATGAAAGGATAATTAGGTTCAAGCAACATAGAGATAACCAATACACCAAATGGATGCTAGGATCAATTCATTCCTACCAAAACTAAAACCCAAGTTACAAACAGTAACTCTATAGAAGGATGAGTCGAGTTCCAGATACTACACCAAACATATCACCAGTTAGATTCCCCAAACTTGACATTGTTTTGAATGGAAATACCTCGCGTAGATGTCACATGACACCTGCTTCTGCACTCATCCTCAGTACGAAACCTGTTAGGGTTTCCTTGACAACCACCATACATAAATTGTTTACAACTTTCTGAGGAAGCATCATAATACCATCTTAAGAGAGATCCAGGGCATGGGCCCATATCTTTGGGTAGAGCACAAATATCAGTCACTGCAAAAAGATTTCCAGGATGGGTTTGGAGTATGATGGTACAAAACAAAACAATGAAAGAATGAGATGTAATGTATAAAAAATAATATTAAATACTACCTATCGCATATGAAAAGATAACATACCACTGACAATTCTTTTTTCTAATGAGAATTATTTCTAAATGTCACTAAATAAATGTCTTCCTAGGTAACTACATAAAAGAGTTTCTATAGACAGCACAGACTGAAAATTATTCTATAGTTGATGAAAATATTTTCCTAACTAGCTCATCTACAAGGGATGACAAAACTTTTGTCTAAAGAGTGCCACATTTGATGAGATAAGGACTTACATATCAATGTGATGCCAAAGCAAACATTAGATGCATACAATATCCACGTTGCTACACCCCTGTGAGCTTAAAGTGTTGTTATTGATGAAATAGGTTATGAACATTACTTCTAAACAAAATTGTATTTACTATGCTTTGTAGTTCAAAGGTTTTAAGAAAAGAATATTTAACAAGGATGTCAGAGTTCACTGTTTCAAAATTTTCTGTGAGCTACCTTGGGATTTAGTGTTACAGGTTGGTCATCCCCAGCATTGATCTTTGAGAATCTTACAACCACGCTTCTTCAGATTAACCAGTCTTGATTATAATGATTGTAAGAAACTGTAGCATCACTTGAGATATTAAAAACTGAATTAACCACTCTACAATGTCATAGATGTCTTCTTGATTGATATTGTCCCATAGAGAAACTCTGTGCATCCTGTTTCACATCAAGTAATTTTTAGGTCATATACTGATAACAAAATGGTTTTCATAAAGATCTTGGAGTATCATGATGGTAATAATTATAGTGTTTTTGTAAGTATCTTGGAGTCTTACGAAAGGTTTATATTTATGAAAACCAGTTCAATTAAGCAAGAATGACTGATTTTGAATATAATACATATGAGAATACCATAATTACATAAAGCAACTGGTGGTCTTTACTTGAACTTCATGTGTCACTATGCTATCTCTTTATAAATTTGCCTTTATTCAACATCACTGAAAGGCTACTTGCAGTGTTTATGCTTAAGCTCATGACATATCCTATCTCCAAACTGATAGAATAAAACTATCAAATTGTAGCACTTTCAACTACTTATTACAAAAATAATGAGATTATTAGTAAGATATATTAATGAAGAGAAGTTATTGATGATATATAGATAAAATCTGATCATATAAGTCCAGCAAGTATTTTTATTAGATAAATAACTTAAGTTAAACTGATTTAAGAAAGTAGAAATAAATAATGATTCACCTAGATGTACAGGTTCCTATTTCCTATTAAATATAGTTTTTAAAACATTTCAAGATGGACCAACTTACCTCTCGTTCTACCTGGTCGCAGGCATTGTTCATGACATGCTTTTTCTGTGGGAAAATTGTTATCATTTCCTTTGCATCCTCCATAAGTAAATAATTTGCACATTCTGTCTTCCCGATCATAGTGCCACCTAGAGAAATTACCACGGCAAGGACCTTCAACCTTTGGCTGGTCACATGCATCTAAGAATTGGAAAATGTATGAAAAAATGTATACAAAAAAGTAACATCAGATGAACTTATTTTAAACAACAGCAAGAGTCTTTCCTAATTGCAATCACCACAAAACAATTGATACTATATAATGAAGAGACAATTTGCTTTGCTGTAAATAGGATTAAATATTTGTATATGCATATTTCTGGTAAAAATGGGAATATTACTTTATATTTTAACATTTTGCCAGGTGATAAAAAGTACTGTAGCATTAGAGCTGAAAAAATGAAAACACTTATTATCTGTAAATAAGACCCAGTTTATAAATGCCAATTCCATATTTGCAGAACTATTTTGGGTGGTCAACCAATATGTCATAAAATGATTAAACTTTTTATTTCTTCCTTGAATGATGAACAATTGAATAAGAGACCTAATGAAATTATTTAAGTTTCTGTAAAATATGGGAATCATGCCTGGGTTTAAACTGCTCCTGTTAAATTTAGATTTTTTAGTTTTTCAGAATTTTTAAACACAATCACTACATATGCTATGAGTAATTTCCTTAAGGAAAGTTGGTAGATTACGACTAAGACTTTTTTAAACTTACCAATATTGTCAGGAATGACACATAGTTCCTCACATTCTTCTCTAGTCTGGAATTTATTGTTGTTACCTAAACATCCTCCATAAATAAATTGACCACACTGTTTCCTCTCTGCATCATAATACCAAGTTGGATAGTAACCATCACAAGGTCCTGCAACCTTAGGTAGGAAACAAGCATCTAGCAAAAGAAAGAAATTGAGGTTGTTCATGTTCATACAATTTCAGTAAAGGAACATCAATTTTCATCACACATGACCTGAAATGTCATTTTAAATTTAACACTAATCTCACTCCATTCAGCCAAAAATCATCTTTAATAAATCACCAAAACAAATTAATAGCAATAGATTCCAAATTAAATACAAAGAAAAAAGATTTTCAGATCAGATATTTTGAAATACTGTATTTTCTGGTAAATAACACGCACCTACTAGATAACACGCATTTTAAAAATCTCTTCACTATGATAATGTATAAATAACATGCAATTAAAAAATTTCTTCTGTGATAAATGCATTAATAACGTTTCAAAATTGTTATTATTTTGACGAGAATGTGTTTTCACTACTGTAATATTTATGATAATTACTCGTGTTTCAAATGGAATTATTTGATTATGTTAACATTTACAATATGTTGGTTGAAACAAAATTGCCCTGGTACTACGTGAGTATATATTCAGTGACTTCCGCGATATATGCTGTTTAGTCAATTGTTTCCGAGTTCAATATTCAAGATATTCAATGAAATGAGATTTTCCATATCACTCACTATTATTTTTATCATTTTTCTATATTTTTTGTATAGATAACATGTGGGTTATCTACCAGAAAAGACGGTAATAGAAAATGTTTAACATGAAAAATATGAATAACTCTTTATATATAGAAGTTATATTTATTTTTATAGTGATGAACATTTCTGTTGCATAAAACCTTTTTATATAATAAATTAATCAGGCCAACTGATGGCTATAATAGTAATGCAAGTAAAAATTGCAGAAACATCAAGGAAAATTTCAGCAGTTTTTACTTGTTTTACCTTATTATATAACACAATAAAGGATAAAAACAGTCAACATTTTTGTCAACTGGAATATTTATAGTACCTGATATTAACACTGAGAATGGAATAATCAAAACTTTTATTAGAAGGAAGATAGAATTACCTCGGCCTGTTGGTTCAACACATGTCTCTTTACAGTCTTCCTGACTCTTGAAACGGTTATCATTTCCATGGCAACCACCATACCAGAAACGGGAACAACCTCCATACTCCATGTCAAAGAACCATTTGACTGTGAATTCCCTGCAGGGACCTCTATCTTTAGCCAGTGTGCACATTTCTAAAAGAAAATTTCATAAACAGGTAAAATATTTCATCTACATCTCAAACGTTAGTTTAACTTTAATATCTTACTTATTAATGACATTTACTGTTTTCTAACATTTTTTTCTAATGATGGCTCACTCTCAAAATCCTTAAAAATCAACAATAATAGAAATTATATAATATGGCATAGTTGAGAAATGTTTCATTTCCTGATAATTTAGAGTGATGTAAAGAAAGTGGAGTTTGGAAGGTTGAAGTAACATATTTGAAATTCACTTACCTCCAGGTCTCACAGGAACATCTGAGCATCCCTCAAATAATTCTCCTTCAGCAGGGGTCTCACCATCTGGACAACAGCCATACTTGGAAGCTTCACAGCCACATTCGTCATCTGGACCACTTCGAGGGGTCTTTTCATCTGAACAGCATCCAAACTGAGTATGCTCACATCCACAACCTGTGCATAATCAATTTAATAATTTCCTCAAATGTAAGCACATTCACAGGTAAACCAATCAATTTAGAGAAAAATACCCTTGGATTTCTTAATAATATCTAGGGTAATTGAGGAAATTAATTCAATACTTTACTTCTAATAATCAAAGAAAAAAGAGGTGACAACATTAAAGTCTTATGTTTTAAAGTTAAAAGAATAAAATCCATAGTGCAACATCCCTATGTGGGCTAAGGCCTAGCCAAGGAGCAGACATGGCTGGTTAGAAGCTCTAAATAACTTCTGCACAGAAGTAGTTTTTTTGTCTGGATGAGTATACCATCCAAGGAGTGCATTAGAAAGGGGTTTGGATGGCTAATTCCCATAGACCAATGTTGTCAGCCTGTCAACTCCTATACAGTGTTAAATCGGCTCCTCTAGGCTGAACAGGATCCTTTTCCTATAGACTTTAACGTAGCCGCCCGATTTTATCACAATGTTAGGTCAAAATTATGACCCCCACCCAAGACATTACTGAAGATAAACAGGCCCAAGTTTTCAACAAAACTGATTTAAAATAATAAAGAATTAAACCATTAAAAGAGACAAGAAATTTAAGATACTCAAAAAATAAATATCTAAGATAAATCAATGAGATATTAATGGAAACAGGCCATTCTTGTCAGTACCCATGTTTTGAGATCCTTGATATGGGTGACAAAAATAACCATATCTATGAAGTATAAGAAATTTCAGTATTTGATACACAAAAGAACATAGGCTCAAAATTTCAATCTGCAGAGTTATTAATTATGGTTCCAAAGAAGTAAATTTATTTTTCCTACAGTCTTTAAGACTGGTGAGTCAGACTTTTTTTAAGAAAGTGAAAAGTTCACGTTATAATCAGAGTATTTATTTGACTATACTATAAAATTTCAAGAAATTAAATCACATTAATTGTGTTAACACAATGAATTACCTAACACTAGGTGCAATGTGATGCCAGTGTCAGCCACTATAGTGAAATTGACCAGCTGCTCCAAGGTAAAAATTAAGAATTTCAGCCTACGCAAATGTGTTAACTCATTGTTAGTAGAAATTTTATACAGGTTTCCCATTTCTAAAATTTAACCAATGCTTAAAAGTAATGAAAATGAATGAACAAATTTTCCTCTGCCATGTTATGATACAAGATCCAAACATTTTAGGCAGAAGGTAAGCTACGAATTATAAGTGACACAAAAACTTAAAAAATGATTTTTTTGCCGGTTTCAGTAAAAAAATTGCTTACTTACTAGTTTCTGTTAAAGGTAGATCTTGTACTATTTATGAAAATATTCTCCCCTTGGCTAGATGTGAAATATGTCAGTATTGTCATTATTACTTTAAGGTATAATTTAAATCAGGGAATAGGTAGTTATTTCATAATTTTGATGAATTTTAAATATTCTACCTTGTCTGTGAGGTCCTCTGGAAATAGTAGCTCCATCAGGACAACATCCAAACTGATATGTGTGACATGGGCAGCCTCCATAATTAGGACCAGATGCTGGAGTGTATGTATCTGGACAACAACCATAAGTGGTATGTTGGCATCCACATCCTTCCTTTTCAGGTCCCCTAGCAGCAGTCTCATTATCAGGACAGCAGCCATATGTACTGTACTGGCAGCCACAGCCTTCACAGGATAACAAGTCGCAAATGCATCAAAAATATCTTGATATGATTCATTGCAGCATTTTACAATATGTTACCTTCATTCGTCTGACAAATGATGACTATATCTATGATTCCAAGCCTTTAGTTATGAAATTCAGTTTAAATAACCATGCATTGGGTTAGCCACTTCATTAGGATATGAAATCATGCATGCAATGAAAAGAACCAATCATAATCCCCATTCCAGGAAAAATAAGTTTCCCTTACATTTTCAAATTGAGTGAGTTTCCTTTACAATACCCCATTTCTGATGAGCCATTTTGTATTTCCTTTATAACATTCTTGTTCAACTCTAATGTAGTTTTATTGAGTGTATTTAACTCCAGACTAAAAGTAAATGCTTTACTTACATTCATAATGACGTAATGATAACAAAATTAATACAATGATAACTAGGCTTTTTATATATTATGCAAAAGTNTTCATGAAAGGCATCAAAATATAAGTGTTAATGAGCAAACTGTAATTGAATTATGCTTAATATTATTATTAAGTAAAACTGTTATTTCAGCTTAAAGCATAAACTAAAAACTGGAACAGAATACTGGAATAGTAAATAACTGTTTTTGTTTTGGTTCAAGATGTTTGATTATTCTGTTCACTCTGTTTTGATTCTGAATGGATGTCTTGAACTGTATGTATATAAAAGTAAAGGTATTTTTATGCTTTACTATTATCATGGATGCTGACTCATGATTTTCAAAATGAACCTATTTGATGATGAAAACATCATAATTCCTATGATTAAAATAGAAAAATTATATTAACTTAGAGCTACTTTACCAACAAGAAACTTTGCATGTGACAAATTTTACTGGAGAATTTGGCATCTCCTTAAACATTACCCCTCCTATTCTATAAAGATAATCTTTAATAGAAAGTTTTGCAGAAATTGAATCAAATATAAGATTAACAGAAAAATCTATATCTGTAACTTACGTTGAAGAAATCTTTAACATATTGATAACCTCACGTACCACCAGTGGTACACAAAACATTAGTATGTTCAAATTAATAATGTATTTATATTTATCATTAAAAATCAATTTTTCCAAAATAAATGGGCAACTATTCTAAATTCCATAAAAGCCAAGAGAACTCACGATGATCTACAACAGGTCCTTGTGTGACAGGAATATGAGTGATCAAAGCAGGAGGGTGAGTGGGCTTAACCCTCTGACATCTCTGTTCACAACTTTCTCGGTCATTGAATCTGTTATTGTTCCCTTGGCAACCACCATAATCAAATGGATAACAAGAATCCGTTTGCTGATCATAATGCCATTGCTGGAAGCTACCACTGCATGGTCCAACAACTCTTGGCAAGGAGCATAAATCTATAAAGTAAAAAATATTATGAATTAGAGGAACTATTCCTTTTTCATTGTGTGTGTGAAAGTTCTACATTATATTTATGCCAAATATTCTTACTCACTCTTCCTTGAGATTCTAAGGGAAATTTTCATGTTTATAATAAACTCATATTTATGTATTCTTTTAAGTTTCACCATATTGATTTGTTACTAGGATGACAGCTATGCTGGAATTTGATGTGTTGTCTCCATGTAGGAGTCTAATTTTTAATCTCTTTTACATAAGCCAGTCCTATCACTCTGCTTCTCCTCACCTTTTTTATAAATCCCATACAGACTTGAAGTCAAGGGCTAGAATTCTGCCAAAACTGTTATATGTTTTATCGAGTCAATGCTATTAGATCTAGAAGGGTATGCAAAGATCAACCTTAGGAATCTTCAATCTAGTGACAGTGATTCTTGTGATTTATAGTGCTTTTATTTTTTTATGATTCCTAACAACTGAGTGAAACTAAAACTTTACCCTCGATTTGAATATCAATTTTAGCTTATAAAAACATAGAATAATTGCTATGGACCAAATTATCAAACTAATTAAAATGTTAAAAGTTGTTTTGGGGGTTGCATTACAAATGAGAGAGATGAAAATTCAACTGCACTTGATGATCTTCACTGTCATTGCAATGATAAATTACTCCAATTCAACCTACAAAACTTTTTTGGCTCTATGCAGTAAAAATAATATTGTATCATGTAGATCTCATGGTCATACTTTAATCCTCTAAACATAATTACATTTCCCAATATTTAAATCTCAAATTTGCACATTTGCAAAAATTATCTAGTGCTTTTTCATCTATAGCACCATCTCCCATCTGATATAAAAATCAGTTCCCTTTATCAAGGCCTTCAAAATGAAATTTAAATATATTTATGGAAAAAATTTTACTGAAGGACTCTTTCAGGGGAGATTATAAATCAAAACTTTTCATTCAATTTGTTATATTCTTGCATTGCTTTTGCCTTTTATTCTTTTAATGAAATTATTGTGATCATTTTGCAGTTAACGATTTCTTCCTCCTTTCAGACTTAAGGGATAACTTTCATTAATTCCTATACTACAGTAAGTGGAAGCTAAGTCCTAGTATGTACAACATCCCTTTGAGGGATAGTGCTTATGGAGACACATAGTCAGCGCATTGACTCCCATGCCACTTTAGCCTTTATTTGCCTGTATTTGCTTTTTCCAAGACTGGACCTGCTACGTTCAATTCAAGTAGCAACTCATGTTCATCATGATGCTCATTGAACAGTGATAAATGTTCACCCCCAATGGCAATTAAACCTGGGACTGCTTGCATGGAAGGCAAATGTGCTACCCACATGGTCTCCCAGGGGGCAACACTACAGTCAGTATAGTTCATAATCACTTTGTTTAATTTTTAAGTATTAAGGACAAAAATGTAGTTTGGTTCATCATTAGAAAAGTTTATTACCTTGAGCATTTCCACAATACTGTTCACATTCTTGTCTTGAGTTAAATCTGTTTTGATTTCCTTGGCAACCTCCATAAGAGAACACCTTGCACACTCCATCACGTCGATCATAGAACCATTTCTCAGAAGTTTGAGAGCATGGACCTGAATCCTCAGGGTAAAAGCAATAATCTGGAAGAAAGGTGTTAATAAAGTTAGTGTACACAAAGAGGAAAATATGAGACAAAATTTTGTACTCTATAGTAAATATGGGAAAATAACTAGCATATTTGAAAAATATATTAAAAAAAGATTCCATTAATCAAAATTGATAGAAATTTTTTCAATAGAGATTTATCCCATATTTAGCTGTTAACTGTCAAAAATTAATTGAATTTACATTAATCTGCCATGACTGGCGCTCAATTTTGTAATGTGAAGATTGTGTGGGGTGTTTTTTACATCCCAATGAATTTTTGAGTCAGTAACTTTTTTCTTGTAAATTTTTATGATTGTTGCTATTTAGCATTATTTNAAAATGCATAATCTTAAAAATATAAGTGATTTTTGTAAAAAATCGTAATTTCCTTTTTGTTTTCAGTTTGTCAGATAACTTCAAATTTATATAGTATAAGACAGAAAAATCTAGAAGCCTGCAAATATTTAATTGAATCAATTTATGGCTTAATCAGAAGTATTTAAATTATAAGCAGAATAATGGAAGGAAGATTCTACAATTAAGCAAAATTACCAGCAGTGACTCCATCAGGACAGCAGCCAAAGTAAGATTCTGTACAGTTTTCTTCATTAATGACTCCACAGCCGGTAAAGTATGGTCCTTCTGCCACTCTCTTGCCATCTGGACAACAACCATGAGGTGTAATATGACAGTCCTCTCCTTCTGTCGTAGAAATGAGCATTTCATCTCCAGATCCTGTAATGCAAATTTTCCACCATTGAGGCAAAGGAACATTTTCCTGTACGAAAATCTAATTTGAAAGACAATTTTTATTGGTATATTACATGCCTTTTTACAAGAAATGTATATGTGACATACTGAAATTTTACCTGTGTGTATTTGAATCTAATTGAGTAAAAATAATTTTATCTATCTTTCAGCATTTTGTTTCAGTATTTTAAGTTAAATTACCTTTTTAAAATCATATATCTGCTATAAACAATGATAAATTTGCAAATCAAGTTATCCAAAAAAGTTCAGAGTTCCTATCCTTTTAGATTAAATTTAAATTTTTTACCAAAATTTCATTCTTCAAGTGTATGTGTTATACTACTAAAATGCAGTACATATGTTATCCCCATAATTATATTTATGATTGATACTTTATCAAAAACTACTTTAGTTTAGGGATAATTACTGGATTCACTTTTGAAAATAAAATGATGGATTGAGAAGACATGACTGTGTTCCAGAAATCTTTGCATGGAATATATGTTTTAGTAATATATACTTTCTGCATTAAGGACGATTTTAAGATTATATAATTTTCAAGTTACCAATTTATTTTTATTGCTCTCTTTCTCACCTTTCCTCAAATCCTTGTAAAAGATATACTTATAAAGCAAAAAAATGCTCTGTGCACAATCTTATTAGGATGACAAAAGAAGTATTAATCTTGGGATTAAGGTGCATTGAATGCTGAGGTAATTTTGCACCAAGGACAATAAAAGAAAAAAATAACCTTCTTCCTCATCTTCACAACCAGCAAAATCAGGTCCACTTGCAGGCCTAATATCATCAGGACAGCACCCATATTTGGTGTCAGAGCATTTTTCACATTCTCCTGAACCTTCACACACGAAACAACCAGCATAATTTGGTCCTGTAGCTGCTGTAAGCCCATCTGGACAGCAGCCAAACCTGAGATTGAGCAAGATTTTCATACAAAGCTAATGCATGTAATTTTTACTACAGATTATTTGAGTAATTTAATACTTTCTTAAATTAACATGTAAATCATACATTTTTCCATTAATATGAGACCTTTTAAGTGAATAGAAAAATAAAATCTTTTTAAGATCAATGCTCTCCGATTAGAAAGAAACAAGCTAATGGAGAAAAATAATAGTTGTAAAAATACCTCAACTAATTAGCTGAAGTAATATTTATATATACGAATAAAGAATACAAAGAGAATACCATATTATTTTTGAAAAATTAGAGAAAATGTACATCAACATTTACGAAACCCTAATATTTTTCAGAAAAGATGGTGTACCTGTTCTCATTCTGTAAATTACACTGTGTTACACATGTTGAGATAAAATTACTAATACTTTAGGAAAGAATAAATATTTAGTCTTGGTTAACTGCAGAATATTTTCATCATAATTAAAATAATAGTACTCTTTGGCTAATTTTAAAGTATTTTTCAAATTAGATATTTTGAGACAACTTACTCGGTCTCCTTGCAGTAAAAAGGTACAATTTCCTCTTCTTTGCAACCCTCAAAGTTGTTTCCTTCTGCACTACTCATTCCATCTGGACAACATCCAAATAATGTCTCATTACACTTTGTAGGAGGACAGCCTAGCTGACCTGGTCCTTCTGCTGGAGTGACACCATCAGAAATACAGCAACCAAACTTGGTGTCCTCACATGTCTCAGGTTGAGGACATCCTATTAGATAAAAAGTTCTCTACATGAAAATATAGAATTCATAGGAATTAACTCATTCCCAATTCCTGAGGGTTCTAAGATGTCATGTACTGGGGAATCTCATTTTTAAAGAATACATGGAACTCTGTCAAGATATAAATGATATTTGTTCATTTTTACTGTAAACTAACTTATTATTGCATAAAATAATTAAGAGTTGTGGAGCTGATTTGATTTTTAAAAAATGTCTAAGTCTCTAATATAAAAAAAATTATGGGCAAGATTTGCTATATTGTATAAGTAATTTTGCTGTAAAATAAATTGATTTCATTAATTTAAACTTAATTATGGTTACCCTCAAGATTTAATCCCTTGGCAGGAAGAATGTTATCTGGACAACAGCCAAATTCTGTGTTCAAACAGCATCCTTCTTGATTTGGTCCATGAGCAGGTGTAATGCCATCATCACAGCAACCATATTTTTCAGTTTTGCAAGGCATTATGCATTCATGATTCTCAGGTCCTTTAGCTACAAAGGAAATTGAGTTACAGAGAGAGTATCAATACCCACCATTTTACATGAAAACATTCCATATTTAAATTTTCATGAAATAATTTTAGTAAATATCTTCATACAACAATAAAAATAAAGGCATATTAATATATTACTTCTGTCTGATTTCTGGACATAACTATCTATCTAGAACCTGCCAACTGTTATACTTTTATGAAATATTATTTTAGGATCTATTATTCATACATATTATTCAATTGGCATATTAATTAAACAGAAAATCTTATATTAATATGTAATTTTACATTTTTAGAATAAAATTGGTTCTTACAATTAATGAGATTAAAATTTGTAAAAAGCAACACTAGTAACCATAAAATGTTGATCTTGTGTAAACATTGGATTAATTGAATATCGATTGTGATCCAAGTCGATTTTGTGTTCCAATGCAAAAAAATTAAAAATTACATCAAACAGCTAAGAGTAGAAATATGATATCGATTTTAAACTTAGTTGATGACAAAAATTCAGCAGTAAAATAAGTCAGTTCTTAGGATACTCTGGTTGTGATGCAATTTCTCATTAATATCCAACAAAAACAATGAACTACATAAATGATTTTAGAGTGAATTTCTGTAGTTAATTTTCAATTATCAATCATTAAAAACTAAAACCTAATGCCGATACATGGGTTAAGATCAAGTTGAAATAAAATGCATAATCTTAAAAATATAAGTGATTTTTGTAAAAAATCGTAATTTCCTTTTTGTTTTCAGTTTGTCAGATAACTTCAAATTTATATAGTATAAGACAGAAAAATCTAGAAGCCTGCAAATATTTAATTGAATCAATTTATGGCTTAATCAGAAGTATTTAAATTATAAGCAGAATAATGGAAGGAAGATTCTACAATTAAGCAAAATTACCAGCAGTGACTCCATCAGGACAGCAGCCAAAGTAAGATTCTGTACAGTTTTCTTCATTAATGACTCCACAGCCGGTAAAGTATGGTCCTTCTGCCACTCTCTTGCCATCTGGACAACAACCATGAGGTGTAATATGACAGTCCTCTCCTTCTGTCGTAGAAATGAGCATTTCATCTCCAGATCCTGTAATGCAAATTTTCCACCATTGAGGCAAAGGAACATTTTCCTGTACGAAAATCTAATTTGAAAGACAATTTTTATTGGTATATTACATGCCTTTTTACAAGAAATGTATATGTGACATACTGAAATTTTACCTGTGTGTATTTGAATCTAATTGAGTAAAAATAATTTTATCTATCTTTCAGCATTTTGTTTCAGTATTTTAAGTTAAATTACCTTTTTAAAATCATATATCTGCTATAAACAATGATAAATTTGCAAATCAAGTTATCCAAAAAAGTTCAGAGTTCCTATCCTTTTAGATTAAATTTAAATTTTTTACCAAAATTTCATTCTTCAAGTGTATGTGTTATACTACTAAAATGCAGTACATATGTTATCCCCATAATTATATTTATGATTGATACTTTATCAAAAACTACTTTAGTTTAGGGATAATTACTGGATTCACTTTTGAAAATAAAATGATGGATTGAGAAGACATGACTGTGTTCCAGAAATCTTTGCATGGAATATATGTTTTAGTAATATATACTTTCTGCATTAAGGACGATTTTAAGATTATATAATTTTCAAGTTACCAATTTATTTTTATTGCTCTCTTTCTCACCTTTCCTCAAATCCTTGTAAAAGATATACTTATAAAGCAAAAAAATGCTCTGTGCACAATCTTATTAGGATGACAAAAGAAGTATTAATCTTGGGATTAAGGTGCATTGAATGCTGAGGTAATTTTGCACCAAGGACAATAAAAGAAAAAAATAACCTTCTTCCTCATCTTCACAACCAGCAAAATCAGGTCCACTTGCAGGCCTAATATCATCAGGACAGCACCCATATTTGGTGTCAGAGCATTTTTCACATTCTCCTGAACCTTCACACACGAAACAACCAGCATAATTTGGTCCTGTAGCTGCTGTAAGCCCATCTGGACAGCAGCCAAACCTGAGATTGAGCAAGATTTTCATACAAAGCTAATGCATGTAATTTTTACTACAGATTATTTGAGTAATTTAATACTTTCTTAAATTAACATGTAAATCATACATTTTTCCATTAATATGAGACCTTTTAAGTGAATAGAAAAATAAAATCTTTTTAAGATCAATGCTCTCCGATTAGAAAGAAACAAGCTAATGGAGAAAAATAATAGTTGTAAAAATACCTCAACTAATTAGCTGAAGTAATATTTATATATACGAATAAAGAATACAAAGAGAATACCATATTATTTTTGAAAAATTAGAGAAAATGTACATCAACATTTACGAAACCCTAATATTTTTCAGAAAAGATGGTGTACCTGTTCTCATTCTGTAAATTACACTGTGTTACACATGTTGAGATAAAATTACTAATACTTTAGGAAAGAATAAATATTTAGTCTTGGTTAACTGCAGAATATTTTCATCATAATTAAAATAATAGTACTCTTTGGCTAATTTTAAAGTATTTTTCAAATTAGATATTTTGAGACAACTTACTCGGTCTCCTTGCAGTAAAAAGGTACAATTTCCTCTTCTTTGCAACCCTCAAAGTTGTTTCCTTCTGCACTACTCATTCCATCTGGACAACATCCAAATAATGTCTCATTACACTTTGTAGGAGGACAGCCTAGCTGACCTGGTCCTTCTGCTGGAGTGACACCATCAGAAATACAGCAACCAAACTTGGTGTCCTCACATGTCTCAGGTTGAGGACATCCTATTAGATAAAAAGTTCTCTACATGAAAATATAGAATTCATAGGAATTAACTCATTCCCAATTCCTGAGGGTTCTAAGATGTCATGTACTGGGGAATCTCATTTTTAAAGAATACATGGAACTCTGTCAAGATATAAATGATATTTGTTCATTTTTACTGTAAACTAACTTATTATTGCATAAAATAATTAAGAGTTGTGGAGCTGATTTGATTTTTAAAAAATGTCTAAGTCTCTAATATAAAAAAAATTATGGGCAAGATTTGCTATATTGTATAAGTAATTTTGCTGTAAAATAAATTGATTTCATTAAAAAAAATATGTATCACATGGGTACAGAAAATAGTGATGAAGAATAGAACTGATTTTCATGAAGATCATTAAGAATTTTCAGAAAATGATTTTCCTGTGAAGACTGAATTTTGCTGTTTGTGATAAGTTTCACTGATAGTCTATCATGGATTCATAATTTAAATTCATTTTCACATTACAACTGTAGGATAATTCAAAATTTATTTATATA
>KZ308764.1:210560-247750 GCA_000376725.2 Ladona fulva | reverse complement strand
AAATAAAAAATATTGCTTTTAAATAAAATAATTGCTTTTAAGTAAAATTATACCATTAACAAAAAATTTATGAATATTGATGTGAACCGAAGGAAAGTAATTTATACTGAAAATGTTTGTGACACATAAAAAATATATTTAATTCAATGGTAATAATATTATATTTGAAAGAAAACATATTTACTGTTTCTAAAGCTGCGAGACTTAAAAAAGCCAATATTTACCTTTGCTGAAAGGCCCCTTAGCAAAAGTGACTCCGTCATTACAACAGCCAAATTCAGAATCTGTGCAAGATTTAACCAGATCCGTCTGCCGTGAAGGCTTCTTCTTGCGTTTGCATCTTTTTACTTTTTGCTCCTTTGTGATAGCATCAATAATGCTGGCTTTGGAAGAGTACAGAGTGCTTGCTAAAAGACAATAGGATACATTTATAAATATCAATTTTATCAAATGAAAAGCTATTAAAAATTTGTCTTGATGAATGATGTTTAAAATCAAATCAAGATTATTAGGCAAACACATTTGGATTTGACCAAAAAAATTCTAATTCCAGTTATTGATTCTTTGTAAAATGTTCTATCCACAGAGAATTTTATGGCCTCTACAGAACCAAAATTTTTCATGTTAATTTTCATATATTTTTTTCACTATCCCAGACATATTAATTTGAATCAAATGCTATTTATTAACATGATCATTTATTTCCGACTGCTATTGAAGCTCAGTTAACAGTCTTTATGACTGGTTGCTGTTTCTGTCCATAGATAAAAAACCTTCAAATGAAACTTCCATTTTATGAAGAATCCTAAGCTAAAAATTTGTTTTCAATAAATTTTGGTTTAAAAGACTTTCAGGTTAAATTTGTTGACTTAATAATTTCCATATTCATACTAATTTTGAATAATAAGAGAGAGGTGATGAGAAATTGGTGATGATGAGCATGAAACTTTCAAGACTCAAGAAAAAAACGTAAACTAAAAGGTAAGTATCAAATTAGATAAAAATATTTTGAAAGGGTTTTGTAAAATGATTTACCAAGACTAACTCTAACATTTTTTTAAATAAAAGCATGTGCAAAAGTACCTGTTTGTTCTGTTTCATCTGCTGTGACAGTGGTCAGCATCTCATCAGTAGGACCATGGGAAGTCATAGCTGTCTCTTCTTTTGTTTCATCTGCTGTGACGGTAGAAAGCATCTCATCAGTAGGGCCATGAGAAGTCAAAGCTGTCTCTTCTTTTGTTTCATCTGCTGTGACGGTAGAAAGCATCTCATCAGTAGGGCCATGAGAAGTCAAAGCTGTCTCTTCTTTCATATCATCAGTGCCAGTGGTTAGCATTTCAGCAGAGGGACTATATGGAGCATCACTCTGGTAGTAAGTGGAGGCTAATACTTCATCATACTCATCATCCTCAACTGTATATCCTGATCCCAAATCTTCTGGCTCTATGAAATCTGGTATCTTAAACATTTTCTCTTCTTTGGGTGCAGCTGTTGTAGTTGGCATCTCAGTTGATTTTTCATCATCAGTTGTCTCACTAGCTTCGGTTGTCATATCTTCTGTTACTGTTGTTCCATCCTCTTCAGGAGCCTTTGTTGTTGGAGTTGCTTCTGTTTCTGCATCAGTAGTTTCAGTCACATCTTCTACTGTGGTTTCTTCAGAGGGAGTACTTTCCTCAGTTATTGCTTCTGTGGTAGCATCTGTCACTGTTGTTTCTGTTTCAGTACTTTCAGTACTTTCAGTAGCAGATGTTGGTGTTGTTTCAGTCTCCTCAGTAGCTGTAGTGTCTGTTGACTCAGTTGGAGTAGTTTCAGTCTCATCCATCATAGTCGTTTCTGTTACAGATGTAGGTGTTGTTTCTGTTACTGAGGCGCCTTCGGTAACACCCTCAGTGGTACCTTCTGTAGATTCACTACCAGCTGTCTCTTCAGTAACTTCTTTAGTTTCCTCTGTTATTTCTTTCTCGGTTGTCTCAGATTCTTCTGTTCCAGCTGTTGTTGTCTCTACTGTTGGAGAAATGGTGGTAGCCTCAGTGCCTTCTGTAACTGTTGTCATTGACACTGGTGTTGTTGTTTCCTCAGTTTCAGTTGAAGTTATCGCTTCAGTCATCAGAATAGTTGTGGCAGTTCCTTCTGTAACTGTGGTTCCTTCTGTTACTGTCTCTGTGGTTTCTGACACACCACTGCCAGTAGTAAGAGTTTCTGTTGCAGCAGTGGTTGCAGTTACTGTTGATTCAGGTACAGTAGAATGAGTTTGATCATCAGTGACACCAGAGGTTGACAGTCCCTGTTTGAATAAAAAGAAAGTTATTGTTGATTACAGAAAATCTGTCCAATGCAGGTAAAATAATAATAACATAAATAATTGCAGAAAGTTTTCAAAAGTATTGAGCTATATTACATAAATTATTATATAGGATAAAGGAAAACTAGAATTTGATCAAATTAATAATTAGTAATTGCTTTTCATAGCATAACAGCAAATTATTCCTAAAATATTCATGAAAATGAATGATTAGAATGAAATTTTGATCAATTTCTGTTATGAATTCTTGCATGAAGTGGTGCAAAATCCAACTCTCATAGTAAGAAGATGTATAAATTCTTGATCTCAGTTTTTGTTGCTTTACCAGTAACAGTCAACTTTTCACGATGTCTCCATAATATATTTATAGAGCAAAGTGCAATTATAATCAGAGAAAAATTTTATTGAGTAATTATTTCATTAAAGTTAAAACCTGATTTTAAAATCATTAAAATTAAAACCTGATATTGTATATAATAATAATTCATTCATTCTGAATATCCAATATCCAGATTTCAGATGGCAGGAGTGAACTGAGTTAGTTTTAACATGTTGGATTCCAGCTTCAGATAACACATTCTTTTACATATACAGTAGAGATAGATAGAATTAGCAAATTTCACTGTTATTTCTTCCAAATCAGCTTTTGAGAATAAGTTCTACATAGTGTTTGAGAGCTGAAGTTAAACTCACAGTTCCAGTAGCACCTAATCCCAGAGTTGTCTCCAGAGTTTCATAAGTTCCATCCTCTTCTTCACACTCTTCTTCCTCATTGACTGTGTGTGTTGGATCCATTGGCACAATTTGATCTAAAATTTTAAAAATCGATATTCAAGGTGAATTGTAATTGATTTTGATTTCCATAATAACAATTTATGTAGATTTTTATTCTCTATAAACCTTTTACTTTCTTCTTTGGAGAATAGGAAATAGCTTACGAAAATGAAATAGTAATTGATACTTAATGCTTATAACATTTTAAGGTGAGGAAAATGCTTAATTATTTATTTTAATTCTGTGATGGCTCAAAAACCTTATTTGTAAATATAATATCATCTAAATGACAACAAGGATTTAATGGAAGCAATATATATTAAAGGATATTAACTTTAGGTTAGATTTCACAAACAGAATAATCAAATGGTAAAAATCTTTTGAAATTCTTAAATATTGTTATTTTTATTGTGAATTTATTTTTCACATTTGTGTCAACATCTAGTGCAGGAATATTTACGGATACTCTCAGTACATTCAAAGTTTTGCATCAACTCTACAATAAAATATTTTGCTGCATACAACACTTAATGCTTCCTGCAATACTCCAGTGATTCATGGCACACAGTTTGAAATACACTGATCTAGATAGATACTCGGAGCAGAAAGCATACAATAATAATATATGCAATATGTGATCATATTTATAACATCCTAATGCAGGAAAAAATCCTTTTATATTGAGATAACACTTGCAAAATAAAATGATTTAGAGGCTGACTTTCAGAAGGCTCCAAAATATTGATCTACCTTTATCAGTGGTTGATGTAATCAGTTGTATTCATAATATTAGAGGAGTTTTCCACCAGAATACATATATATATATATATATATCCCCTCCTCACACTGCCACAGTTCATTGCCTNTATATATATATATATATAAGCACAAAGAACCAATTAATTTATGCGTTTATTAACAAAGTATGATTTTGAGCTTTCAATCAATCAAGGATCAATAAAAAGAATTACCATCACTGCATGGGTGACTGTTACACTGCTCGCTGAAGAGAATGTATAAACTTGGGTCACAGTCTGAAGTGCCAACGGCTTTTCCATCAGCAATACAAAGAACTCTTCTTTCCATGCTTCCTCCTCCACACTCCTTTGAGCACTGTGGTAAGAAGAAAGTATTGGCTTAGTTAATGACTTATAATATCTTTGATGTGACATGTAAATTTACTTTTAGTGTAGCTAAATAAGTAAATACAAAAACAACTAATTTAAGATTATTCGTGGGTTGGGTTGGGTTTAGTAAGTAAGTAATTTCAAGTAAGGTATATAGAAGGCTTCAAAATGCAAATCTTTCTCACAACTGCATGACTTACATTAATACTTTAATAGAAGGCAGTAAATATCATATCATGTTCCTAATTCTTCACAAAAAGATTTATCAAGATATAACATGAAACGTAACTTCTGAAAACAAAAGTCTATACAAAGTTGGAGCAGTGATTTTCTGAAACATACTCAATGCTTTCAATATGCTCCTCTCAATGTTGCTTAACATTATACTTCCTCATCCTCAGATGTATTGGTTTCCATGAAATTTCTAAACATGGCAATATAACTTGTGAAAAATATCAATTTAACATCAAGGTAATGTTCAGTTTTGATTTT
Source organism: Ladona fulva (assembly GCA_000376725.2). NCBI lineage: Eukaryota > Metazoa > Arthropoda > Insecta > Odonata > Libellulidae > Ladona > Ladona fulva. Next base: position 243,055 of record KZ308764.1, on the reverse strand, counting down.
TGATACTCAAATTATTACCAAGTTATCCTGAATACAGTACAAAGTTGTTTATCTCCAAACTGTACCTTTGAAAGTTACATTTGCACTTTGACTACTTCTAGCCTTGTAGCTGTATCTATTGGTTACCTCCATGTACATTTTAGTGTAACTATTTATAAGACTGCAATTTAAACAATTGGGAATTCATGTTATTCTGGAAAAGCATTTTGAGGAGAAAATTGAAACCTTTATTAATTTAATAATGGATACAGAAAAAATATTGATAATTTTGGGGAAAAGACTTCTTTTTAATCCTAAGTTAACATAGAAATCCAAAGAAGTTAGAACAAACAATAATCAAGCTTTGAATGTAAAGTGTTTATTCATGAGTTTAAAGAAAGTAACATTTCACAAGTTTAGAGAAAATCATTATTCAGAAGGAGAAAACTAAATGGGTTTTCTTTTTTTTGCAGTTTTTCTTCAAGATACTTGGGGTCACATTAAATTTAGGGTCCCATAGTATTTCCGCTAATATGGCATAAATATACACCATGCAAATGGGTGAGGTGGAATATTAATTTTGGATTATTTTTTCCAGAAAATTATAATGAATTTCAGTAAGGAGAGGACCATTACTCTCTTTTCCTTTCAAATAGATCCAAGTAAAATTACTTGAGAACAGTATGAAAGGTGCTGGATTACACCTTCTCTTGGGCAGCAAAGAGGCTTGACATGACCATGTATTTATAAAATAAAGAATAATTTTTGCTTTATACAAGGAGTGCAATGTTAGTACATTCAGGCTAACAGCATAATATACTTATGATGTACTATAAGCTCTTACTCTGATGTAAAAGAAAATAAATCATTATTAAAGCAAGAAAAGAAACTTACCTTACCCCAAGGTCCAGCAAACCAATCTCCCTTGCATTCCTCACCTCCTTTACCAACACATTCTTCTTCTGCTTCAAATTTCTTCTCAGCATCACACTTCTCATCTTCAACTATTGTAAGCTCAGTTCCTTTCATTACTCCACAAAACACATTGCGAGTCCTCACTCCTTTTCCACAAGCTGATGAACACTTCAGACGAAAAAGCAATAAAACTTACACATGAGGAAAAAATCTGCACAAATGTATTTAAATTATTGTTTTGATATTTTGCAACAGTACATTTGGTCCTGCATTGGCTACTGGGGCATATATTTTTCTTTACATTTCTCTGATGGTGCAAAAGGACAATTTAATAGAGAAAGATGAGCACTAGGGCAAACTTCATGGAACATTAAGGTGTGGTAGTTTTTGACCTTGAATTCTAAACTCTTAAATCAAGAATTTCCAAAAATGAATAATTAAAAATTTGTTTTTATGCTTGGGAGCATAAAAATTTATTCCCAGGAACAACAATTGTTTCATCTTGAATCAACATCATTCTACAATTACAAGGTTCTTTAGGAATAATCTACCCTAGTATGAAAAAATTACTTTAATGCTTTTAACAATACAAAGTCAGTGACAAGTTAAACCTGCATGCTGAGTAATTAAAATGGGTTAGATGGAAGAAGATAATCAAACTAATTGAAATATTTAACACAAAACTTATCAGCTACATTAGAGGGTTTTACTATATTTGCAATGTAGGATTGAATTATAATAGATAAAATGGAAGCAAGTCCAACAACAAAATTCTTGTTTGAATGATCAAAACATGTGTACCTAAATCTTATGAATAACTATATGAAATATTCTATGAAACTGATACATAAAATCATGTAACAAATGGACTGTATAAAATATTACATGGATATAAAAGATTTTAATTAAAAATGCCATGTAATAGAGCCTTACCGTAAAAAAATTCTATCCCTCAATTCTATAAATTTTCATCAACCTTATATTAATGTTAAAAATCAAGAATTAAAAACAAAAAAGCTTTATAGCATTACTTCAACATAAAAGAGTTTAATTTAAGCTCAATTTCTTCAATTATTGTTGTGAGTAGCTAAGGGAACTTGAGTGCTTGAGTTTCTCTCCAGAAAGATCTACATTTAGGTAGGAAAAATGTTTGATAACCTAATTCTTCTATTAAAGTAATTGTGGAGAACTAACTATACATGTGAAATTACATAAAGTGAGTGAAATTTACATAAAGATATAGTCGGGTACTTTGGGGGCTATAATATTATAGGTGATAGTATTATATAGGTCACGGAGACCAATATTTCATGTAAATATATATCTTTCATACATCGAAAAGTTTAGCATTTAAAAGCATTGGTAAGTTTGTTTATTGGGATAATTATATAATAATTTGATATTTTGACATAAGCCTCACCTCACTCCACTGAGAGGCATACCAAATGAATTCGCAAGGAGCAAGATTTTTGCATTCTCTTTCCAACACTGGCTTTCTGTATTGGTGACACCTCTCTGGGGGATAAATCTTTCCACTGGAAGAGGAGCAGAAGGCTTGTCTAGTTTCTTTTGCCAAACCACATTTATTTTCACACTGAAAAAGAGATGAAAGTAATAAAATATCAAACTCACATATTTTCATTCAAGAAACATATTTTTGCTGAAAAATTCAGTTGTTTTCTTATCCGTTCTATTTATCTATCCTTACAAAATACATGAATTCTAATGAGCCTCTGTAAGGTTTTAGTGATCCTTTTTATTAATACATTAAACTTTTACAATTTATATTTATTCTTGTTTCATAAAAGATAACCAATAAAGCTGATTAGTGATGATAATTTATATCTCTTGGATAAATATTTACTTGAAGCAATTATTCAAATCAGAATTTTTGATGAATAGTTTTCCACAGCTGTAGACATATCTCTTACAAATTACTTCTTAATAAATGTTTTCTTGGGAATTTGTTATATTATCTATATGAAAGTTAATTTAAAACCTATTTCTTCAGTGATTTGATATTTTTAATTAAGCTCTGTAACATAAAAGATACCAATAAAAGGCACTGCTGGACTCTCACTGTTACTTCTTATATTTTTCATAGAAACTTTATTGAAAAAATGTAAAATATAAGAATCCACTTAAGTAGCCAAAGTCTAACTCAATCTAACTCCCATAATTAGAAGTATAAATTCTATAAAGTTAAGTTTTCTAATCACAGAAGGGAAAGGATAAAATAAAAAGGTTTTTGAGATTAAAAAATTTCTTGATACAGCAATCAATGCAACCATAAACTTACATTAAATAAATCTACTTGATGCTTATTTTTTCTTCTGAGTGTCAAGAATCAAATAATGTCAAAACATCAAAAGAAATGTTTTAATTTGGAATTCTAGAATACCTTCCTTTTAAAGTTGGTTCTGATAGCATTTCAAATTTTAGAAATATTTGATGAAAAAAGGAAAAAGAAAATATCATATCCTTCCTTCATTCCCTGGATCTTTTATGTGAAGCAAATATTAGTCATACAAATAAATTTAAAAAACATTCCAAATGTTTCGAATTTCAACTATCCAGAATAAAATCTTACTTATAATTTTAAAGCAATGTAAGGTTAGACTGATTTTTGGCAAAGATAGAAAAATTCCACAAACTTATTCAAGATGAAACCTATATTTTTTATCATTAAATTTAATCACTTTTTCTTTATAAACAACTGGTCTATTACTGTAAGGACAGATGTATAAAAAAGATTAAGAAAATACTTGAAGATCAGATCTTCAATAAATATTTTCTAAGATAGAATTAAAATATTTCAACATTTAAAATGAAAGTATAAAAAGACAAAAAATATGTCAACCATACCCCAGACCAGGAAGAAGCTATCCAGTCAACTCCTTCACATGGCCGTAGCATGCACTCTTTGGTGTCAGTTGGTCTCTCACCAGGACAAGCATCATCTTCTAGCACTTCAATGAGTTCTTTTCCAGTGTCTTCATCTGTTACTTTCCTGTAGCAAAGTACCTTTCTCTTGTTCTTTCCTTCACCACACAAACGATCACACTGTATAGACAGACATAAGTTTCTTTGGGTTAGTGCTATGAAATGTAATGAAATTACAATTTCCCAACATTTTTAGATTTTTGTATCAAAGCAACCAAAAAGTTTGTATAATCAAAATAACTTAAAAACTGAAAATGAAATGAAACTGAGAAAATGAAAAGAGGAAATTTAGGGAGCGCATATATAGCAAGTATATGACAAGAATATCCAAGCTATATTGCAGTACCAATTTTTAATTTCATTAAAAGGAGGTCCTTTTTAAGACACTGAGTTACATACATGAAAGGCAAAGTGTAGAAGAACCTGCCAATGTTTCTTTTAAACCACTGCTAGAGATCAATGGGTTTGTTAGTGGTGGAGTTCTCCACACATTCCATTAAATTAACTTATCTTCCTCAACCAATTTTCCAAGTAGTTTAGATATACATTTTCAGTGTTTGAAAAAATCTGTATATTCCCAAATTAATGCTCCATAAATATTACTCTCTTCATTCTAAACGTTGTGCAAGTTATTCTGAAAAATACTTCAATATTAACCTGGATTTACATATAACCTTTTGATGATTTTCTTTTCCTTTACTCATCCCTTGTTAAGAATTTCACGAAGGGTACAGAATGATTTTAGACCAAGATAGTCATATTCCATAAATAAACTATTTATATGTTCCTGAGAGCATCCTTAAAAATTTATCTTAAGATTAATTAGTGAAAGAATCTCTTGATTTATTTGGAAATGAGTGGAGTTTATGTGCTGTGGGATGCCAAGTTAACATACCAATTAATTAATTATGTTGAAAAAATTTCAGAAAGAGGCAAATGTACATAATTAAAGTTAATTGGCTTTAGACAAATTAGGTCATCACCGGTTTCCAAGGTCCAATGTACCACACTGGACAAACAATATCCTCATTGCAGGGCTCTGAATGTTCAGGAGCTGGTCCTACTGTTTCCAAACACAAGGCTTCATTGACAACAGCAGTCACTCCTCCTGGTACAATTTGCTCACAATGCACCTGCAAGAAAGAATTGTTTCATAATTTTTAATTGGAAGAAAATAATAACAGAAGATCAGAAAACACTACCAGTTTTGTACATGAAATATACTTTTTTAAGACAAAAAGATTGACAGTTGTAATAACAGAATAGTTAACCCTAAAAGACCCGAACGATATTATTGAAGCTAACAAAATAATACCACAGAATACTCTATAGAGCATGTTTTTCAGAAAAAAATATTGTCATGAATGAACAGTAACCTTGAAAAATTTATCTTACTCTTCTAATGAAAGAAATCTGAAAACTGAAGAAACAAGAATACATTGACTATGTTTTTGGTAATTCAAGGAGAATTTATAGTACAGTGCTCATTGTACCTTAGGTATTTAATCAATTATGATAATGTAGTGTCTGTGCTGAGTGATTTAACTTGGTGTGGTATTGATATTAACAATTGAATGAATAGAGTTGATAATTTCAATTGTTTTCTGCATTGGATTAATAGATTAATATCTTTTCATTATATTTAAACATTTTAATTCTTTCACAAGAGCTAATTGGGTATGAAATGTAAACAATTTTTAACTAAAAGACATAAAAATGTTCATATGATGAATTTCTGAACCCATGGTTTCCGATAGCAAGAGTTCATAAAATTATAATTGTATAAATGTTATACAAACCTTTCTTGTCCTTACTCCACCAGTCATATTCTCCCCTCCACAAGTCTGAGAGCACTGACCCCATTCCCCAATTGCCCATTCTGGTGGACAAGCTTCTTCATTGCAGGTATTATTTATTGCAGGTTTAGCACCTGGATCACAAAGATCGTCTGGTACTGCCTCTTGGTCTCTTCGTCGGGCACAGATAACAGGCCGTGTCTGTATACCTCCTCCACAGGCAGCACTACATTCAGAGTATTCTCCAGTGACCCATGAGTAGCTGTCTGGATCAGTTTGGTGCGTTACACCCTTTGGAATGCTATATTCATACTGAACCCCTCTATTTGTCTCCTGAGATAGCAGCTGTGAAGGAAAAAAAATATAATAAGAATTACCTGGAGGTACGGAAACCATCATTATTCTCTACACATATTCACATGTATTTGTAACATAAATCAGGTATTTTCCTTTCAAAATAAGTAGATGCCATGATTTTAACAGAGATACATTCTTTCAGCTAATGAGACTAATATAGATAGTTTGAGTTTAAGAGAAATCCCATCACATTAAATCATATAGCTCATGGCATGAGCTAGCATGGAATTAAAATTTATCTTTCAACTCTAGGGCTTTTGATATACTTAAATTTTTAAGAAACTAAATAGAAAGCATAAAATTTCTACTTTGATAAATCATTCATGTGAACCCAATTTATAGGTGTTTAGCTTTCTCATGTTTCTCTCCTGGATGATAATCAACAGTCAGCATTGTCTAAGAAACTGACAAAACTTCAAATAATCAATGTTAATTGCTTTGTGGAAAATCAACTTTGGGCTTTTCTGTGAAAACTACATCCTATGAGCAAGATTTCATTATTAATCTTTATACAGAATAACAGATATAACAATTGTAAAACATGAGAATACTCTTTATCATTTTTATTTACTGTAAATCACTTTGAAGCTTCAATTGACTTATCAGTTTTGGAGATGACAAAGTCATAAAAGTTACAAGATGCATAAGTATGAAGCAAATTAAAGAGGTTTATTCTAAATATGCATTTTTGCTTTTGTAATCTTAAAGATTCAACTCACCACAACGTAAATTGCTTCTGTGGTAGGACCGAGAGCTTTAATTGATTCAGGAGCATAAAAGCCATGAGGTCGCCTCTCGTAGTGGAATACTGTTCCAGCAAATCTCAAATCTCTTGGGAAGTCTATCCTCCAATTTCCATTTAAATAGTAATGATTGGTTGTGTTACGAATAGCTGTAAAGACAGGAGTACACTTTAATTGATTCATTCACAGCTTTATACTTTTATGAAACAGAAAGGCTTAAAAATAAATGAGAAAATTATAACAGGTAATACATATGATAACATAAGATAAATAAACATATCAATAACTACGAGGCTTCTTTAAAATCGTGTATTTTGAGAAACAAATCATCAGACGTGTAGTAAAAAGTAATGTTCAAAAACTTGCAAAAGTTTTAAAATTTCTGTCATTTAAATCTAGATTAAATGCCTCTCTGAAATAGATTTTATTTCACAGTGTTCAAGATTATATATTCTATTACATTCAAGACTATATATATGTATCGTTAGTTACATTAATGCATTAGATACTTTTTGGGGTGATCTAAATGCTATTCAAATGATCACAAACCTCAGATTGTGATCACCCAAATTGGAGTGTTTGGTTTATTGTTGAACCCATAGTAGAGAATACAAACCTAAATAATTATTAGAAGCTTCTAGTTCTCTGACCAAAATGTTGGTAGCACCAGCAGGGATGAGAAGGATATCATTGTAACCTGAAAAACAAGAGAATTTGAATATTGCAAAAGAGATATGTTTGTCTTCAAATGTTCAAACATTCCAACAACTTCTTCTCTCCTCAATGAAATGTTACTGATTTTAACTTTTGCATCTGGTGATAAATCAATGGTAAATAAAACTTTATATCATTTGATATGAATACTCATGTTTATACAGTGAGGAAGCATGCAAATATTTCCGTTCTTTAGGAATATTTCAACTCACATTCAACATAAAAATGTCTTTTAAAATAAAATACTTTTGAGGAATATCTTTTAACAAAATCGAAATCAAAGTTTAAAGATTGTAGAACGGTTTTCAGATTATCATAAGTTCAGTTTTTTAAATTTTTTCTCAAAAGTTAACATACCAATTAATTAATTATGTTGAAAAAATTTCAGAAAGAGGCAAATGTACATAATTAAAGTTAATTGGCTTTAGACAAATTAGGTCATCACCGGTTTCCAAGGTCCAATGTACCACACTGGACAAACAATATCCTCATTGCAGGGCTCTGAATGTTCAGGAGCTGGTCCTACTGTTTCCAAACACAAGGCTTCATTGACAACAGCAGTCACTCCTCCTGGTACAATTTGCTCACAATGCACCTGCAAGAAAGAATTGTTTCATAATTTTTAATTGGAAGAAAATAATAACAGAAGATCAGAAAACACTACCAGTTTTGTACATGAAATATACTTTTTTAAGACAAAAAGATTGACAGTTGTAATAACAGAATAGTTAACCCTAAAAGACCNGACTATAATGACAATAATAGTAATAATAGCAATAACAATAATAATTATTATTATTCAAGCAACCTGTGTAATATTTACAAATTAACGAAGCCTCGAAATAATTGGAATAAGATAACATTTTTGTTCAACTATAAGAAACCATTACAATTAGTACTTGCTCCATAGTAAGGAGATTATTAAATAACTTCTACTAAAGCAATAAATGAGCCTAACCCCTTTGGTGCTTTGCATCTGGGATGGGTGAATGTTTCCCAGCCTCCATCCTGTGAAAAAATATTTGGTATAAAATATTCTTTGGATATAGAAAATTAAGATTTTATTTTCAGAGGAGATCATTTTGAAAGAATCGTCACTTAAAACAGAATAACACTGAACAACTCTTAAAAACATTTATTCGATATCAAAGGTAAATAATAATTTTTTGACTGGAATTGGCATTGGGTTTTTATATTGACCCATCATTGGGGTTATGGATATGCCACCCGTGAATACTTGCGCTATTACAACAGTCAAACATAATACAGTGGTATTTTGGTCAACGACGGCCTTAGTTAACGACGTACTTGTTTGACGACATATAATTGTGATCAAAAATTGTCTCGGGTAACGACGGAGGCTTTGGTTTACGACGCCTTCTGGTGAAGATTGACAGTTGAAAACTTCTTTTTATCTTTATTTATGTTATTAATTAATAACTTTTGTTGAAAATATAATTTTAAAATTATACGTACCATATTTTAACGACATTCAATTGAGTTTTACCTGCATATTTGACAAGCAGTATGGTTGTAGAAAATTGCTCCTTGGAATACGGCAGTATGTAATCCGTTCCAAGCTTGTCGCCGTTAACCTCGGTACCAATGTAATTTCATCACACCACTCTTCTTGATTTTTAGCTGTTCTTATTTCAGCAATAGTATTTCGTATATCTGCACTTTGAAAGTGATTGCAAACTTTTAAGCATACTTGCATTACAGCTGCAGTTCTTATACTAGGTTCTGCGAATCTTAATTATATATCGTGATGTCTGAATAAAATCTCAGTAAGAAAGCGGTTCAGGGTTCGATTCTCGCTGTGGGCTCATGTGCGAAATGACCTTAGTTATCGAAGCACTTTTAAAAATTACGTACTACTCAATATGCATGTGAAATTTTGTGCTTCGCGAAACCAAATGAAATAGTCAAAAGGGGTTCTTCACTCTACTAGAATTTTAGAACCACTTTAACTTCGGACTATCGTTTCCGAGAAACATTCTAACGGCCGAATGACCGCTCATGGAAATTATTCGCGGGAACGATAATGAATTGATACTTAAAAGAAATACTTACCAAGCACTCTCCATTGACACATATATCCAGTTTTTCCTCATCGCATCTTGTACCATCAATGACTTTCCTCTTATGCCTGTAGTAAAAGCGCTCTCCACGTGGCATACAGTTCAACTCGCATCGGTTCGGTGCTTTCGTGTACGGGATCCATCTGTAAATTCAAATCAATCCATACAGTGACTTAATTTGCACGATTGAAGAAGCTACTTGAATAAAAAATGTTAGAGTATCGCAATCTACGGGAATCGGTAGCAGGAAAACTCCAGATAGCAATGTCACAATTTATTAAAGAAGTGAACCAATTCAAAAAAGTAGTTAGATTCGGTAGGATAGAAAAATGAGGCCTAAGAGAAAATTCTTCTTAAGTGGTAAAAGCAACCGATGAGAAAGCATATTCAAAGAGCCGCTTCTGGAAGAAAAAGCTGAGCAACGGGAATAACTTCTTAATCATTTGTACATTGTAGAGCACCGACCACGAGTTTTGGCAGCTAAGTTGACCAATTAAGTGGCGAAAGACAATAGTGTTACCTTACATTTTACAATTTGCTGAGTCATTAAAAACCAGCGTTGCGGATCATGAATAATAATCTCGAGACTGCTGATAATCGTACATCGAGGTTTGCAAAATGATAATTAAACAATAATTCCTTACTTGTAATGGCGTCCTTCGAATGGTACGTCGTCGAATTGCGCGCATTGCTCTGACCTGAAGTCTCTGGAATTTTCGGGGCAGTCCTGAAAGCAGAGAAAGAACCAAAATATTAGGCAAGGAATTAATTGTTCATAAACCGTTTAAATATACCGAGGAAAGTCAAACTTGTGAACATTGCTAGCGACTAATAAAATAAAATTTCACGGAAAACGATTCCTAGTTACTTAATTTGACACTATATTTGACTACATTGACTACATGTAAGTTATGAAATATGAATTTCAAACATCGGTTTAGAAAATGTATACTTTAATCACTCAATGCAAATTCTAATCTTCCATAAAATATTTCCATGAGCTTAAAACTGATAATGAATCTTAAATGCACCAATACTGAAAGGAAATGGTGACTAGAAATCGTTATCTTCCTCTTTAATTAAGACGTTAGGGGATCACCACGAATGAATTTAATTTTTTCCTATACTCGTAGTATAGCAATCATACATATTCACAAATACAACTTACTGTTTTACGTGTTTCTCGCAAATAAAAATGAATATCAGTGAACAAAGCAAGCTTGTGATTCGTGAAATTCTGGCTGAATTCAAGCTTTTGCTAATAATGGAAGACATTATGAATATTCGACAAAAATTAATTTGGGAAACACACGATTTACGTAAGGGAACTTTAAAAAAATACATATGACCGAAAGATTACATTTGAATATCTGTTCCATAGCTAAATTTACTACCGAATTTCTGTTTAACCGAATAAAGTTTGGAATTATGCATCGGTACATCTACATATATTCAAGATTCACCCAGAGAATAAAAATCCTCACCTCATCATTTTGCAATAAAAACCATTATTGTAACTAATGACGGAGAGATCTTTTTCTGATACTTTATAAATGATATCCTATTTTTTCGATATTTTGTATACATTTCTGTCAATTATTTTTAATTTAGGCTTTAAATGTATAATTTTTTATTCATTTAATATTTTATTTTACTGAGAGTTATAACGTAATTATTTTTCCTTGATTTTGTAAAAAGATTAAGTGGGCGTTGTTTACTTACACAATTTCTTAGTTTGTGATAAAATCCATTTTTTTTGAATTTTTCAATCGTCATACGATATTGACATGATATCGTATTTTTTACAACGAAATTTATATTTATGAGACACAATTCTTTCATTGTTTCTTTTGATGTTGAAGTTTACATTTTTTAAACTTTTTGAGCTCATCTCGATGATGACTATAATGACAATAATAGTAATAATAGCAATAACAATAATAATTATTATTATTCAAGCAACCTGTGTAATATTTACAAATTAACGAAGCCTCGAAATAATTGGAATAAGATAACATTTTTGTTCAACTATAAGAAACCATTACAATTAGTACTTGCTCCATAGTAAGGAGATTATTAAATAACTTCTACTAAAGCAATAAATGAGCCTAACCCCTTTGGTGCTTTGCATCTGGGATGGGTGAATGTTTCCCAGCCTCCATCCTGAGAAGTACCAAATGAAAATAATAATAATAATATAAAAAATCTAATCCTCTTTTTATGATACCTTCATCTACACCGATAAGTATGGAACAACACATGGAAAAACGCCGTTTTAGCCGACGATGAGTTATAGAAAAAATAATCCGGGAATGCGGTGAGTCAATCCGCGCGTCGAAGCCGGTTCCACAGTGTGGAAGGCCATCGAACTATCGATTCCATCACGCAACCCGCAAATCATTCAGCTCTGCCGCTTGCAGGGCCCGAGCGAAAGTGAGAAGTATTGGATAACGGACAAGGTCAAAGACAATGGCCGAGGGAGTACCAGTCGTTCGAATGGAGAAGGCCAAGGTTGAACGAGACGGAAGGACGGTGTTGGCCAAGGGAACATCTATTAACGACCTTTCACGAAAAATGTACAAATCTGACTATAGAATTCAAAAACATGAACTCATGTTGCAGGGGCTATCAAATCATCACTTAGTCCATCAATGAGGGCATAATTGAAATACTAAATGACCTAAGCCGTCGAAGCACCTTAAATAAAACACACACATCATGTGTAATAGCCAGCTTGGTAAAATGTAGGTGTAGTCCCAGATTGGCAAAATGGGTTAGAGGTGAGAGGAGATTTTTATACTCAATATCGCCCAAACAACGGAACTTTATAAGTAATGTATTTAGATTACCTGATACATTCATGAAGATAACAGCGCTGATGATTATTGTGGCCCGCGAGCCACAATTTAGCCAACATTTATTACTAAGGCCCTATGGAACTGAAGAACTAAGTTAAATTTAAAGTAATATTAAAATAAAAATAAATATAATGTCAGAAAAGTATGTAAAACGTTCCTACTCACATGTATATTACAAGAGAAGTATCTCGTCGTTCCACCCACACATTTCGGTGTTCCGTCAAGCCTGTAATCGATAAGAGGGCGGTGATAGAGAATTTGCATCTAAATTGAACTAACCTACTATCAATAACAATCAATCGTAAAATCATTAAATATTAGACATTTTTGTTAAATATTAATGGACTGTAATTTTTGCACAACACAAAAATGATATTCTCACAAAATATCCCAGAACAAATTGACACAAACATATACTCATGAGAACTTTATACTTATATTTTAGTATTTATAACTTTTCTATAATGGTATATAATGAGATAAGCAGAGAAATAAATGACAAAATACAGGTAGGCAATCGTCCAAACAACTGTTAAGTAGCTAACTCATTACAAGACATACAAATATAAGACGAATGATAATAACAAAATAAATTAGAATAATATATTGGAATAATACAAAATATATTAGAATATACAAAATATTTTGGAATAATAATAATAAAATATATTTGATATATAGATCAGATCTACTATTCCACAGCAAAATATCTTACTGCATTCATAGAGAACGCAAGAATACTTGTTTTTTGGGCTTGAATTATCGGTAAATATCGACGAATGTAAATTATCATGTACCGGTAATCTTCAAAACGGATAATCCATCCATAGATAAGCGGGAGTTCACCGTAGATGATATGACTCTTGAGCCATTCGCAAATGGATGCCGCAGAACAAGGTCAGACTTTACTGAAAATAATTTTCGCCAATTTATACATTATATCTTCCTCACGATTTCTCATCATCCACTTCCTTTCCATTGCATTTTACCTACCTTGAAGGTCATAAAAAGAGACGGCGCTGTAAACTGTCGCAGTGATTCCCGAAATCTTAAATTAGGTGAGATGGACACGTAAAAGCTTTGCGTAGTTGAAGTGCGAGGTTGTAGAGTGGTAAAACGGAAAAAAACGAGAGGGTGACCGCATGTCTGCGGTACAGAGATAATTGTTGAATCGGTGAGGCTTCGGGATGACTCATCTTGAAGTCTCGACACTTCCAACGTTCCAAATCTCACGGACGCTGCTATCTTTGTTTCCCTTGCAGAAATGTCTGGGAGAATAACAGAGGTCGATTCGCGGAAGGTTTGTCAACGTGACCTTGCTCAGACAGAGAAGCGTAAGTTCAGCGAAACACAATTAGGATACGATTGCCACCGACTGAGTTGTTTAGTGTGGGAGATTTGTACTCGTAATTTAAGAGTTGCAAATCGGGAGATATTCCTTCGATGATTTGCGTAGGGTAAGTAATACATTTTCATTTGTTATCATTAGAGAGCAAGCTAATTGTTTTCCAGGTGATCTGCGATCAGGGGTGTCAATTTATCTTTGAAAATGTTGCTATATACACCCTGAAAAGTTGTTAAAAAGTCGCTAAATTAAAAAAAAAATATCGCTAAAATTTGTTTTGAAATAAAACAGCTTAAATTCGCTTCTAAATAATTCTTCTTCGTAAATGCAATATCAGATCATAGATTGCGCAAATTTAATGTATATTACGAATATCATGTATTTTGTCCACTGAATGTACTGCTATTTTAACCCTAAAATAAATCTAACATTCAATGGTTGGAGAAGGTACAAAAGGGTGGACGCAATGAAACATGTTTCATTGCGTCCACCCTTCGCTAAAAGAAGAAAAGATTCGCTAGAACGAGCGACAAAATCACTAAATTGACATCTATTTCTGTGGTGTTTATTTTTTTTAATTGCATAATTTCTTATTTTTAGACATTAAAAAAATTCTTTCTTACCTGCACATATATACATATTTGCACATACCTTTCCGTGCACGCATTTACCCGCATGCATAGCGACATGTTTCTATTTGCATAATATTTTCATGATTCTTTTTAATCGTTGGTCGTGCTTTTCACTCTATCTTTTTTTCCGTCTTTTCCTGATGGCTGAGCACCAGAGCTTACGAGCAAAGGGTTATTAACCAGAGACAGTTTTTTATGGTACCTTCGGATAATTTCGACTGCTTTATGTTTGAGTGTAGTTATTTCATGGAATTTTAAAAACCTCTTGGAGCCTAACTAACCTATTGGTGTTGGTGAACCCGCAAGTTGAATTCAGGTATTTATATTCCAGCCTTTTTCACGCTTCCCGAAGCTTAAACGGCACAGACAGGAATACAGTTTGAGGAACGCGCAAATGAGTAAACCAAAGAACTCGTTAAAGAGGCAGCACAAAAGAACTGAGGAAGATATGAACCCATAAATTCCATAGCGCAGTGAAATGAGTCTGCGGGCCGAGGAACCTCGGAGACCAACACCGCGCGTAAAAAGCCTCATTGCAAACACGGAAAGAAGGAAGTGAGCTTGTCTAGAGGGAAAAATGCAACCCTTTTTCTTCGAGTTTTCACGCTCGGCAGAATAAAGGAAGAGGGGTAAGAAGAGGTCTTTCTTTCTTGCGGCCCTCTTAAAACTTCCTAAAACACGAAGAGGCGAGTGGGATTTTTTCCAAGCCGCCGTACTTCCCGATTGTGGAAACGAATTCCACGGGTGCACTCTATTAAAAGGCGTAAAAGAGCAGACGGAGAAAAAAGTTTGG
Organism: Ladona fulva; assembly: GCA_000376725.2. Lineage (NCBI taxonomy): Eukaryota > Metazoa > Arthropoda > Insecta > Odonata > Libellulidae > Ladona > Ladona fulva. The sequence continues at coordinate 227,899 of KZ308764.1, read as the reverse complement.
TTCGTGCGTTCAAATCGCTCTTCTTCCGATCGGAATGTTCTTACTTATACGAGAAAGTTTAAGTGGTTATTTCATCCGGTGAAAGATTCATTCAACGGAGGATAGGATGATTTTCGATACCGCGCTGCATTGGACATGAAGATGATGATTTAAGATTCGAAATCAACGCATAGAAAAAGCAGCAAGACGTTTAGGAAGATAATGCGGTTCATTTCAAGATTACTCGGTCGCTAATCACGGATATGCATCATCAATAGGACTAACATTCCCTACTCAACGCCATTTATTTAGTTTCCTGGTAACTTACCCCACTCTTTATGTAATCTAACAACTTTTGTCTTTGTCACCCTCTCTGCTTTTTCTCTTGTATTCTTCCCTCATTTACATCCTTTAAGAATCAAATCTCTCAATATTTGGCCCATTCATTTCCTCTGTCAACGTTTAATTACTTCAATTAAAAACCCTCCCCCACCATCCCTATGTCTGTTTATCTACTGACCCAACTTACTTTTTCCATTCCACACCACACCTGATCTCGAAGGTCTCTAAACTTTTGATGTCCTCCCGCAAGGTCCACGTTTCACACCTATGTAGCAAAACACTCTACACCAAGGATTTTACCACTATTTTCCTGATTACTTTATCGATATCTCTAGTCATCAGTTCCCTTTGCCTCACGAAAGCTTCCTTGGCCAATGCTACTCATTATCGAGCATCATTTGTACACCTCCCATCCCAAGAGAGAATACTTCATAAGTAAGAGAAATGATTTACCTGTTCTAGTTTTTCACCATCCACTCTTATCATAAACTTTGGTAAATTCCATACTTTAGTTTTACTTACATTTACTCTCATTCCGGGAGACATAAAAAAACTATTTTAGTCTAAGGTGAACCAAATTAAGTTAATGGGGAGGAGACATCAATATATGCAACCATTTAAATTTAACATTCATTTAAAACGTAAGAAGTCTGGTTAATATAACAAGGCGTGATTTTCACTTTAAATGATTTCGATAAAACTTTTGTTGGAGGTGCAGGAAAGGGAACAATGAAAAAAATGCAACGGGCTTTGTGTGAATATGACTTAGTTTCGCGACAGTAATTGACCAAATATTGATAATCGAAGTAGAGGCAATCCCACAACACACAATCTTGCAAGCCGAGTATGAAGGGAACAACCCACTGTTTGCTAGTATACTTTTTATATTGTTTTCATTTTATTTTGCTATATTATTTATATATTTAAAACGACAAAATTTAACTATTACCAACGAATACGGAAGGATAACCGAAATCTAAGTTTAAAACCGTGCTTCATAAAAGGGTAAAGTAAGATAAATAGAGGCGAGGACAAGTCGTATTGGGAACTCATTGTTTCCGCGAACAATACGCGATAACAATAGGCTAAATTGGTAGCTCCAACGCTTGGCGTTTACACCCCCTGCCACACGCCGAAAGGCAGTTTGCAGGGTAATTCTGCAAATGTAGATAACACTCTTGGAGAAACTCTCAGTCATTGAGGTTTATTTGGTTGAAATAAGATTATTCGATCTGATATCAGATACGAGATTGGAAATACTATCTTTAAGTCCATTGGTGAGTGACAAGGAAAATGAAAACAAAGACTAATGTATTTTGAATACAAAATACTTCCCACCGAGAACACAATTTAAAATACAATATAGGAAACAGTATAGGTATCAATATAGAAAACAATATAGGTAACAGTATAGAAAACAATGTAGAAAACAATATAGAAAACGATAAAGAAAACGATATTTTCAATTCACCAAGGATAAATATCGAAATCATTGGATTGCTTACAATGGCGAATGTGACAGCTTACGTAACAAAAAAAAACTCACTCTACTTCGGTGCAGCTCCTGATTTGATGAGCTATTCCTCCGCCGCACGACCTAGAGCACCCGGACGGCTCCAACCAGGGCCCCCATGGCCCGGAATCCCCGGAGCCGTCGGTGCTTCCGGACCCGACGACGAAGAACTTTCCGGGGATGTGGTCGGCAAGATGCCTCCTCCGAGGCCTCCGGTTGTAGTGGAGGGCATCCCTCGCCTCGCTCTGGAGATACGCCTCCAGGGCGTGGTGGTGCTGCCTCCTCAGTCGCTTCGTCCCATTCAGTTTCCGGTTGTGATGGTGCCTTATCGGATGGATCTCTGCTTCCAGTGCTTGGGCCTCCTCCGCCTCCGCTATACCGGATTCCAACTGGAAGATCGGACCTCCAATTCCTGGTCCTGGAGTTACTGAGACCTCCTTATCCTCCTAAAGAAACGGAGAAACATATTTAACGTTTTGATGAAATAGACTCTCAGTGATACAGTGACTCTATCCAAGGGGTGTTTACAAAATCGCTATGAAAAGACGTTCAAGGCATATTATTTTCATTGACAGAAGGAAATCAATGTAATCTGCACCATTACTAACGGAGGTGACCCAGGATTGAAAGCAACAAATAAAGTGGCGTCAATCAATTTTATAGCACGTAGATTATGGAAATAAAACACACTTAGAGAATAACCTAATACCGCTCATTATATTATTATTCCTATCGGACCTTTTAATGGCGAGGTTAGGCCCAAGTGGGCCTCTCCCTCACCTAATCTCGTATCTTATCACACTTTGGTATTTATTAACACAAGAGTTTAAAATTAGAAATCATTTGTTATCATTACAAAACAAACATTGAATAGATAATTCAAACTAATATGTACCGTATTAAATTAAAATAGAAAACTGCATATTTTGCGCGATCTTATGCTCTGAACGCATTTTCACGCACGGACATGATACCAGAGAAGCTAGTTGCTATTGTATAAACTGTGAAGAATATTATTTCCTTTACTTAAATAATGGTTTCAGAGATATCTTTCTGAAAACATTTAGATAATAGTTAGATTAGACTATCCTCATTTAGAGGATAGTCTAATCTGATAGTTGACGTGTAGTTATAATCAGAGGCGTAGCCAAGGGGGTGGTTTAGGGGGTTCTATCCCCCCATGATAACAGAGCCAATAATAAACGAAAGCATGCGAGAGGATGGCCTCCCACAATTATGCCATACAAATACCGCTGGAGATTCGTTTGGTATACATGTTAAAATAAATCAGTTTCTATTTTCATTAGATTTTGGAATGAAATATTCCTGGATTGTAGGTAATGCATTGTTTACTCCACGGCTATAAACCCCCCATGGACTAATCCTGGATATGCCACTGGTTATAATTGATATAACTTAGGAGATATATGCCGCATAGTGCATGCTGTATCATCCGAAACAATTTAAAATTTTATTTAAAGGAAAATATGTTTTGTGTTACGTTCCCGATATACAACTTGAACCAAAAGAAACTTTAAGACAAAAATTCCAAAGCTCACTAAACCAAGCGCTAAATCTACTCAAGCGTTTTCAACGGAGTTTATTAATACAGCAGTCCTTGAACTCAGCATTCCACCAGTTGGCACAAGTAGAGACGGGGAAAGTGTCGCATGGATGGAAAGTGGTAATGTCAGACTTCGAGTTAATTGGTTCCGAGGCTTGTCTGAAGAGTCCTTCTCCCTTCGTCTCGACCGCGTAATCTCGCACCAAGATCCATCACCTCACCCTGCTTCCGAAAGCATAAAATTAATCGGGTAATCCTAATTGCAGCGGAACCCTAGAAGTATTTCTTACGGAAAGGAAATGGAAATCGTTCATCCGAAGTCCAATTTTTCTAAGGAATGATTTCGTAATAAAGGCTTCTGGTTTTTTTAGGTGATGCAAAGTCAATCGCACATGTGCTACATTAAATCGGAGCCTTTGATTTAAGCTAATTAAATCATCTAACTCCCTGAGATGTCTTTGAATGTTATCAATTGTTATTAATAAGTCATCGAATTAAAATTAATTGGTTTTATGTCTTTTTAATTTCTCTTGGGCTCATGATCATGTAATTTCCTGGTGTAAGATCATGTAATCATGTAATTGAATATCGAGAAAAAGTAGTCTGAAAAAAATCCTTTCAATATTAAAATAATTTCTTAGCATTATTATTGCCATCTGCAGTGGGTTTGGCCTACGATTATGATGAATTTGGTACTAATTATTTATAAATCTGTGAATGCCGCCGGGCTAGGCCCTATCCCTAAAACAGATGCTGCGCTAGGACTTCACTTTACTAATTATTTATGGCTGGATATCCTTAGTGCTGTCAACCCTTATCAGGAAATATCGCTCTCACCCGGGTAGAACCCGAAACCGCTTTCACCAAAGACGGATAGGCCATACCAAGAGCACTTACTTAAATATTGTGGCTGAAAAGTAAACTTTGCTGCATACATCGAAAAAAAATAAGTAAATAATAAAATTACACTGATACCTTATAATCTGAGAGCAAAATCAGAACTAGTGTGCGGTAACTATGACACCCATTACTCCTTCAATGTTGAAACGGAGGTAATACGCAACTGCAATTACAGTTTCCGCGAATTCGCAACAGTATCACACCACATTCTGGCGACGTATCAAAAGTTTTTAATTAAAAAAAATCAATTTAGTAAATGTAAACAAGGTAGACATACAGAACTTTTCTATGCAATCTGAGCATTGTGATGAGAATGATAGATGATAAATCCTTGATGAGCGAATTGTTTATAAAGATTGCGGTGTGATAACTGAATTAGACTCATCGCGTATTTCACCAAGGGAATTCAATCATATATAAATGCACGAGCATGTTTAAGACAGGGTAATTTTCAACAAAGGAAATAATTTCAATGGTTAATTATTCATGCGCTAATTGAGTAACTGATATAACAGAGGTAGTGAAGTATACACATGAGCAGCGAAATAGTAACCAACCAAATGAAAAACTTCTATGAAATAGTTTAAATAAAATTTCTTCCTTTTTGATACTGAGGAGTTCAGAATTGAAGTTCACTTTTATTAATTGTGCTTAATATCTTTGGTTACTGCAACTTAATTGAATGTGAACTGTTAGTCAATTATTGCCATGCCCTGAAGTCATGATGATTTATATCGAGCTATTACGATATACAGAATTAATCTGGCTTATACAGAAACAAATATATTCCCCGACTTAAATAGAAAATTTTCACCATTTCAAGATAAACATCAGTTTGATATTTTTCGTTTGAAAATGACTCATCATATAAATCTGCCGATGAGTTCGGCTTGCTTTCTATCGGTATTTAGCAGGATAAATTTTTGTATCTCTCATATGAATTTCATTCACTTTAGATACATCGTGGCCATAAAGAAAAACATTCAATTGTGGACCAACGAGAGGTTGTGAGCTCCTAACAGTCCCTGATTATTCTCCTTTTATGTGATTATTCACCGAGGCATGGCTGAGGAAATATATCTACTACGTCTTCCGAGAACTCATTATCTCTGAGTGGTTTTTGAAATCTACATTCAGCGTGAGGTAGCGGAGATTAAGCTCAATTCATAGGGCGAGTTTAAATTTAAAGTTTGTAACCAAAAACGATTAAAATCCAACGTAAAATGAAACGCACGATAAGAAATACCAATTTATAGAAACAAGCATTGAAAAACTTACGTTCAGCCTTTCGCTAGAGATTTTCTTAGTCACGAATGCAACACATTTTTAGAGGGTCCCACACGTAAATTGCATACGTTCTCAAGGAGAGCACTAACCTGTGTAAAGTATATTTGTTTTCCAACCTTTTTTTGATCTTTTTCACCGTTGATACCCTTCTTATATTCACATAAAAATTCTTAATTATTTACATAAAAAATGATAATGAGCATAAGGTAATACAAATAAAAAATTTGAAGAGCTATCGCCTTCGTTTCAAATGTTCACATGAGCATATAAATAATCACCTCCAAAAGGCTATAACGCGCAGATTTAATTGAGGCTAACATCATTTCTCCATTAAATTACGCTCTCTTCTCTGACACTCAGTAAAAGTTTTTCATGAATCCAACATGATCGCAACTGAAGCTAATTACAACTGCTTCATTACAGAATCCATTAATCAAAATCTTTCCTCATTAAGGCCATCACACCACTTACATCTCCGAAAAAGGGTCCAACAAAACAACTTGGAAAAGTAACTCGGCCGTGAAACTGTCTTCACCTGACCTTAGGCTTCGTGTTTTCCTTCGATTAATTTTTTCTCGGGCCGATGCCACTGTGACAAGGAAGGGAAGAAAACGGTTTACAATCCTTTTTTCGGCTGCTCGAAACATACCAAGCGAACGGATGACGTAGCTGCCTTTGAGTTCTGTCACAGAATAAACAGGGAAACATGGAAATACCCCTCTCGTTGGGTGGTTGGGCTGTATAAAAGGCATCTTCCCAAATATAATCTCGTGTGTGTATTTTTGCCAAAACTCACAAACTAGCAGTGTAACGGCTTTCGAAATTTGCACATTATTTCCGTGTCAGCAGCCTCGAAAGACCGGAGTACTTTATTCCTCAAATCACCAAAGGTTTAACTAGTTGTTATTGGAAAGCTTTCCATGAAATTTCATTCTAAATATAGCTTTAATCTACTGAGGATCTTATTTTTTTTGCAAAATCGGTAATGGCGATCCTTCGAAATCATAAAATTTACAATTATAAATACAATTCTATGACGTCATTTGAGTGTTTAGACTACAACTAATGGTTCAAAATCGCAAAATAGATGTGATACTTGCGAATATTTCGCAAAATTTATCCTCCTCAGTTATCTATCTCACTGATAAAATGCCGTAAGTATCGCTAAAGTTGACTTTATACATTATTCCTAACTAAAATGATGAGATGAAATGTTTTAGAAGTTTAAAAGCACTCCGTAAGCCGTATGTCGGCAGACGGAATTCGCGTTTGGAGGCAAACGGGATGTTCCGGATGACCGATTTCTGGGAATTGTCGTATGCGCATTTCGGAAACAAACCTTCCATTCTCAAGGATCCCACAATGCTTTACCTTCAAGATGAAATGGTAATAAACGCAGCATGGATGAAAAATTAATGAATAACCCTCTGCATTTCCAACAGAAAGTTCATTAATAAACATTTAAAAAATGAAACACAAATCAGAAACGTACTGGAGTCTAAAAAATCAATGGGCTAATAGATCCAAAATTTCCCTAGAATTCAAATTTCGCGCGCAATTAAATTTTATCAATCAGTATGTATGGTAAGATTATTTAGCATTTTAAAAACAACAGTTGCCTCTTTCTAAACTAAATGGAGGTAAAAAATGTATGATCATCATCACATCCGTTGTAATTCGACGAGTTCAGCTAGTATATCTATAAATAGGAGTGTGTGCGTGTAGGATGACCCGTTAAATGGGGCAAAAAGAACAAAATGGAGTATGGGATGGGGATGAGTTCCCGGAGCTAACGATCTCAAGTGGCAGCAATCAATTAGCATCCACGGAGACCCTCTCTCTATCCTCACTTTTTTTCTCTAACACGCATGCGCAACGCCTCTCCACTCGCCCATTTCGAACCCACTAAAAAGGGAACTGCGGTAAAGTACTCGGTGACGGAAGAGTCGGGAATGAAAGGGTTAGATGGAACGTTTGAGAATCAAATGGGACAATGAAAGCGCGGCTTCCAATTTTCTTTCTCCGAGACATAAATTCCGTACGTGATGGATCTCACAATGGAAAGCCATCAAAGGAGTTTTATGGTCCAACAGCCAAGCACAAATGCCTTTTAAATGTTAACTTCAATCAGAATGGATCAATCTTATTTGACCAGATCTCTCCTTAATAACGGCCGCCGTAGATGTTGCAGATGTCCTGTTGCTTATTTTTGATAAATAGAATGTAAAATAATGGTATAACTAAAGCACTCTCAGGAATTTTTAGTTTTGATTTCAAAATAAACATTCAAGATAATCACCATTAAGTTTAGCCACTTGCGGGAGGTTTTGGAGGGGTTTTCCTCCCGATTTTGGACGAATTCCGGATAGTTACTTAATGTTAGTTCCTTCTGAATTAAAGTATTGTAATTTTATTGTATTAAAGTGTACGTGAATTTATTTCCTCCGACTGTGTATTTTAATAATAACTTGTATTAATTGGGGTGTGGGGGTTTAGTGTTGTGTGCGGCTTTATTGGAAATAATGGGAGTTGGGGATCTCTTTAAATGGATACGTGTAGATGTAATTTTTGTATATGTAACGTTGCCACCGGACAATAGTGCACTTGTGATGTGATGATGATAATAATAATAATAAGAGCAACGAAAAAATAACAACATCAACAACAACAACGATAATAATAGCAATAAAGTAATTTTAAAGCCATCAAGATGTTTCCCTCATTGGGGGATTTTCAAATTACGTCATTGAATAGTCGTCATGAACCTTTATAGAATGTAATTCAAGCCAACGATATGAGTAACTCCTTAACAGCGATAGAAATTAAAGTTTTAATCGTTTATACTCGTATTAATTTACTGCGGTGATGTCATCTTAAAATGTGTCCGCTAAAGTTGCATGACAGTCCTTTAGTATTGTAGAAGATATTCAACTCTGCAACTCCCAGCGGAACAAGGACAATAGGGTATTAAAGAGAATAAGGAATGAAAATATTTTACGACGGAGTCGTAAAAATAAGTAATGAGCTTGGGATAATACCGAGGGCTACTTACATGTCACGTTACGGAAATATGTGGAAAGTACGGTATTTATTCAATGCCTTATCATACAGGCACCAGAATAAATTTTCAACAGGAGGATGACGCGGTGAAATTACTCAAAAAGTTTTGAAATTCGTTTATTTCTGAAAGAGGTACACTTGGCTGAGATGTTTCCTCCTAAATTAGTGGGAGCTTAAAATTTTTATAAATTCTTATATGAAAATTAAATAAATCAACAGTCATTGATAATATTAATATATCCATAGCTGACTCTAGCAGCACGTAAGTAATTCCATATTTGTTATTTTTTATAGAGCTAATAAAGCTTTCCTAAATTAAGATAATTTCAATATTTCATTAAAACCTTTCTTTCCTTAAATTGGTAAATTGATAATTCAGTGGGTAAGGTATTACTGTATTACATTCAATCTATTTCCAAGTTATCTTTTTGTCTATACATTTTAATCTATTTTCGTATNATTTTATTAATATTTATTTATTTATTATTATTTACGTATTTTATTTAGAAACATGTTCAATTTTCCAAGGCCGAAAATAATTAGCACTTAAGTAGCTTAAGTTCTAGCAATATATTATTTTATGAACTAGAGATAGGGATAAAACATAACGTATAGGAGATTTTTTTATTTTCAGGAAAAAAAAAGTGTCACGAAATACTCCTAGACAACGAAAAATCTTATACGCTCATGTTAGCTCATGAATCTGAAAGAAAATAATAGCAATTTTTTCACTCCTCTAGTAAAAACATCGATGTATCGGCAAAACAAAAACTGACAAAGAAACGACGGCAAAATTGCAGTGGCCTAAGGAAGAGCAATTTAGGGCATTAGGACGAAGATGCCTTCAAAAAATTGCGATTTATACATCCTTCCCAAGTGTTCAGAGAAATGTCCTCGTGAGCAATTGGTGACTGTTTGAAGGGGCCTCGGGCATGTTTATAAATATGAGGTCACTGCTGGAGCGCTTCTTTTGGACACAGGTCATTACTAAGTTCGTCAAAAGCCATTAAAAGTCCTTTACTTGGCCTCGCCGTGGGGCGGTTCCTTTACCAAATAATTCCATGCGCAGTAAATGTATCATCCATCACCATCATACAAATATAATATACATTCTATGAAGTTCTTTAATCTTGCGTTAGTTTAGTTTCACATCGCCGGCATATCGCCGCTTGGAGGGAAAGCAGTCGTATTTTCAGAAATGATCACGAAGTTATTCACCAATAGTTTCCAGATCTACCGTTCGGTTCATAACAAAGGGACGCTAGAGGAGATAATTTAGATGGCCGATGAGTGTTTCATTTGTGTTGATGGTATAAGAAATTTGAAGAGGAATTTTCGCCAATGATTGCGAGTAGGAATTAGCAAGCGCTGAATGGATTCTATCATGATAACTCTCAATTATAAATAACTTGCAACGGAATTTTAAAACTAAAATATAAAGAAGAATCGTCTATTCTTTTTATTTAGTATATAAATATACGAATAAGTTCCACCAAGTAATTCCTGAGTTATACGAGTACATTAAAATTCAATGAGGTTTCCGTACGTTTAATAAAGTATATTTTAAACTATAAATTTTTTAAATTAACAAAATCAAATGAATCGATTTATGTAAACATATGTTTATGAAAAGATGAATAGCGCTGGAATTAAATGCAGTAACTTAATTCTCCTTAACTTATACCAATTCAGTTTGCAACCCAATTTTTGACGAATCAATGCCACATTTTGTACCACAAAGGAAGTTAAGTTATTCAAAATATTCTGATTGAATTTATGGTACCTAAATATTCAGAAAATCGACCATATGTAGCAAGAAATATGAAGAATTATTTTAAATTCCAATCACAAAGTATTATAAAATTAATATGTCCAAGTGTGACTTCGCGGAACTCAACACACATATTAAAAGAAAGAATACTTCGTAATTTCCTGAATTTTGACTTCCTGAAAGTTAGCTGAAGATGTCAAATCGTTAAATAAAAACACATTGAAACTAGTCAAATAAAAATCTGCTGTGGAAATTACGAGATGTTATTTCTATTAAGACGATGGAATGGGTGGAATTGGTGGAAACACTTCCGGCCTCCAAAAATGTTAATGAAAAGATTTCCATAGCCATGTATCGCAGAGACCTGAATCCCCAGTATCTCCAATAACACATGGGTAATAAAAAGTTATTACTCGTTGTTGTACAGAGGAGGTTATGTCTTTTATGAACAAGATTTTGGATTCAGCACGTAGATACTGCATTTTTTCGGTTGGAGCTGACTCTTTTGTCGAGAGGGACGCTTTGCATGATTTTTTCGCACTCGTTGCATGCAGTTGAAGATAAACTATAGCGGGATCACAATAACTCACGGCCAAATTTCAACAAGTCGCTGTTCCTGTTTTGCCCCCGAGCGTTGACATAATTACGTCAGTCGGTTTTTACCACGAAATTATATTGGGGTATTTCGTCATCGCCGCATTGCAGTGTAATGAGACTATATAGAGCTTATTCGAAACTAAATATGGTTCAGAGAAAAACACACATCTTTATTAGTATGTTGTTGACGCCTTTTACATAATTTATTTAATAAAGAAGTCGGAGTATGGCGTCAGGATGGATATATCCAGATAGCCATGTGGGTTCGACTTCGGCTAAACTGGTCCTGGGTTCGATTACCGGTGGGGACCCACGTACGAAATGACCTTAGATGTCGAAGCACTTTCAAAACTACTACCGAATACGTAGTACATAAAGGAGCATTTTCTATTTCAGGGACGAGGCGAGTTTTTCAATGGATTTTTGGAAGACGTTTTTATTATTTTATACTAATATTGCTTGAAATAACGTGGGACATTTGGAGCATATGCTCTAATTGGAAAGAGATGCAACAGCTATTCCTTTCTCTTTACATGTTCGAATATTTCTGTAAATAGTACTGCCAAAACGACGTAACTGTATAATCTATCACCTCTGGCCAGAGTTCGTGGAAAGACGTACTGAACTTAATGAATGGAAATTACAAATTAGTTTCTCTTTTAGTTCTTGATGCAATTGTTACTGAATGCCTACAAACCAATACAAAAGGTTTTTAACAGTATTCATACATCCATTTCGTTAAAGAGCCAAAATAATACCAGACACTTAGCCTGATTAGATGCTGTGTTTAATTCTAACCTTATCCAGAATTTGTCCAAACAATATCTCTTTAAAGTTGAAAAAAAAGGATTTAGACGCGTGGACTTCGAAACGGGACGAAATAAATTTTTTACTGTAACGATGTGATAAAAGCTCTAGGCTGAGCCTCTCTCGGGACTGTTCCGGAGAATATGGCACACGTGGTCGGGATAGCTAAAGGCAATATCAACCAAAGAAAATAGAAGGAAAGGAAATATAACTCTCCTATGAGCACCACATTGGTTATGAGTTCGTTACCAAAAATTATCACAACTTTAGCAATTCTTGAAACTAAGCCATAATTAAATTCATCGAGTAAGGCGTAGTTTTGCGGAAATCCACCACAACCAAGAAAGGAGACGAAAGAATGTACATTTTCCACGATATACAAAAAACCCGTTTCAGCGAGTTATCGGCGATGTCTATGGTTAGTTAATGCGTAATTTTATTTTCAATTAAAGTAAATTTAAATAGTTTAATAAGTTTAACCAAACACTACGTGGAATCGATGAATTGTAGTCATATATTCATATCCGAATAAAAAATGATGGATCGAATACTTTTAGTCCCAGAGAACTGTTAAATTGAAGCTAAAGTTTTTTTGGGATTAGGGAAATAAAATAAAACAAATCTTAAAAATCTTGTAGATGCTAATTTTTCTGCGATATGAAATAAAAATTTCCGGATGAAGGAATAAATGTTATCTTCCATTATGCAAACGGCTGATATATGTATAAATGTGCAAATGACTGTGTATGAAATCCATATGATATAATTTAAACTAACTGCATGCTGTATAGAAGTAAATGCTCATCGGTTTCATATTTTTTTTCATAAAAATACCTTTTCTGTTTATTATGCCAACCAATTTTTACAATCATACATAGACAACATCACTGCATCTGCATCATCACAGGAAGTTGTGAGAAAGAATATTCGAATTATACTGTTAACATTACAATCATGAAGGTACATCTGTTGTTCGCAACTTCTTATAACTAATTATAAATAGGTGGAGCATAGCCGAAAATCCGTAGAATTTTTTTTAAATCCGCTATTTTAATGTAAACAAAACCTCAGAAAGAAATCGTATAAGTTAGAACTTATATTTCTAGGCATTAAATGTTTTATGCTCCTTTTTAACATCTTGGGAATACCTGGCATATTTGAAACATCCTGTGCCTTCCCTCATACCAGTCCCGATTCCGACACGAACGACACAGCAATGCAAAGCCTCGGTCCTGAATACCAAAAGAATATCAATGATTCCTATCCATCCTGCCATACATTTCCATCGCATTCTAAGAATCGATAAAGATACGACTTTCACAAACTATTTTTCCAATTCTTTATGATCTCTCTATCCTTTATCTCATTCTCATTCCTTAATCTTTCTCTTCTCTCATTTCAAGTAAGTGAGCGTACAATAATTTATGCTTTATTACAAGATTACACGTACGTTATTGTTATAGAAAATGATTCCATACACGCTGGAATATTACGTGCTTTCTAGGCTTGAAACGTGATTTAAATCTCAGAATTTTCGAGATTCCTCGAGATTATATATTTGTGCTTGTTGGCATATCAAAATTTCATGTAATACGTGTTTCTTAAACGTAAATCATGTAATTATAAGTTGGAAATATTCAGAGATGTAACTAATGAAGAATTCTTACGAATTTTCTTCCAAAACCGTGAAAAAATTATGAGAAAAGTTCCATGAAACATCCCAATAGCTAAGAGAATAATAATTATGCCAAAATTTACCTGAAAGATTGAATTTCTAGTAATTTAAATGGTAAGATTATTGATAATTGTTGGATAATATACATGGAAACCGCCGGATTCTTTAGATAAAGAAAAACGAAGGTTTGAAGACCCTGCTTGAAATTGCTGTTGAGGCAGTTGCATTAAGACTCCTTTGTACATATGCGATTCGGATATACATGAAGGTAGTGCTGTTATAATGACAACACCCAATGAAACAACATGACAGGCAAAAAAGTTTTCTGCGGTGAATTTAGAAGGTATAAAATAGATGAAACGGTTATAATATTCATGCGTACAAAATTAAATGAACTATCACATATTGTGCATTAGGAATTACTTTCAGAGATGTTTATAATTTCACTAATAATATTCGAAATGTATTTCCTCTTACCATTTCGTATAATTTCAATTTTTCATCTTACAATAAGAGTAAATGAGTCTTACCAAATCGGTTAATCTTTATTAATCGGTCTGTTTATTGATTTTTCGTTTTTCGAGCTTCCTACATTTCTACGTTATTTAATTCTCCTTTTCACGCCTTCCTTCTCTTTCTCACACACATACTCGACACGTCCAATGATTCTCACGAAAAAACCACTCGTCATTTCGTTGCTTTTTATCTCTTTATTTTCCGAGCCTATTTTTGTCTCTCGTTGAGTGAGAATTTTTTAACCAACTGTTTGTAAGAGGATCACGAAATGAAAGATCCACTCGCCTACGAAACATATTTTCCGGAATTCTTTTCGGAAGAGGCGAGACATCTTTCCTTCTCAGGAATTTCAATTAACTATTCAAAGCTAGGAATAAGACGCCTCCAAGTTTCGGAGGTGTTACGATGCGATGCGATGCGATGCGATAACGATCCTTATCCTACATTTTATCATGAATGAGGTATTAAAAAATATAACGGTATATGACTGATTAACCCTTGACATTTACCTCATGGATTAAAGCAACTTGTTACCTAAGAATGAAGAATCATCATAACTTCATTATAAAATCTACGGAGGCGCCCGAGATGTAATGGAAATCCATGAGAGAGGAAGGATGTTTAGTTTTCCATACAAAAATACATAATCAGTTAAATATATTTTGGTTGGAAAAGTATATCTTTCCTCTCTCATTACTTCATTAGCAGTTATCTAAATTACCAGCATTAACAAAAAAATATTTTCGACAATTTTAAAAGATGGTAATGGAGCAGCTGATTTTTCACATTTGCTTCATTGAATTTTAATGTTTTACGACATTTATAATCAACGCATTAATGAAACGTTACGTACAATTACAAGAATAGCAAACTATGACAAAAATGTGTGTAAAGCATAATAAATGTAATGGATTTCGAAGGGTACCTTAGGAGTGCTTATACAAGCATAGAAAGGTTATGTAATAATTCATATTTTCGAAATGTGCGCAAACATGCTCACAAATACTAATAATTAGTTGCAGAATTAAACAGTAGAATTCCATGCAACTGGATAGGAAAAGCTAGTCCCGAAGGATGACAATTACGGAAAGAATACCTATCATATCATTAAAATTTTCTCGCCTAGTCGGGGTGCTTACGAGCTAACAGATGAAAAATGTGAGATCGGTAAAGGTATAGATAAGGTAAGGTAATCTATGTATAAATAAGTCTTTTTTAGTGGAAATATTGAAAAAATGATAGAAATTTCCAACTTCTGGGATAATGAGTTCCTTTACAGGCTCATAAAAATTTCTTACACTGAAATTTTTCGGAAAGAAAGGATTTAACACACGTAAGATTCGTCATTGGATACCACCTATTTCCACAATTAGCCCGATATCAATTGCTATACTGTGACTGACTTATTGAGAGTAATAATGATCTGTACTGATTTGCTATAAAGAATACCTTTTCAACGAAGAACCTATTTTAGTTTAACATTGGATTCCAGCAAAATTAACGAATTAAATTTAGGAGAGAAAAAATTAAGTTTTACTTTCTTGGATCGGAGCGGAAGAAATCTTCCCGTGGAAAATTTTTTTTTGCAGCAACGCAAAATCCAACATGAAAAGTCCGCAGCTATAGATTAATTCAGTAGGCATTCTTTTTTAACGACCGCAGAAAAATTTCCAGCCATAAAAATCAATGCGATAAGCAGCATTTCAATAGGTAAGGCATGCGCACTTGCGTGGGTTACTACGGGACATGCACTTTAAAATTCACGCACATTTGTATTGAGTCAGAGAAGAGGAAGGAAATCTAATCCAGGCGGGAGATGACGTCACCGAGGGTCAAAGACGTCATGAAAATAGAGACAGTGCGAAACTGCGGAGGAAATCTAAATTAATTCTTATGCGGGCTGATGATCGTTTGTTTGGATAAATTAGCCTCAAATGCCTCGTTCAAACAGAAGGGAATTTCCTCCCAAGGCGTCTTCGTGTTCTAATGGAATACACTCCTTCTGAAAAAATGAGCGAAATGAGGAGTGCGAGACGTGTATTACGGCGGAGGAAAGCATTCTTTCGTGGAACAGTCTTATGTAGAATTTTAGCCAAAGAAGAAAACGAAAATAAAATTCGCGAGAATTCTCTTCCTTGAATTTCCTGTTTCTTAGGAGAATCTTTATTTAACGTCAACCGTTATTTCAAGTGAAATATTCTGACAAACAGTTTCTGGAGTCGAAAGATAAAAATTTCGTTAATTGTGTCAATGAAAGATTACAGTGGTCAATACTGCTGTAAATCTCATGATAAGTGAAACTGAAAAAGCAAAAGTTTGCATTGATATGTAGTTCAGTTAAAATAAATGAGATATATTATAATTTTAAGAATCTTAAACGATTGTGTTAATTGTATTAAAAGTAATAGTTTTCTTAACTCCGTATTATGGAATTGATTTTCGACTTGAAGGATCGGCAATTATTTTGAA
Source organism: Ladona fulva (assembly GCA_000376725.2). Classification (NCBI taxonomy): domain Eukaryota; kingdom Metazoa; phylum Arthropoda; class Insecta; order Odonata; family Libellulidae; genus Ladona; species Ladona fulva. The sequence goes on along the minus strand of KZ308764.1, from coordinate 211,419 downwards.
TATATAATAAGCGATACTACATGTATGTAAAGGTTTTTCCTACCTTTCCCTGAAACCATTAACTGAGAACTTTTTCAAATTTCATAGATACCCTAACATTAATATTATTCCTTAATATTTGGGACTGTTCACTTTCACGAACCAACCATAAAAAATATGATTTAAAAAGGATTGATCACTCTACGAAACGACACGACTTGCATCAAAAATAGTCTTGAATAGAGCTTTGTTAGCTCGACTCATTATGGATGCAAAGAAGGGTTTGTTCCAATTTACGTTGCCATCCAATCAGTGCAATCAGACTGCTAAAAATTAGGACAATGGGTACTGATTATTACTAGCTTTGTAGGCGAATATGCAGTAATTATAGAACAGTAATTTCCTCCGTAAGAGATCGATATTGGATTGTGTTTAGGTTGGGCTTGATTATCATCTCTAGTAATGACGGTTGAAAATGTTGGGGGCTGTTTTCGAAGGGAATGGAGGGAGAGTACAGTCGGTGGATATGACAAGAGAAGAAGCGAATTGTGCGTTCCAGGCACGCCTCAGTGCCCTCTCCCTCGGGGCCTTCGGTCGATTGTCTTCTGCTCGGGCATATTTGCGAGGAGAGCATCTCAATCACGGCCTGGGATGAAGCTAGCAAGGGAAAGCTGCGATAACAAAGACAGCATACGTGCCCATAAGGAGCATTGCCACGGGGAAAGATAGGATGAAGGCAAGCACTAACCAAGATTGAATTATCTAATTAAAGACGAAATTTTCGGCTATAAATAAATTCGAATGTAAGCAGTAACTTTCTGAAATTCGATATCCTTATCGAAGAAATAAAATATAAATATTTTGAATTTAATAACATTTA
>KZ308764.1:112419-210471 GCA_000376725.2 Ladona fulva | reverse complement strand
ATCAACGACACAGAATCAGGAGTAACTTTGTGGTAATAATTAACGTTAAACAACTCCATTTTAACCAAAACTTTTACTAAACCACAAGATTCATACACGCACGACCATGGTTTCGCAGCATGGCTGCATCATCAGGTGAAAGTAAAAGTTTTGGTTAAAATGGAGTTGTTTAATATAAGGATCAATTTTACACTAGGAAACTAGATCTTGTTTGGTAACTTTGCAAGATATAATGCTACAATTAAATTATAGATTATTTAATCTTGTTTATTTGTTAATAATTGATTTTTTCTGCATTTATTCCAAACTGAGTATTTTAACTAGTGTATCTCAATGTTTTACAGATAAACTGAACTAATTCAAGAGGGTTCCTTTCCGCAGGTTTCATATTTCTTAGCAGCGTCATCATTTAACGTTAACCGTTAGGTTAAACATCTTTTGGAATTTTTCTTTTTAGATTTAGTTTAGTTAAAGTTAATTTCTTTTGTCTCTTTCAGAGTGAATGAAATAGCGTAAGTGTAATATATCCTGAATGACAGTTTAAATTTAATAACTTAGATCACTTTAGTCCTTATTGATTAGCCGATTGAAAATGATAATGATATGAATCCTGTCTCTTTCGCATCGGTAAGGATTGGGACAATCAGGGCTGTTAGAGGTCGGATCTGAACATATTATCACCCTCACAAAATCGCATACATATGAAGACACGATAATGAAAAACTGTTCACCAACAACGAACGCATCCACTTACAATAAAGCCGCTTGACTCACTGACTCACAAAGAATATCCACCACTCTACCTAGTGGCATTTGGCAATATATAGGTCCGTTTATGTGCGATTCTGATTTAGGAAACTTTCAACGGGTAAAATTTGATTTAGATCCCTAAAATCAAGTTTCACCTATTGAACATCGTAAAGACACCCAAATTTAGCATACTTAGTTACCCTCACACAGGAACAAGTAGACTTCATAAGGTCATTTTCTATCTATTGATGGCATATCCCAGTCTTGATTTCATTCATGGTTTCCCCTACCCTTTAATTTGCATATTTCCAAATCTCTTTCTTCCTTTTGCTTAAGGGTTAATCAACTCCGTTTCATCAGCTTCCTCATTCTCTCCAAGAACCTTATTTTCAGTCCAACTAAAATCTATACTCCTTAATATCCAGACACATCTCCACTAATTACAGTTTCGACTGAACTCGAGTTTTCTTCACTTTTTACCTCTCGTTTCCAGCGATAATATTTTATTCTTATACGGCGAGATGATCCGGAAGAAATGTCTCAAATTTAGCATAAATGTCAAGGTTCGTCGTAATCAGTTGCTTTCTTCAAAAAGGAAATGTCCTCTCATGATAATCTTCTTCAGAATCGCATCACATTATTGAAATTTAAAAACTGCTTCATTAGCGTCCTCTTTTGAATAAAAATGTTCATAACATTCCTTCCGTCCTTTCCAAATCAAAAATCAGTTCTTAGAAAACATTGAATTTACTTTCAATCCTCACTTTTTCCTATCAGTTTACATATAAATTGACAACTAAAATAGCTTTAGAAAATCCTCAGGAAGCCCTATGTAAACGCCCTGTCAGTCCCTTCATCCCCCTTGCAATTTCCGGCCAAAGCCAATTCCGCAAACGATAAAAAGTTCTTGAAACAATAGGAGCCCGGCCTATCGCTGCCCATGGCGAATTTCCGTCAGTCACCGTGAGCACGTATCTGATTGTATTATGGATAAGATAAAGCCATTGAACACGTAAGACGGTATCATACATAGAAAGGATATTTCGAAAGAGCAGTTTAGATTGAATTACTTTTTAATAAAACGTTTTCTGCTATGTTCTTTGATTAAATTAGAAATTAAGCAGGCGAATTTGAAGTTTATGTATATGCGAAGGTATTTTAATCGAGAATCGAAAATGAAACTGTTATCTCTTATTGGAACTGTTACATTTGGCATATCAAAATGGAATATCATAAAGTTTAGAGGCAAATGTCCAGTTACTGATTCTTTTCCTGAATATTGAAATTATATGTCTATGTAAATACCCTGCAAGCCTTCTTTCGGCGGCGTGTAGCAGGGAGGAAAAACATGCGACGAGATTCTTCACCAACTCCGCAAAGTCGAACGGCAGTGATAACATTTAGATGAAAACATGGACGAATTAGGTTTATGATTCACAGCTTTGAACATATGCTGAACTACTTAAAAGGACGGATTACTGTAAATCAGATTCAAATACACATACATATCTGTACAAACGACAAATTTAAACTGAAATGTTCTGTATTACTTATCATACACACTTTTAAGATAATAATATGAATAAATAAATTTTTAAAAATTCTTTGTTATGTAAATAAATAATTAATGATTTTTGTAACTTTTCGTATGATTTGTTATTCTATTATGCCAAGCATGCCAATGTAGATATTTTGTTATAAGTAATGGTAACATCCTGAAGTAATATCATAGAAATTACCCTCTCAGCTATGGTGAATGTCAGGCAGTCAGTTCTTTCTGACGCTAATGACTGACACCTGACCTTGTTGTCTCACTGTAGTTTAGTGCGTTAGAATATGCTTTAATTATGAATTAAGCTTTCATTTAATTAAAGCTTTATTCAATCATTGAAAGATTGTGTAGAGAATATACAATACATTTCGGAATAAAAATACAGGTGGTTATAAAAAACCAATCAATGTTAACTATTCGCTAAGTACACGATGAACAGAGACGTAGCCAAGGGGGTGGTTTTGACGGTTCAACCCCCCCCCCCCCATGAGAACAGAGCCAACAATCATGGAATGTTGCAATTATGCTATGCAAATACCGCAGGAGATTTGCAGGATTTACATGTTGAAATAAATCAGTTTATATTTTCATTAGATTTTAGGCGGTAGGATTCTTGCCTCTGGATTGTAGTCAAAGCAGTGTTTACTTATGGCTCTAAACCCCCCATGGACAAATCCTGGCTACGACACCGACTTATTTTTACACATTTTAAATCGATATCGCGAATAGCAAATATAATGGATTTCATTAGAATGAATTTCTAACTGAAAAGCCGAAAAAATTGAGAAGGGTTAAGGGTGTTTATTTCCCTAACTTACGCATATCCTCTAATACCGGAGGTGCAAATTTCCATGTTTATTTGCCGCGGAGTTTTTGCTCTAATGTATATGCTTCGCAAGTGAACAGTTAAATAAAGGAAATCTTTGGACGTCATCGTCTTCGCCATCTATTAATACACTTCCTGTTACTCCTCATCACCTCCACGCGTGAGGTCCGCACGATGATAATGTTTTTTAACCCCTCAGCGGTGCCTGACTGTATCCGATGCGCGGATATGCCTAAGAATTTTAATAGCTTTGGTTTATGCAGCAGCGTTTATGACCCGAGTGGGGGCATAGTTATGAAGTCGCAGGAAATTCCCTAAAATCAGAAAGCGTAGGAATATAAGAGGAGTGATGCGGCATGGTTTTCATGGGGAGAGAAAATGTCAAGGGAAAATATTCGAGAAAGACATGTTGGTGTCTAACAACTTGGTTAGGCGTTATTAAACTATTTTATTGGCTTATTTTTTCATCTTCTTATGATGTTCTCATGATTCTACTTTGTAGAGAAATTAGAGCAAGTTTCAAGGAAAGTAATGAATCCAAATTTGATGTATTTTACGTGATTACATAGAAATAAATATTATTATCATATTCAATAATTATGAGATGTATAACTAGCCGGCTGGTGGCGGAGTGGTTATCGTGGCTGCTCTTGGGTTCGAGTCCCGGATAATCTATTAGTTAGAAATGTATTGGCTTGGTAATAACAATTATTAAAATACATACATTTGGGGTCTTCTATTTACATTACAAAAATTATCATCGTAAACTATTGTTTTGCCATTGTTAACTATTTGCCTAGCAACACCGAGATCCCGGGTTCGAACCTTGATTAGGGCATATTTCCGCACGAAAATTAAATATGGAAGATATGCTTTTATGGGTGTAGGTTGAACAGGTTTGCGCATTTAATTAAAATTTTAATTTTTGTGTAAATTTTAATTTTAAAAGTGGTACATAGAAAATATTCTCTCTCATAAAATACATTATTGTTATCACTTTCTCGGGTGATAGACAGCAACATCTTGAAACTGAGCCTTACTCATATAATACGAAGTCTCCAAAAACTTTATACAATGTATTGAATACAAAGAATAAGTTAAATAATTAGTGCAGAATTTTGGGATATTTGTGATAATCTGCCCAAAATAAAGAATAAAACAGGGCAATTGAGGAAAGAAAAGTCGTACTTTAACCCGTACCACTAAATGTATTTTTTAGTTCAATTGTAAAGTCCAACACTAAGTTATGTCGGAAGCAACTTTTAGTTACAATGGTGCCTCGGTTAACGACGGCCTTAGTTAACGACGTATTTGGTTAACAACGTATGGTTTTGATAAAAAAATTCCTCGGGTAACCACGTAATCTTGGAACGGATTACCGTCGTTAACCAATGAACTACTGTATCGGAAAACTGGAAGAAAAATGAAAAGGTAATTTTTTGACTATATTTTACTTTTGACCGCAGCTGGGAATCCCCAATTGCATAAATCAGAAAGAGGAGACATGGTGCACGTTTAGGAACTCAAACGGGAATTTCGATGCAAAATCATAAATGATAGAATGACAATTTTACCACTGAAGTTATCGTTGCATTAATTATGCAAACATCCCATTTGTAAACGAAAATGCCGCTTTTGATCAACTAGAAGCTTATTCACAAAACGCAATCCAAAGCTTCAAATGATATTTGAAATTAGGCCTCTTTCTGCACTTGATGCGTTTATTCGGTGGATTTTTATTCACAGCGTGCGCGCGCTCGTTTTTATATACCCCTGCGACGTAGCTTAGTTAAAAATTCGCTGCGGCTAAAACATGCTACCCGAAATCGCTTTTTTTTTGGCACATGTTTCCGCATGGAAACGTAAATCTGGAAGATATGCTTTCGTGTGCAGGGCTTACGAATCGAGAATTAAATTAGTATAATCGAGACTTAAAATTCCTGATTCGTTTCGGTGGCCGATGGTGATCAGATCGGTATGATTTAAAGTCAATCCGCCAGATGCATTTGATTTTGGAAGCATTTTGAAAACAAAAGGCCCTCAGCCACAAAGTAGACACTCGTCGGTGATACGATGATCAGTAGCTTGACTATTCTTCTATCTCAAAGCTTTTAAAACTTGACAACATTTTCTGCTTAGTCCTATAGTTTAATGGATTAATAGACGTAAAAAATAGCGACAGAACTAGACATTCCACTCATTGGTTACAATCCGGGGGCAGGAATACATTCTCCCAAAATCTAATGAAAATAGGAACTGATATATTCTAACATGTATTCCCTGCGAATCTACAGTGGTGTTTGCATGAAATAATTGCGAGAGGCCATCCCCTCTCATGCTTTCGTTTATCTCATGTGGGGTTTGAACTCCCAAAATAACTCCCTTTGCTACCCCTCTGTAAGTTGGAATTCATTTATCTTATTTTGTTTTCCTTTAATTAGGCTTAACACACGCCCCGTTCTGACCGGAACTGATCCGATTTTAGCGTACGCTCCCGTTCAATCTTCCTATTGTCCCGGTTTTATGGAAAAACACCAAAGAGGGAATATTATGTAAAACACGGATATTTCAATTGGCAAAATTATTCAAGCGGTAATTAAAAAAATTATGACTCGGCACTCAGAACGTAAATGCTTAAAAACATATGCAGAAAACTCTTGAACTAGGACTAAGTTAAAAGATAACCTCCCGGTTATATCCACACTAAAATGTGATACATTCCTGTTTCTTACCTTAAGAATACTGCGACTCTACCTATATAGCACGTAACGAAAAGTCTCTTTGTTTTCTCTTCCAATTTCCCTTAGTAAAGTATTAGGATGAGAAGAAGATTCTTTGATTATTCAACTGAAAATACTGTAGGTAATCAGTGAATTCCGAATGCTTTATTTCTTGTTTGCTAATTGCTTTCGACCAAATGTGAGTTCACCTTTTATATTCGTAGCATTTATTCTAAAATGAAAACTTGAGCGTTTGTCCATTATTCGAGAATTGAAACACGGAAAGTCTGAAAATTACGAAACGATTGGGTAATATTAATTAATATGCGATATACCGAGAGGGCGAATTAATATAACAACGGGATGACTTTGTTTCATAAATGGAATTATAATTCTAAACATTTTTGATTTGATTAACTCCACTACATTTACGTTCTAAAGCACATTACTACCTAATCAACATACTATTGCATAATGCATTGTATTATTGCATTTTATTATTATTATTAATTTATTTTCCTGTGCCCTCACAAACATCCAATCATGGGTCAATTACTGGAGTGGCATGATCAATAACATCAAATGAGCACACACCACCATTCTCTTGACAGAAAATCCGATTAGCCGAGACTCGACCCCGAGACCTCGGGGTCGGAGTATTGATCACTCCTCCACCGTGGCTGTTGATTTCTTTAAGTTCTGAATGTATCGCTTTTCGCTCATTATTATCATATGTTAAAATAAAAAGGCCAGAGTCCATATTGGTAAACTAAACCTGCCGTGAAAATTGTTTGATATAACGCGATTGGTTATGAATTACGGAAAATCGAGACAATTTTCCGAGATTTTCGAGCTATTTTCCTGGTGTCAATCAACCGTTCGTTGACAAGAGTTTGCTTTCAATTTGAAAGGGAAGCGAAAAATTGCGGGAATATCCTCTCGTGAAAGGGAAAAAAAGCGTGGCGCATTAATTTAAACAGCATAATTATGTGGAATGTTTACGCTTTCATCCCAAAGGACAGCTTGTTAATGAAGAGAAACCTGAAACTGCTTGTGTAAACTGAAACGTCAAACTTATTTTCCACGATAAATGGGAGGGACGGTTTACTGCTTGAGGATATTGCAGCGTTGATTCTTGGTTGCCGCAAATATATTCCTGTGTATTTGATTAATTCTCTAATTTTTGATTGAACTCTTTGATTGAAATGAATAAAATGTTATTTTGATTCGACGTCAGCTTACGGCCTGCATATGTTAATACGATTTTATCTAGGTCACAATACCCTGAGGGGGCAAAACATAATATGAGAAATAATCTTTATTGACCTGATTAGAAGTGATTGTTGGAATGCGTCTAAAAAGATTTAATTAATTTATTTAATAATGCGTTGCAATTTGGTCCCTGGACCAGTTGGCAACGGTCGTAGGGGCGTAAGATAAATAATAATATTTCCGGCATTCGCCCAAAGACGAGAGGGAAACCCCTCAAACATCTCCCGTGGACAGTAAAGAATGTTATTTATACAGTTAATATTAATTATTTATATATATTGTTACTAATATAATGCTATTTTCATAGATAACTGTAGCGCTCGTTATAATTGCTTCAAAGATCTATGTTAGGGGAGATAAAATTCTTCCATCTAACCAATGCTAAATGTTATTACAATGTAACATAATAAATTTAACAGTAAATAAAACAGATTTTCCCTTAGATATTGACCGTCTACCCTTCATGCAGCAATTCCCGAATAGTTTATTGAGCGATTATAGCTCAAACATTAAAATAAATATTGCAAACATTGTTGCAAGGATCGATCAATCTCAAGACCGAGAGAAACTAAGAGTAAAACAAGGAATTATATGGCTAATAAAAGAAATAATTTCAAAATGAGACAAATTCAAATCGTATAAATGTACGACGAGAAAACCCACTGAACAATGAAACGTTTTCCGATAGGGTGAAGCTCAACCGAAAAATATTTCCGAGAGCACCTTAGCCATAAATTTAAATCTTCCCAATATGAGACATTCACAAGAGACCGATATCATTTTTCCCAATTAATATTCACTTTCTGAAAGCTCTTTCTATTTGTGCCTGCAAAGTGACGGCAATATTTCACTTTGAGAATAACAACCGGGCGTCATCGACAAACTCATAAATTTTGCACGCGCGGAAAAAGCGGGCGATAGAGCGATTCGATCAAGGGATCTCTTATGAACCGAGCTGTCAACGGCGAATTCGGCGGATTAAAAACACGCGTAATCGATGGCGGGCTTGAAAGAGGCAGGACTGTATCACACTGCGACAGGGACCGTTATTAAATGTTCCAAGTCGCAGATACGCGCGAATAGTTAGCGGGATGGACAGAGACCACCAACGAGCTACTTTAAAGTCTTTCTATGAACGCCTCATTGATTTATTGCTTCCTTTCAATGACTTTCTCATCGAGCGCGTAGCGTGAGCAAATCTCGGCGAACGTGGAAAAAATGCCGGGGAATATTCAACCATGAAAGGAAGTGCATTCATAAATCATTGAGAGGGCTATTAGATCTAGTATGCGTTTCAGCAGTGAGCGCTAATGGATAAATGTTCCGTTGGAGGGATGTTGGTACTTAATAGTCTCATATACGTTTCACTAACTTTGGGACCGAGCCATCAGTATTTCCTGAGCTAAACTATAAATTTCGTTCTCACTTGACACCTGTCAAAAGACAAAGATCATAATTCCAGCTTTTATTTGATGTTAAAACATTGGTAGTTAAAATTCTTCCCTTTAGTCCTCACTTTCAGCATCGATACTTTAGAAAGTACTGTTTAAATAAATAATGGTTTATTATTGATATTAATTAAATAATTAATGCTTAAATCCTATCAATTAAGATAGCTTAATGTAATATATAATACTAAGTAAAAGGAAGGCGTCAATAACGTATACCTTTATAAGAAAAATAGGGATTGGCTGAAGAGTTAAGTGGTCAACGCATTCCACTTCTGTGAAAGCGGTCACGTGGAGCTCACGTGCAAAATTACCTTAGCTGTCGAAGTTTTTTTAACAATACTACTATACTATAAGAAAAATAATATATTTATTAAAAACAAGTCGTTTAAAATCTGGAACCAACTAACATCCTCTGTTTATTTTTGTACCTGATATGTTTGTAACTTCGTATCAGCTTTTCGTGTATTTCAGTTACTACAATTTAAAATGTATTATATCTGTTAATGTGGAATTCAAAAAGGCGAACCCAGAAGTCAATGAGTTTATGCAAAGACTGTAATGTATAATAGATTTAAGACCGGTATTATAGTGAATGCTTAAAAATGACTTTAATTAATGTTAACTTTAGGTCTCAGTATTACATTGTTCTTTAGAATTATTATTAGATTATTGGAGATTAACTAAAACCTTCACATTAACTTTAACAAAACCAGGCTAGTTATCACCGAAATATAAACGAAAAATGAACAGAAATTGATATGTAAATGATGCAAATATTATCTTAAATATCAGTAAGCATGCAAATTTAACAGTATTTAAGAAATATTTATTGCTATAAACGAAAAATTGTACACGATGCCGAATGATGCATCGTGATATTTTTCATAATAGCTTTCATTTGCCATAAGTCACGAAATAAAAAATACAAGAAAAATCACAATAATAGAATGGAAGCGCGATGATATTGCAAAAAATATTCATACATAGAGATGTGGCTTGTATACCAAAAAAGAGCAATGAAAACCTCATTATGTTTTTTGAATTAAATTTGAACAATAAAAAGATTCTTTATCAAAATCATGAATTACAATGGATGATCATATGAGCACAATAGAGAGTGAGTGCAGGAAAGAAGTTTCTTTCTCTTCATCCTACGTGAATAGATTAACGATGATAAATTAAGACGACAGCGGCAGAAATAAATTGGGAACTATTCTTGTAGCTTGAATAGATATTAATAATTCATGGCGATGAAATGCTCCCAGTATTATTCCGTACAGGTAGGCCCAATCTCCATGAGGTTCTATTTCCTTAACCGGCCTTAGTATAACAACTTTATCATCAGAAATAAATTTTATTTAAAACTCCAATAGATCAATTAAGAAGCCAAAATGCTGTATTAATTACTAAAACTACGGCAGTTTGTATGGGGAATCACATTTTGCTAGCAAATTTAGAATCGTTTTGGATATAAAACTGGATCTTAATAAGCAATGAACTACACCCTACAACAGTTTGCACGATAGATATAAGGATATCAGTACGATAAAACATAACGATCGTGACTTATGCATGAAAAAAGATCAATTGACACGTTTTTTGCCGAATACCGCTATGCGGGTTAATTTTTATTATACCACTTTGATTTTGCAATATAAATTTCGAAATAAATGGAGGATATTATTATAAATTAGACGATAACATATTTATGATTCGAAAGAAACGATAAACAGGAGAATGAAAGCTGTTTTTAAATAAATTATTTTCGTTTAAATACTTAGAAATGATTCAGCAAATGCTTCATTAGGGATCGATACCAAATGCTATATAACTAAACAATTGATTGTTAAATCTTTCCCTGCTGCATACTTACGAGGATTTGTTTCGAGGAAATAAATAAAACTACCGAGATTTAAATCTCATTCTAATGATTATCTATCTAATTTTCTAATCATAATGAAATACCTCAAAACTTTCTGCAAAAATATGGTGACAATGAACACAGTTTTTAAGAAAATCTTTTAAAAATTTGTTATTATTCAGTGGATGAATATCTACAGAATAATAATGTATGATGCTGGACACAGCGATGTACTTCACTACATATATATGTATGAAAATTTACATATAATTTTAAGGTATCACATAGGTTGACGAAATTAATATTGGGACAATTTTCACTGATTTTAGGTATTTTATCTTTTCGGACGGGTTTATATTTCCGTATTTTTTCATTGTGTCTGACGTCTACATTTCCTGTGCTCGGAATGGATATTTATATTAAATATGCCATTCTTTCATGCATTTTTAAATATTTATATTCTGTCTATTGTATGGCCGTAATCGGTATGTTTCTATTGTAGTAAATTCTGCCTGCATCGTTTCCTAGTACTGGCGGTGGTGTAATTCGGAACCATGGTTTGTTTTGGTTATTATTATTATCCTTGAATCGATTCTTGAGAATGAATGAGGATATCGAGACAAACCGATTAAATTGGTTGAAATTAATGTAAGGAAAAAAATTGATAAATAGTTAACGATAGGAAAATAAATTAATATATCACAACAATTGTAGTTAATATTTTACTCGGGGAATAACCACAAATAACGACGCATTCACGTAACTCACTGAATAACAGTCATTTTCATTATCGTCCTAAAGCACTGCGTGACTACTGTGAGCTATTTCCGTGACAGAAACGTATATTCTTACAGTTAAAGCTTAAGATTTTAGCACAAACTAACGAATCTCGTCGGCTGTAACAATTGCAGCGAACACTTAACCCTTGTTATTTTTTAAACGAGGAGCTCCGTTTGAGTGGAAACTTCACTTTTTACAACAACCCTCATTCATATCCACGCGAAAAATCTGCATGTCTCATATCTTTTATTTTATTCGCGCCCTCGCGTGCATGGCCGATTACGTCATCGGAAAGTTGGGCGTTTCAATTATGGCAGCGCCGAGTCGGAAAATGTTTTCTTTTGTCGCCTCGTTAGGGAAGCAATTAAAAGTTACGAAGTCCCCAGAGAAGGGAGCGTTCGAGAAGGCCAACTCTAATACCGACCGATCCCTCTCCTAGTGAAGATGTGGAAAAAGGGCCCGTTCTTTCTGGGAAAACGTCCCTGAGAAAACTGGGGAGAGAAATGGACTATATGCGGGGGAACGTCTTCTCTTCACCACAGCGGTTTTAGCTGCGGAGTGTTAAAAGGTCGTGGGGACAAATGCCTCGCGAAAAATTACGGGCGAACCGCAAGAGGCTCCGAGGATGACGTCATCGCAGTGCGAAAATAAAAGTTGCGGGAAAAGGAGTTTACAGGGCGGGACATCACACCCGCCCTTAATCCATGTAGTTTCCTTGCACGACAATTCTCCTGAACACGATCGCTTTCTATACTCAACTTTTCTTCCTGATTATGGGAAACCAGTGAAGAGTTTGTCCTGTTGAGAAACAGTGTACATTGAGTGAAAATCGTGACTTTAGAGGGATGATATGAACCCGAGTTTAAACTGTTGGCTGGAATGAACTTCTAGAAAGACGAGTTTCTGACCAAAAGTTCCCAAAGTTAGAATCCCGTGCTTGAACAGTCCCAGCTACTATCAAATGCAGATTCATGGAATCGTCTACAATCTTTGTGAGTTAGTAAGTAATGCTCATTTTAAGAGAATGCGTATTTTGATGCTGAACAGCTTTTCATTGTTTTGTCAATTTATATTCGCGATTTTTTGAGTCAATAAATCATATTGGACTCTTTGAAACACGTTAACGCTGCCTAAATATGATAGATGTCATCTAATCGCAATTTCACTTTAATTATTTTGCTTTCAAACCGATAAAGTTGGCAAATGTCACCAATAATGGGTTAGGGTTTCCTACTAAGAATGATTATTATGAATCTTCCGCGTATCTGTATGACCACTTACACTTTCCATTTTAATTGACAAGGGAAACAAGAATAGTTGCCATTTTGAAGAATATACTCAGAACAGTCTCGTTTACTTTGTTCGTGTACAGCATCACTATCCAACAATTTCTACCCATAAAGTTTCTAATTACTGACATCAATATTGGCTAATAACGTATATTTTTGTGTGAAAATTAATTTTCCATCCTTGCAATGCATTTTAGGATCCCTACTACTCCTACCTATAATCCTTTGTGAAAATCACTGTGATAATAATAAAAATTAATGACTTTTCTAATTTCACTGTTCGTCTTGATTTAAATTTACGAATTTTATTGTTATACTTTGACTGAATTTTCGACTAAATAAAGTGGAGGTCTGCTTTAAACATTACGAAAAATATTCTCCTTAGGATATATCCTAACTACGAGATAAAAACATTCAGCCTCAGTAATATTTTTATTTAGTACGTAATTTGAATCATATAATTACCTACTTATATATAAAAAATTGAGAAGAAAGAATAGAATTATCCATCCTACCCTTACGTTGAGGCTCTACCGTCACACCAAGCTTCAATTATGAAAGATTGACAATGAAAAATTTCATCATTTCACCTTTCGTATCACACAGTGGAACATTTAAGCTATCAGAGGCCCTAGGTGTAATGATCAGACTGAGGCCCCAGCAAGGAGTTACGAGGAAAACTTTGCTTTTTTCAGAAAATACACAATTATACCTCGCATAGAAATCTCAGTCACTTCAAAACATCAGGAATAAACAAATTTTGAATTACAATGCGTAGTATCTCTACAAACGACGATGAACGCTGGATATTTCTACATTAAATAGTAATATAAACAATTTAATCTAATCTATAAACATACTACGGAGACTTACTTAACAAATATAAAATTCTTCCTTGAGGCGACAAACCAGAACAATCTGTTATTCAGAATTTATTATTTATTTATTTGAGATCTTATTGAGGGCCCCGTGTGGATGAGGCCCTAAGTTAGCGCCTTTCCTGCCTAATTATATATCCTCCCCAGTCTTGTAAACATTTCTACTTCGTTTAACATCTTCGAAAATTTTTCCTCGAATATTATCCTGAATCAGCGACTTTAAAAATCGTGCTTCCGTCGGTTTTGCACTTGTCTCGCGGGTGACGATTCACAGAGAAAAAACTTCCGAAATTTGTTTGTGTTCGTGTGGATGCGTAACTCTTTGATTGATGATTAGCAGCCTCATTTTCCTTTCTCTTTGTCTCAAGAAACACGACGTTGACGGGTAATGAACGGAGTCTCAGAATTTTACATTTTTTTCCCAAAGGTTTAAAGAGAAAAATCTTTCATCTTGTTTCAAACAAACGAGAAAGAAACCCTACGTTTGAGTTCAGACAACTGGAAACATCTTCCCAGATTTTGCACAGACAATTCATGGAAATGTTAAATTCGTATGCTGTCTGCTAGTCCACGAATAAATATTCTCATTAATATATTCTGGAAAGATATGACAGAATTACTTATTTTTAGATCGTAGGCAATACAGTAGATACAATATACACGTAAAATTACTTAGATATAAAATCTATGTATAATTTTTTATGTGCGGCCTTAAAATCACAGGCGTAGCCAAGGGGTTGGTTTTAGAGGCTCAACCCCCTCCCCCCCATGAGCACAGAGCAAACAATAAACAATAGCATGCGAGAGGATGCCTCTCGAAATTATGCCTCACAAACACCGCTGGAGATTCTCAGGGTATATATGGCAAAATAAATCAGTTTATATTTTCATTTGGGTTTGGAAGGAAGGATTCCTGTCCATGGATTGTAGGCAATGCAGTTGCAGTTTAGAACTCCAGAAACCATAAACGCTAAAAATCGTTGATCTGGGCCCGGAAAGGGAGAGACCTGGGTTCGATTCCCAGTCATCCCGCCACACGACTATTCCGTGCTCAATAAAACACATTTCCTCAATCCTTGTTCTTCTGAACTGCAACTAACTCAACCATCAGCGGCAACTGATATTCTAGGCATTGCAGTGTTTACTCTATGGCTCTAAACTCCTTGGACAAATCCTGGCTACACCCATGCTTAAAATATTGAAATTTCGGTCTCAAAGGAAATAGTAGGGTTTCATTCAACCTTGCGAAATCGATCAAAATACGATACATATATGGTAAAAAATAAAAGTTAATAAATTTTCACTCGTTTATTTTAAAACTCGTTTAACTACCGAAGTAGTATCTTCAGCAGGCCAAGTCTCAAATTTTCGTCGAATTAGCAAATGTTATTAAAATTGATGGCTGTACTAAAGTTGTAAGACATCGATGTTTATTTCGATTGCTACAATATCTCGACCATTATAATCGACGAAAGGAATACGTAGAAGTATAACCCAGGTAGCCACTAGATATTAATAGTCAAATCAATATTATACCTTTCCTACCTCTATATATGCCGCTGTTTCTGTTTTTATGCACCTTAAGAGGACGCTAAGCGTTAAAACCTCGGTCCTAAGAATACATTTCTGTGGTAACGAGTAAAAGTTGTGCTTTATTCCTTTTTAGTATGGAAAGCCATATCAAAGAATTTGTTGATTTTGAAGCAGTGGATTTTGTAATATTTCTAAAGTATACGTCGAGTCCAGATTTTTCATTTGAATATTGAATTTTAAGGTTGACCTGCTAAAAATTACGTAGGTACACTAATATATACACACGCAACCCACAAATTAAGCACTGATGTTACTTATTGATTTCCTACATTATATAGCTTTTTCTCCATCCTGCGAAAATAAGCGACGGATAAACGCCAACGAAGTAGATTTGACAAGGCCTTTCTTCCGACTGAAACCAACATAAAAACATAATCACTCAAAGTCGTAACAATATCCTCCCGAATAGGCCTTTTTACTGCAGGAAGAGCCGGTACAAATGATTCTCGCCTACGAACCAGGAAGAGGTACTTTCTTTCGGCGAACATGTGAGACGGACTCAGACAAAAAAGAATCGTTTCGCGAATCGATTCGTCTCGAGATTTCTTTGCTGCATACCCCAGTCCCATTGTATCGCTGCAGGAAGGAAATTCAGGTTTACCGCTGCAAGTGAAACTCATTTCGCCAAAATAAAACGAAGGCAATGGCCACAATGAAGCGGTCGAGGGAAGTATGCGATGAGTAAGGATGCGAACAGCGGAGGAGAAAAAGTGTCAAGAAGGCTTCCCACATCACCCGGGGAGTCTGGCGTGTCGCAAAAATGGAGTTCCTCCCATAAACACCGTTAATCCTTCAAATGAACTATTTTTTGCCAATATATGACAGTGGCCCCTGATTTTGTGAAACAAAGTTAAATTTTCATATCAAAGAAAAAAAATTCACTCTGTTTATATAGCTCTGAAAGGAGGGTATCGAACAGTAATATTTTTCGTTCCTGTTTACGCTCCGATTCAGTTAAAAAGTAACATTTCGGTTCACCTCCGAGATCAATCCGTTAGCCAGCGTTGAACCGGTTTTTTCCCACAGTTAAAATATTACATCCTTCTGAGAGTTATTTCATATAGTAGCTTTTTTAATTGATAGAATTTGCTAGATCGACCACGACTTTCTGGTGGTTTTCCATCCTAAAAAATGAAAAACTATGACCTGATGATGAACCAAAGGGTTGAAACCATAATTACAGAATAAAATTTCTGTGGAAAAGGTAAAAGTCTGATTTTCATATTTCAGATTTTTTTTTAGTTTAGAATGAAACTCGAAGAAATAAAAGAATAAAGAAATAACGATCAGGTAAAGAAATGTAGGTGTCAGAAAATATTATATCAAGTAAAGTTAAATGTAAAGCATTATTCTTCAGGTAATTAACAGTCTAATTAAGCATGTTTAGTGTACTTCTTTACATTTGAAATCAAGCAAAATGGTGTCTTTTAAATAAAAGATCGGAACGGAAATATATAACGGTTATCGGTTTCCGTTTCATAATTTTAGTCAATTGTACTCTACCGGTGTCATAATATAAGCAGCATTTTTATAAGTGTCTCGACTACTGAGGTCTTTTCGCACACAAGGGCCCCCATAGGGAATCGAACCAGAGACTACCTTCACTAAAGGTACACTTGGCTATCCGGGAGCCTTATCTATATTGTAAATGGAGGAGTTGCTAAGCATAAACAGTATGATGTGTCAGCACTCAAATATTTTCATCAGTAATTTGCAGACAAATGAAACGCAACAATAATACAGCAGCGAATGAATATAATCGTGAAAACCATCGCAGACAGAAATGAAGAATTTATTCGCTATTCACCAGGAGGTGATTGGGAGAAATAAAGCAGTAATTAATTTTAATCCATATTTATTTAATTATAGACAAAGAACAAGCTTTTTAAATGTCTTGCATGTTATTTACTTAAAGCACCTAAAATGATTTATGTTAAATTACAGCTGAAACTGAAAAAATTACGAATATGGTTTCACTAATGAGAGCCTAATGTAGAGGAAGATTCTTAACTTCAAAGGAATAACAAGTGTGAAAAATATAGCGACACGACTGGGACTCGAACCCAGGTCTCCCACTTTCCGGGCAGGTATTCTAACCACTGAACTACCGTGCCGCGTCTCTCTCACACTGTTAAACTTCAATCTCTTTGTATTAACGATCGCGTCTTTTAAATACAGCAAATTCTCCAACAACAAATCGCTTACATGGTTACATTACATGGTGAAATTTATTTTAGTCTAACAGGTGAAAAATTGCCGCATTTTAATGTTCTCTCTTCTTAAGAAAACCGATACAGTCTTAATGAGCTCCATTGAAGCGCAAGAGAGTCGACCTTTCCAAAAGAATCCAACTTATATCCAAGCCTCCGACATAAAGCTTAATGAAATGGCTTTTTTCTTCCTGCAATCCAACAATGAGACGCCGAGAGCTATTTCAATTAAATTCAGCAGCTGTGAATTGAGAGCCATTGAACTTGAAAGGAATTCTTGTCCTCGAGTGAAAAGACGAAGAAAGCCACGAGGATTAACTACTATGAGACGGAATTCGAAGAAAATGTGGTAGTGCAACGAATGGTTTCAACTGCTTCAATACTCCCTCCCAGAATATGTGCTTAACTCATCCATTCTTTCATAAACGCATCTGGTTACATAGCTTCTGACAATATTATTGAAGAGAACCGATAGCCATTCTCATAATGCTGAACTCATAGTTATATTGATACGGGAAAAAAAGTGGCGTTAATGCTACTTAAGGGTAATTTCCAGTTCATATATAAATTATAACTAATTAACACGCTATTGACTATTTATTTTCTATGTAATGCTATGTAATGATATTCTGTATTAGTATATACAAAGCTTCTTGGGTATTGTTCGAATTAACTGTTGAATACATGAGGTTATAGATGAAATAATAACTACAACTTGTACTTTTCCACAAATATATGTTTGTGGAAAAGTACGAGTTGTAGTTATTATTTCATTTGTAATGGAATTCCACCATATCTCGCTAGAGAAGATTCATTTTATGAGGTTATAGATTATTTTGTAAATAGTAGCGGTTTAAATTGTAAATTAGAGTAGTTTGTAACCTATAGTACTTCATGGAAGGGTAATTACATACTAATATTTTATAGTTTTATACGCCAAACTATAAAATATTATATGTGTTAGTTGTTCAATGTAGTATAAGCTAAAGTCACTACCTAATATACTTAGGATCGTACCTGACGTAGCGTCTAGCTTAGACATAGCATATCTATTCTCTTAATAGACACATTTCTATTTATTTGGACTTAGCCAGCCCCTTGTCACACGTGTTTTCAAAAATTAGTGAAACGACATGTACTGATATCGTAAAGAATGGCCGCCAATTAAAATATATTTAATTCAGCTAGATAACGCTTTGCTGAAAGAACTGAAGCGAATCGACAACTAAGTCTGAGAGGATATTATAAGTTCAGAAGGATAATTAAATTAAATTACTTACGGACGCTTCCAATTTTGCTTGTTTTCCTCGGAGTTTTAAAGAGAAAAAACTTTTATTTTCATTCAAATAAACACAAAAGAAATCCTTTGTTTGAGTTCAGACTGCTGGAAACATCTTCACAGATTTTTTAAAAGCTATTCATGGAATTCATCATGGTTAAATTCGTATGCCGTCTGCTTCTCCCCGAAGAAATGTTCTCATGATAATAGAATTTGATACGAAAGAAAAGATTCGATAAGAAAAATATGACATAATTACTTAGATTCAAAAAGTAATTTTTTTATAAATGGCCTTAAAATATTAAAATTTCATTTTCAAAGGAAATAGTAGTGTTTCACCGAAACTTGCAAAACTGATAAAAATGAGATATATGGTAAAAGATAAAAGTTAATTTCCACTAGTTTATTTTTCACTAGTTTTATTACCAAAGCAGCAGTAGGCCGTCATTGATTTTTATCGAATTAGCAAAAGGTCTTGAAATGACGGTTGTTATCTTATGTCGTAAAGAAAGACTGCCAATTAGAATATATTTAATTCAGCTGGATAACGCTTTATTGAAAGAAGCAGAGGCGGGTCGCCAACTAAGGCTGAAAGAATATTATTAGTACTGAATGATAATTGAATTGCTTTACCTACAGGCACAGAGATTGGATTCATGTTTATAGGTGGCCAAGATATTTCATAGCATTCGAGCAATCTTCAATCATCCCACCCTGTTAGAGTCGTACTATTTTTACTGCAGTATGGTTTTAACTATCATTACAACGTCACTGTTGAAGTAGTCGTTTCATTCGTTATGAGTGGATTGGTTCTTCCCCATTCGTTTGCTCCAAATTTTCAATATACGATGAGAAATGCATTGGATGAATCCCCACGATAATTCAATAGAAGATATTCCGACGTCAATTTTGAACACATGCTGCGATCTCATTAAACATCTTAATTGAAATTCGTGTAGGACGGATTTATTTGATTGCATCATTAATAAGAGAAAAAATATAATCGCGGAACAAGAGGCCATTAATGTTTCGGATGTGTTTGAAATGTAAAGCGGTGATCAAGGAGAAAATATAAAATTTTCCATTGGGGGAGGGAAATATGTCATTGTATCAATTTATTTCATTGACAGCCTTCAATCAAGCTATATATAAATCCTGAATTCAACTGGTAAATCGACCGATAATAATGAAAAATGAAGATTGATATTTTAATACGCTGATGCAGTTGGTTGGTTAACAGTGCAGCTAACGTGTGTACTGTAACTGTAAATAATCGGTAATCTATTCTCATGCTTCATAGAGTATGAGTAAATAATTTCTGAATGTTTTTCGCAGCTGTTGAGCGTCGTCTGGAGCGTATTAATAAGCGAACATTAAAATCAATATCAAACCAAATGTTTTCGAAGTAACCTGAGTTTATTCTACTTCTTTGAAGAAAGGAGAAAAGTCCACTTACAGATGAGCACTCAGAGCAAGAATATATGCATATGAACTTTTAATAACATAACCATCACTACTTTTTTAATAAAATAACTGATATATCTACAAACATGAGATCTATTAAAATACTACTCCATCTCCGCTGCTTAAGCGTTGTTTCGTAAATTATACCATTATATATGCGGATAATTTTACCTGGTTGTGCTTATATGACTAATTCAGTAAATTAATGAGATATACAGTTGTATTTAAATAATGAACAAGGGCGTAATCGATTTCCTATGCTTTCTCATGAACCTAACTCTCATTAACTGTCATGAACCATTACTGGAATGAATGAAGTAAGTTCATAGAGAATGAATGAATTTAAAGTGAGGTAGCATAGAGAAAATTCTCATTATTTCAAAAGGAATATTGAAAGTTAAGTAGTGAAAACTGAACAAGCTTACGTTTACCAAAACAGAATGCAAACGAAGAGAGATATTTTTACTTTGTTTCCTATGGTATTTTTCTAAAACTTTTTCCTTCACGGGTCATAATGCATTCATAAAACTTGACTTGAATCACCATAAAACCATCTCTATTAATGACCAAACCAGTACTTTAAACCTCGAAGCCACTAGGCTAGCACGCAAACCGCCACCAAGATCGGCCAATGGGCGTTTTATGGATAAATGATAACTAAACTTAATGTTCAACATAAATGAATCGATAAAACGATGTAACTTTATCTGAATAATATTCGTCTTCATTCTGTCTTATCTTCATTATTTCGATTTTTAGAATAAATCGATCATAAAAAGAGCAATAAAACTCTCACACTCCTGTTTCTATTTCCCAATTATACGACAGTTGTACTGTAAAATAGGCAATACACAATTTGTAAATGTTTAGCACTATTCATGGCATATCTAGAGCTGTCTAGCAGCTCAGTAGTCCTTCGCGGCACTTCAGTTGAGAGGTGATGGCCAAGATCATTTTTATCTTTCATATTTTCTAAATACAGACAATGAAAAATAGGCAAAAAATTTATAAGTGGAATAGTGCGGCAGAAATAAGCGAAATATTATTCATTCCTTCCTCATACGAAATTCGCCATGCTAAGACTATAGTAGATGCCAGATGGCCTCGAGAGAAATATCGTATATGAGATCGGGAAAAATTAGGCATGACGATGTGGTCGGTAGACGGTTAAATAAAGAGGGCCATTCTGTACGCATAGTAATCCTTTCTGGAAGGTAAGTGGAGTGAGTGGAAATACAGGTAGCGGAATGGAAAGAATAGGGTATAATCACATACAAAAGCCATTATATTATGAGGATGAGATGTCTAAATTTGTGGGAGAAACGAGCACGGCCTGCGAAAGAGAACACGTTTTTCCGAAGGGTTAAAGATGACTTTTCATACTTTCGGGATGCCCAAATTTATCCCTTTATACCTCCGGGGGATTATAAAACACCCATCCGTCATGAAAAGACATGTCGACGCGCACTTTTCAGTGGGCGCATAATTGGACTCGGATGTTTTTCGGCGTGTCGCGAAAAAGACCCGCCAGGTGGTGCTGCCTGACCAGTTCTGTTCCTCCCAAATATTTCATCCTACCAATCAACTGAGAATTATACGGATTAATGTTGAAAGACCATGTGTGCGTATGATGAAAGAAACCCTCCGCTTTATGTAAGAGAAAGTATAGGAAAAGTTAGAAATGCGCTCGTTTGTATCAAAATAGTAAATTTATTTGATTAAGGTGCTGTAGAGAGGTATTTTCGAACGCTTTGTCTTTTCCTTCTTTTATATACCTGAGTTTTTTAATTCACACCTTGTAGTACATTAAAACTGTACGTTTGTTATTTTGCCAAAATTAAAGTACAAAATCGGAAAATACAATCTATCAATACTATACCTCTAGGAACAAGGTAAAGTCGAACTTTTGCAAACCACAATATTTATTGGAAGACGACCATAGTTTCGACTCATGGAGCCATCATCAGGCTCAAGCAGTTGATTCCAATAATTATCTCCGTTTAATAGTCACAAAACGTATTTTTGGCTAGATAAGATTTTTGCTGTACAAATACAGATTTGGCTAACGAATATTTTGGTGTATAACAGCACAAGTGCGCCATGACTATTAGAAAAGACATTAGAGAAGACAAAAATGGCATGGATACTCCCTGGAGTGATAACATTTCTTGATTGCTTTCATGGGTATTTGATTTGGATACCTACGGGAAACCACTTTACAGCCAAAGAAGTTATCTTCGATAGCAGAGGTGTCACTATATGATAAATGAGGTATGAAAGAATTACCATGCCTTTGAAATTTCCCCAAAACCGTAAAAGCTAACTAACAAGTATTAATAACAGAATAACGATCTCGTTAACGCAATTTAGCCAAACAGTTGTTTAAAACTCTTACTATATACTGCGCATTCTGAAAAGCAGTGAGTTGCGAACCATCAATTGGTTGTACGATATTCATTCCCTAAAGAGATATCAGAAAGCATGTAAGTAAAATATTCTTATATCTGGTAAATAATTCGTAGTTATAAAATACTCATTATCATTTTTTGAATAAAAGAGGATCGTATATTTGTTTAAGGGTTTATATTTGTTTGAGGGTTATTGTCTTTTGGGTTTTGGGGTTTTTGAGTTTTTGAGGGTCATTGTTTGAATATTTGTTGAATAATATGTTGAATATAAGAGTCAAATAAAATTTTCCTTTTTTTTGGAATTTCTCCATGATAACAGGGAAGCAAGCCATACTTTAAGTTCAGAGATTACAAGAGATTCTTTAAACTATCTTAATTAGTAATTCCATATTAATTTGAAACGTGTTTATGTGAATAAAATCAATGAAAACGCTTCATAACTTCGATTACATATTTATGTACTTCCGTTGCAAGGGTGGGATTCTGAAGATAATTGCAGTTCAGTATTAAGAGATTGTTTTTGCATTATATATGGTGGTCGATAACTAACTCCACAATCAACTCATCTGAAACCAATCAGGAGAATTCATGCAGCGTAAATGTTAGAGAATAGCAAAGGTAGGATATTGATCTGGTTAAAATTTTATTAATACATGATCATTCCCGGATAGGGAAAAATAATGAAGCGAAGCAATTCATTACGATCTTAATATATTCTGCTCACAGTTGATTCCATATGATACATCATTCACAATTTACGCGGTTTATTGCCTTAAAGAATTAAAAACCCTACCGATAAATTACCATCACGTTGTCTACAATTACAATAAAGTTGACAGTCATCGTTCTCTGACCGCAAAACTCGATGGAGCACGACTTCTTAAAAGCTCCGATTGAAAAAAAGATGATCATCATTGGATTGGCACTCAAAAATAGCTACAGGGGTGGTAATGGATTGATCTGTTCGATTGAAAATGTAATTCATAAGGCATATTGTCAGAGCAATGAATGATCAGCAGACAACGATATGGCTAATGCACTTGAAGCCAAAGGCGGCAAAGGCTAACAAAAAGACTACGCAGTGGAGCTACCAAAGATTCCGTCAGGCGAAGAGGAGTTGATGACCATAATGCTATTCGTGATCTTTTTCGAAGAGCGTTCTCTTTAATTCGCATTTGAAGGGCGTGTCTGTTAAGACCTGACACCGAAGTATTCCTATCGCCATTCCAACTGAACGTCGAAAGCGAGCGGTGATTTTTTTTATTCTCCTCTCAATGGTGCAGATCGTTAAGGGAAAGGTCAGAAAGTGATACGCTGGACAGAGGGATATCCCTCTTCAAGCTCATCTCCAAACGAGGGTGTCACAATGACAAATTTTGGACCATGAATCGCTGGTTACGTCATCCATGACGTCGGCTTATGTTTTCCAAAAATAGATGGGATTTTTGCGAAACGTCATTCATTGCTCTCGAGATGGGATATTATCGAGAGTATAAATTTCAATTCTGAAGTGTATACGTGTCCTCTCCCGACGATTCCTATATCGAACAATATATCCACCTAGAGGTTTCTGGGTGAATCTAGGATAGGCAAAACCAGGGGCAGATTTATAATTAGACGCTAGATGAGGGCCGCATCCATATAGGGGGCCTATGGGTAACACTGTGTTTATGAACACTAAGTGACGTACCACGAATGGTTTTAATTTATATAAAGGTATGATGCGTTCATGGGTTCTTGTTTTTCGCATCAGAAAAGATTTACATATGTGAAGTAAGTTTAAGTATAACATGTTTTGGGAATATATTACATAATTTACTTCAGAGTATAATGTAAAGTCTATCCAACATTCATTGCAATTTACAGAAAAACTACTCTTAAGTCGATATATTGCTTATTATTGCTGTAATGAAGCGAGTTTTCTATGACATGCATTTTGCGAATAATTTGGATGAAAATTTATGAAAAATTGGAATTTTTTCTCTCATAATTTATCGAGGGGGGTCTAGATCTAATCTTTGCGATTAGGGCCTCTGATAGCTTAAATCCGCCCCTGGGCAAACTATATCCCAATAAATTAAAAAAACGGGACCTCTTCCGTTATCTGAAAGGCACAAATGGAACGATATCAACGATATTTTAGAGGGACGCATTTATCGCTACAGTATATTACATCTGAAGGATTCTAGGCCATTTTTTCATTTTAGTTTTTCTTATCCCGGGGGAAATTTTATCATCAACGGAATGTATTTCAACATTATTCGTGAGTGTCTATATGTGATCCCTTTTAACTAAAATAAGGCTCCGTTAAAACGTAACGTAATCCCAATTTTACATAAGTTTCTACATAATTTTACATAAGTTTCATAAAAATATGTATTACAGAAACATACACAGAAACTGAAAAACATACGTAAACTATACTCAAGAAAGAAGGAAGAATTTTGAATTGCACGCTACAAAAAAATCACCAGACTATACAAATTTTATTAAAACTACGAAAAATTGAATACTTTGAGGAAACAATAAGCTAATTTTCCATACGGCTCACTCGTTAGGGTCTGCGATGATTCAGTTAGCTGTCACTGGGATAAGATGATTTATAGATGTTTACAATGACACAATCAGAAAGAAAGGAAAACAGGAAGTGAGGAGCTATGCAGTCCGGTTCAAATATAACATGTCGAGTCAAGAAGATGCGATTTCTTGAAAAGACAATAGAAAGCGGAGGTCAATAATTATCGAAGAACGCACTAAATTGGGTCAGCTTAACAAAACGAAATATACAAACGTTAACAACGTCTGCAATGATATATTTCAATAGGATACATGTTTATGGAAAGAACTCGCGTTTCTTGGATAGTTATAATTTCCTGATTTTTTACTTCGTAACTTCTTCTAGCGGTAATATTAAGATTTTCATCCTCCGAAAGATCGTGCAACACTTCACATATTTCTGAATTCTAATTAAGTATCCAAAAATTAGCAAAAGACATAAATTTATTTCACCAGTCTTAAGTCGAATCGATGAAACTTTAAAAATTTCGACGAATATTTTGTTTGATAAAGCTGTAGAGTTCGCTAATAAAATAGAGTATCCTAGGTAATAGGCAACCCAAAGCCATTCCGATTACTTTTCAACGGCATTTAATGCGAACACGGAAGCATTTTTATCACGGCGGTTGCCTATACTGCAGGAGGCATCGAGAGACAAATGTAACCGCTAATACTTCGCGAAACGATGTACCGTTCAAAGAGATCTAAGCAAATAAAGAAGTATAAAGTACCCCGATCACATTATAAATCGCTATGAATAAATGTAAATAGTGAGTGAAGCTAGCAATGTTGAAAATATGTCGCTGTTTCCTTTATTCACTAAAAATATGCCGTGAAAATTTGATGATTCGTTTTCAGGAAAACAAGAGAATATATGCAACAATTTGCATTATACAGTGTTTTCGGATGCGTTAAGATCGTTACTTATAAAAGAAAAGGACCCTTTAAAACAAGATTATCATTATTTTGCTGGCCATGGTGTCGTAGTTATTACCGTGTTAGCTTAGCAACGCCGGGGTTCCAGGTTAGAATCCTGGTTAGGGCATGGTTGTTTTTGACTTGAAAAAGGTGAACTGTAAAAGTGTGATTGTAGTCTCAAGACTAAAATTCGCCTAAAAAAGTCGTCATTATTTTAGTCATTATTATTTTGCGTCGAACATTGCATAAAATAATATTTTCAAGTAGATTGTTTATTAAAAAGTAAACAAAACCATGATTTAAAACGTACGTGCACACAAACATTGGTCGCACAGACTGTGCATAAGAAAAATAAATTGACACTAGAGCAGTTTTAATACCGCTGGACCGTAATATGAACAACCGTATTCTAGAAACGATCACCATTCTGACAGTCATTCATCTTTTTATCAGTTTTTTCGCAGTTAGACGATTCATATTATAGTGAGGCATACATAAAATATAGGAATTACGGTTAAATTACATATGACGTTCTAGCATCTCATTTTACTGATGGGATTTCATCGAGTAAATTACGCTAGTTTTGCTGATGTTCATATGTATGCATTTTTCCATGAAGGATTACACAATCAGTTAATAGTGATAATTCACGGCGACAACTCTTAAATTGAAAACTACTCTTGCAACTAAGAACTCTCAATAATTAAAAACTAAAGAAGGGAGAAAGGAAAGCGTATTGCAGCAATCCTGGATCATCGAAAAACAATAAAGTATACTGGTTTATTCATAAAATCACACTTTTACTACTTATCTAGGAACTCCTTTAGGAAAATCTATTTTTAATCATTGGTAACGGACAAAAGACCTCTTTGACGATGTTACAATGGGAGGGAGAAACAAATAATCACATTCTAATGAGGAACGCCAATTACCATCCAAGGAGCTGAAGAAGCACAAACCATAAACATCTCTTATCTCACCCGCCAAAGAGGACCGATTTAGACACTCCCTATCTCTTAGTTTTTTAAATCCACTCGCACATATAAATGACGGATGACATAGTCAGGGAAAACGAGGTCACAGCCTTGAGATCGGATTTTTTCCTCACCGAGCCAAGGTCTTTCATATCTCAACAGCACAAACAAAAAAGTGTATGCAAGGTTCCGCTCCGAAAGCAATAGAGGGGGGTCATGCTTTTTTGAGAATAGTCCATGCAGCGCGCAACGCGGTTCATTTGTTTTTGCATTGCGACTATCGTCGCCGCTGAGGGGAAAAGCAGAATGCGTGGGAAGAGGAGGGGGTGTGCTCAGCACCCGAAATAAAGCTGTACGTATGAGTGAAGTGAGGAATCATGGGAAGGGGGTCATGCGGAAGTGTGCCTTGAATAACTCACGCACTAAAAGAAATCACGTCAGAAGGATCCAGTGCAGCGATGCTTCCCGATCTTTCGTTTTTCGTGGCCAACTATGGCTCTAAATTAATCCTAGCGACAAAAGTAACTGTTAGTTTGCTAGTATTAGGCCCAATTCAAACTGAGAATAAAGGAGAACCGTAAGCGGAACTAGACAGGGAGGGTTCCCTTAATCGCACCAGTTACAAAAATTGACGTTACTTAAAAACAAGCGATGAAGTTGAAGTGTTGTGTTTGGACGTGCAAAGAAGCATTTTTCCCCTTTTCAAAATGATTGGAAAGTTGTATTTTAGCTTGAACTATTCTTGCGAGCAGTGCGATTCAGGCAACAGGTTTTCTAAGTCGCACCGCGGGCATCCCAAATCGCACCCCATTTTAAAACGCTAATGAATAACAAGCTGCAGCTACATTAGAAGCAGTAGCAAGTATATTTTGAATAAAAATATTTTTAGAGTTATAATCTAAGAAAATATTTGTATTAACATGTCTGCAGCAAAGGAAAGAAAAATGCTTATATCTGACGACAATAACAAATATCCGAATTTTTCTGATTAAAAAATCTAAAAAGTTTTAGTAAAATCCGAAAAATAACCCCAAGAGACTCATCATTTTTTTAATGCACACACAGCAATTCGTACTTCACCAGCAAATCAAGTGAGACGTACTTGGGGGATGCTAGAAGTTTTCAAAGATAGGTTTGAATATTGGTGCGATTTTGGAAGTGGTGCGATGCAGACAACTCTCCCCTTCATATTTTATATTTTCTTTAAAAATTCCCTTTCTGTGAAACAGTTCTCAAAAAGGCAAAAACGTCACGCAAAATCTGAAGAATAGGTTATCATCGTATATTAAGAGTCATATATATAGCGCTATACGTACCGATTAAAAATAATCTTTCAGCTTATTAGACATTATTTGGATGGTGCAAATATTATAGCTATAGACTTGAAGGGAAAGTGATAGCGAATTCAGCTTCAGTTTCATTTAGCAGAGATTGAGTTCCTCACGCCTACCGAAATATCGGAGGTAAATAGAAGGGACGTCCTATTCGGACAGTTTGTTATCTTTCTCGGCTTATTCAAGGAGACCAGACGTCCACAATCAACAAATCAGCTCGAGATGAATGGTTTTCCTCCGAAATAACGTGAGCAGGAGAGACGAAAACTCGTCACAACGCAGAGATCTTAAAAATAGGATTACCGTTTTCCTCTAACTAATTTTCCTACTTTGAACATCACATTGCATGAACAATCTCAGTTTTGTAAAATTAATTTCTAAAAAAAATTTGCAATCTTACTTTTACTATGTAAAGGAGATACAAACTGAAGCTGAATTGGGTTCAATGATAAAAGAAATGATGATAAATACTCAAACACAATCTAGAGATTCACAAGCTGACGTGATCTTCGAAGGATTATTTGTAATTGACTTATTTATATCTCTTTAGTCATGTTGAATAGGAAAATCTCACCATTGGCTTGACGATCTTACGTTCATATGTCAAAGAAGACAAATAATTCTCTTTAAACACCCCCTTAGACAACGTTACTGTTGGCTCTTTTGTATTATTAGTATTAATATTATTAGTAGTATTACTGTAGTGTTTACATGGTTTACTTAAGGGCGAAAGGTCATTTTGGACATAAAGGCGTACAACTAGGAAAATACACAAAGAAATATGGATATGAAAACCAGACAGTCCGGGAATTGAGCCAGAATCTTTCACCTTTCGGGCTGACACTCTAACCAATTCAGTTATTTCGCCAGAACATTCTAATTCCTCCAAAACGTCATGTTTTGTCATGTCTGTTCTGGCAAGATAACTTAACTGGTTAAAGCACCAGCTCGGTAAAACTATCCGCAGAAATTGGGCATAGTAGTTTTTCTGTAGACGTGGTCAATTTTAGTTCATTCGTTAAAAAAAGTATGCATAAATTCCACTAAGGATCGTTGGAGTTAATTCGTTAAATTCGCCCAAACCAAGATAAATCTGTTTAGTTATGTACAAGGAAATTAACAATGCATAATGGATGACAGACTGGTCATTACACGGTTGACCATTCACAATCTGAATCGGTTGTTCGACCTCACACTTTCATAATTGCTTACTTATTGCTATTATTCCCTTCTCCTGTTACCTAAAGCACATTCAAATCAGTGTAAAAATGTACTAGGAAATTAACAAAGTATAATGGATGACTTATTTGCAAGAACTTCTCATTAAACGATAACCTGGTTCACCGTTCCCAATCTGAATCGGTTTTTCGACCTCATCTTTCTTTAATGCTTACTTACTGCTGCAATTCCCTCCTCCTGTGACCTCTAAGTACCTCTTCCTCTCCTTCACCGGGAGGCACCTGCAATATCCCGCAAATCTCCCCCCTTCGACTTGCATTAAAACGTCATGCGCCACCATTATCTACGTCTCCTTTTTCCATTATTAAGCGAAATTTCATCCTCGAGGCTATAAACCTCATTACCGCTCGGAAACGTTTCAACCCTAACCACCGATCTCTTAGCGTTATTCTCTTTTTTCCAACCTTCCGCGCGACCAACGCACCGGCGATGATGTAGAAATACACTCTTAATCCTCTTCGAAGCTTTTATTCCCCTCTTACCTTTCGATTCTCATTAAGTTTCGCCGCTAGCCTACGAAGAGTAACTTGGGAAATGCAGAAAAAAGAAGGTAAGGCGGCCATCCGCGATATTATCCCCGCGTGCAGATTACAGGAAAGTGTCCGAGTGTGTGCGGTCTATATAAATCCCTCCACTTTTTATAATCAGCCGGATTGACAAATAGCTTCTGTATGCGCAGATCGATCCTTTTTTGTCTCGCAAAGATGTCCGCGAGGCTGAGGACGGAAGTATTAATCACGGCGGAAACGCTCCGATGATTTTAACGAGAAACTTTTAATGAGAACGACATCAGACATCATGAACGTGATTTCCATTTGCTGTCACTTTTCAGAAATACGCAGGCGGTGGAGAAGTGGAGAGGGTAATGAAGGCGTTTGAGTCTGACGATGTTTCCGTCTAAAAAGTGCGCACTTAGCTCTTCATTAGAGATGGAGCTTGGGAAAGATGTCTCATAGTTAGGGTATATTCTTACCATATTATTACAGTAAAAACCAGGGGCCTATCAAATTATGAAGCTTAAATTACTGATTTGTAAAACATGTAGGTCCTTAATAGTTATGTAACAGAGTATTATTAGGGTTACTATATTTTTATGGTAAGAAACCGGCACTTATCGAATTCTGAAGCGGGTAAAACCGAGAATAAACTGGAACGTTTTCCTAAGAATTACAATTAGTCTTATTTAGAGAGTACATAGTGTCAGCATATTGTGCATATTTCGATGAAAATTGGTATATAGATGAACTTCGAGACAACAGTAACGAATTATCCTTCTAATAGGGTTTTATGAGCAGTAGCTTTCCCGGAAAATGACCTTAAAATATTACAATACCTCATAACTATAAATGTAGAACAGTAAAGATCCACAGCATAAACAATAAGGAAAAGAACACTTCTACCGCTACCACAATAATTTTTTATAACACGACTTTGGTTTCTCCGTAGATGTGTTCTTTTCCTCATCCCTAATTGAGATTTACCACAAAGTCAAGAGCGAAACAGTAGGTTTTAAGATCCACAGCTTAAAACACTGGTATGAATGTGAGTTTTTGATATTTTGGTGTGTAAAGCTCGTTAATCTGATACCAGAAAAATTAAATATCTGACCCAGCTATAATGGATTCGAGCCCAGAAAATCCAGAGGACCCGGTTTTCTGCTCATAGTTATGCCGTTTTACAAAAATAAACTTAAAAAAATGAAGGCACTTTCCATGATCTCCTTATCAGTTGATTGAGTACGCTTTGAAAACGTTTTAAGTGTTTGAGCATCTCATTTTTATGAAGTTATGTTTAAGCGATTTCCATAATTGAAATCTCCATATTTGATATTATATTCCTTCTCCGACTTTCTCCCGCAAACCGGATTACAGAAAAATTTACAGGAACCATGAGTCAAAACTGGGACAGTCTTCATCAATACGGGATGTAAGCCCTCTCATAGTAAAACTTTCCTTAAAGTAAGCATGAGACAACTAAATTATGACAACATTTTTTGAAAATTTAAGCATAATTTATGAGTAACNTCGCCGCTAGCCTACGAAGAGTAACTTGGGAAATGCAGAAAAAAGAAGGTAAGGCGGCCATCCGCGATATTATCCCCGCGTGCAGATTACAGGAAAGTGTCCGAGTGTGTGCGGTCTATATAAATCCCTCCACTTTTTATAATCAGCCGGATTGACAAATAGCTTCTGTATGCGCAGATCGATCCTTTTTTGTCTCGCAAAGATGTCCGCGAGGCTGAGGACGGAAGTATTAATCACGGCGGAAACGCTCCGATGATTTTAACGAGAAACTTTTAATGAGAACGACATCAGACATCGTGAACGTGATTTCCATTTGCTGTCACTTTTCAGAAATACGCAGGCGGTGGAGAAGTGGAGAGGGTAATGAAGGCGTTTGAGCCGGACGATGTTTCCGTCTAAAAAGTGCGCACTTAGCTCTTCATTAGAGATGGAGCTTGGGAAAGATGTCTCATAGTTAGGGTATATTCTTACCATATTATTACAGTAAAAACCAGGGGCCTATCAAATTATGAAGCTTAAATTACTGATTTTTAAAACATGTAGGTCCTTAATAGTTATGTAACAGAGTATTATTAGGGTTACTATATTTTTATGGTAAGAAACCGGCACTTATCGAATTCTGAAGCGGGTAAAACCGAGAAGAAACTGGAACGTTTTCCTAAGAATTAAAATTAGTCTTATTTAGAGAGTACATAGTGTTGGCATATTGTGCATATTTCGATGAAAATTGATATATGGATGGACTTCGAGACAACAGTAACGAATTATCCTTTTAATAGGGTTTTATGAGCAGTAGGTTTCCCGGAAAATGACCTTAAAATATTACAATACCTCATAATTGTACCTCATAACTATAAATGTAAAATGTAAGTAAAAATAAACATATGAAAAAGGTGAATACGTGAAAAGGAAGACCAAATTTCTTCTTTATTGAACTTCAGATAGAAGAGAAAATAAATCATTGTATTCATGAACGGATCAGATTTAGGGAATCAAGCATACCAAACAAAAACCGTCAGTCACGAGCATGCTGGTATACTTTATAAATTTATGCTGGTTACAAACATAATTTGCATGAGCTGGAATAGACTGTGACTTGAGCATCCGGGGAACTAATAGACCTTTAATATGTATCGCAGCCGGAAGTTTGGTCCGCGGAGATCCAAATTGTCGTGGGACCAAATCGTAGCGGACCAAAACGTAGCGGACCAAATCTCCGCGGACCAAAATTCCGGGTGCCAATATGTATTTGGCATTCTTCAATGTAAATACGTCGAAAATCTAAACGAAACGTAGAAGTTTTTAGAGAACGGGAAAGAGGCTTTTGATTGAAACAGAGTGAGAATAAGAGGGAGAACGATTGCATATAGAAATATACAGAGCCGTACCCCGTAGGGTATTTTTTTGGGTTCAAAAAGATCTGCGGGGTACACATGTTTAATATAAATCAGTTTTCATTTTCATTAGATTTTGGGCGGAAATATTCTCGCCCCTTGATTGTTGACAATGCAGTGTTTACTCCATAGTTTAAAACCCATGGACAAATTCTGGCTATGCCCCTGGAAATAAATGTAAATTTATTCATTAACACTGCTTGATTAAGAGAGACTTAGAAAAAGATGGATTTTTTAAGAAAGACAAATAGACTAAACGTTGTATAAATGAAATATGAGGAAGATTTAAGAAAAATTACAAGGAGTAGAAAATTTCCAAATGTAGCAGGCAACTTGAAACCAGAATATATCAAGATTTGCTGCTTGAGGTAAACTCGTTGACAACGGTATAGTGCGGCTCTTCTCCTAGACAAGAGCATTGCACGAATGGCACAGCTGTGCCATCAAGGTCAGTGAAAAAGAGAAGACAGACAGCGTGTCTTTGGCGACGGGTTAGAGTCTCCGTTAACTGCGGGATGAGCTAAGGAGTTTGGTCTGTGTCAACGAGGTAAATTTCCTCTTGGATTTATTTCATTCCCTTCCTGAGTCACGAGAATACCCAGTGAAATAAACGGAGAAGCAGAGATTCCAACTCATTATTTCAGTAAAAGAAGAACCTAGCTCGAACATATTTCGATTCCTAGAGAAAAGCACTATATTACGACATTAAAACAGAATATTTGCAACCCCCCGAACATAATCTCACCTTAAAAGAAAGAGCTGATCTCCGTAAACGAAAAATAGACGTTCTTTCGGTAGAAAGAACTTAACTATGAAGGGATGAAGGTATATTCACGACATATTCAGGGATTAGTTGAGCCCCTAAGCTTTAATCCTTGCTATCATTAATAAGTAATTTTTACGTCCGTAGAACCAGTTCTTTTATTTCGATACAATATTAGATGAGTAACATAAGTGTGCAGTTCGAACTCCTTTTGCTCAACTAATGCTGGTGTTTATAATTTTATATTTCTTCTTTTTCTTTAAAAGTAATGCCATCAAGATAATATATTTTTCAAACTAAATGGGCTTATCCTGTACTTGTGTAAAATTCAAATAAAAGATATTCGGTAGAACATCCTGATTAAATGTTGATATTTGCCTTCAACGAATGGGATCGGTAGATACTGGTGACCTTTATTTATTCAAATTAATTTTAATAAAGACCTTACAGTACATTTCATCCTGACATTCAGCCTTCAACCACTTAACGTCAGTATCAATGAACAATGAAAATGGTAACTTCTTGACGGTTCGTTGAATATATTTCCTATTTATTTTTTGCCACTGATCGATTTCTATCTGTACTTGTACAGTTCATTCCACAAAAATCGAACCGTGTATTGCGTGGTGCATATGATTGAGGGGAGAGGAAATTCGAGGTTTACCCCTACCACTGCTTTGTGCAGTTACTCGTGGCAACATTACACTGCTTGGCTGGGCTGGCTGCGTGGTAATAGAAGGTACCCATGTTTCTCTATTCCTGATTTCGCAGGCTTATTTCGGGAGGCTTGGAGAAGCAGAGGTAAGCGGAAATTTTCGGTATATCTAGTTGAAACGATTTCTCGTACTATTCTTATAATCCTAACATTAATTTCGTCAGATTTTGAGGGATTAGAAGTATTTGTTGTATATATGTACATACGTTTGGCAGTGTTTGGTCGTTAAATCAATAAAAGTTTATGATGTGCAGCAAATAATAGTCGTTTAAGACAAATACCATACGAAACTTATATTCCGTCAGAATAAACTGAAGCGAAAGTATCCCAACGTTGTCGATTTCTTTCTTTTATCCTTGAGATCCACTAACTCTGTTTACTCACAATGCACATTTTCCCGTTCCGACACTTGGAAATGTTTTGGTTAAAACCATTGCATGAGTGGCGTTTGGTGCCATGTGATGGCTTTCCCACACGGCTCTCCAAAGCTGTGCCTCCTGTAAATCCGGCCATTTCGTACGTTTTTGTTTGCCTTCTAAATATTTCACTGGTGGATAAACATGCTATATTTTCTGATGCCTCCATAACCGTTATTCGGTGCAAAGTGCGGCCTGCATGTGCGAGAATAAAACT
The DNA here is from genome assembly GCA_000376725.2 of Ladona fulva. Taxonomy (NCBI): domain Eukaryota; kingdom Metazoa; phylum Arthropoda; class Insecta; order Odonata; family Libellulidae; genus Ladona; species Ladona fulva. The sequence continues at coordinate 175,588 of KZ308764.1, read as the reverse complement.
GTAACGTTGTCGTTTGCATAATCCTCTTAAAAAGAAAGACGCTTCAATTACAAGGAGTGAATTACAGATGGTATCCACATTTATATAATAGTTGTCTGCATTACCAGGCAGATAACGATTGCAGCTACTGTAGATATTTTAGATAACATCGCGTTCAATCCATCAATAGAGATCTTCCGTTGATATCACGGTGGCAATAAAAATCTTACTTATGAGAGAAGCTAAAACTTGGAAGTTAATTCAAAATTTGTTGAACAAAATCCCAACAAGGTTTATTAAAAACTTGACGATTATATAGAAACGGATGAATAAATAAAAGAGCGAAAAATGAGACGAACGTATTATTGATTGTGCAAATAACGACTAAATGTCATAAAAATAACTTAAATTCTATTACTTGCTAAAAGGTCCAGCTAGGAACATTATTCACATTTTTTAGATCTCACAGAGAAATATGAAAGATCAAGAGGACTTCCTATAATCAATAGAACCGATTACGAGGACAGAGGGAGGGTTTTCTCGTTCGCTATTACTAATGATGTGATGATAATTCTAGTGATGATAAAATAGATTACTTCTGCACCCAGAACTCGAAGATACGTAGCGGATGGTTTAATTAAAAATATAATAAAATATTTCTTTCATAAAATCTAATTCTTTTGGCATTTAAAAGAGTAATACTGAAATAGCGAGAGTACCAATGAGAGTAAAACGAATTACAAAATAATGAAAAAATGGTGTAGTTTTGTAAGAAAAGGTACTTACCTTGCAACGAGTTTTGAAATGTTGGTGAGTTTCTCAAATTACATCTGATAATTTTGAACATTATTGACTTTAATATATAAGACATCTTTCATTACGATTCAAGAACGTATACTTTAATAAAAAAGGAAAAAAATTAAATGTAATATTTATTCCTTGACATTTCTCATAACTTCCTTGAATACTTACAGTACGAAGTCATTATTAAAGTACTCTCAAATATAAGAGCAATTATTAGTGTTCTAAACCACCACTAACTTTTTAAACAATTGCGATGCATCGAATGGGAAGGGCGATTGAACTGAATCGAGAAATCTTTTTCCTAAATAAAAAAACTAGCCCGTATTAATACTGAGAGTGAGAATAAGAGGGAGAACGATTGCATATAGAAATATACAGAGCCGTACCCCGTAGGGTATTTTTTTGGGTTCAAAAAGATCTGCGGGGTANAATTGCGATGCATCGAATGGGAAGGGCGATTGAACTGAATCGAGAAATCTTTTTCCTAAATAAAAAACTAGGCCGTATTTAATACTGTTCTCAAGGCTACTCGGTGAACCAGAAGTCTCCGTTTTTTCTGACAGAAGTATACTGAAGATCTCCTTTATTTTTATCGCTGCCTCCAAAAACAAATAGAAGTCGTACGAGAGAATTCGTGGATAACTGATTACGTAAAACTAACTTTGATTTCTTGGAACACCGCCTTTCCTTTCTCATAAAACAGTTCTTTCGTCCTCGTTGCGCGGACGACCACATCTGGTTTTCCTATCTTACGCATAACAATGGCCGTGACTATGAGACCTCTATTCATACCAGAGGGTGTGCCTCACAGCATCGTCTTGTGCTTCGTGTTATTGCCCCGTGAGCCCATGTCCCGTATACATCCAACCTTAAATCTTACGACAGAGTATTTCTCCGCGTATCACATAAATCTCCCGAAATCATTCTTCTCCCTCCCGGAGTTTGGCAAGGAGGAATAGGGCGGTTGTGATGCTTATTCCCAACTCTTTGGAGGGAGAACACCGACGATATCTGTTTTCACGCCTGGCCCAAACGTGTAATTATACGTAAATCTCGATAAAAATTTTGACGTATTTTATTTTTCTCGTATATGGTTTATTTACGAAAATCACTATCTAATTTCTTATCATGTGTATATGCCTTAAGCAGAGAAATTTCTAAATCTACTTTAACTCTTGAATATGGTACAAATCCTTACAATTTCGGAAGTAATGACAAGAATTATTGGAAATTGACGAACGAAATTGTTTACAAAATTGCCTTCATGTAAAAGGGTTTAAATACGAAGGCGTATTGTTTTTATAAATTCAAAACCTTAAATAAGTTAAATATTAATTTATTACAGAATGTTATCAACAATTCGACAAATCTTCCTTCAATCAGTATGCTAAGTTAATAATCGTTAAATAATCAGGCATTGATATCGTATTAAGTGCACGTAGAAACTAATCTACTCTCTACAGACTAAAAATATTGAATAATAATGGAAAAATGTAGGGAAATTTAACGAAGTAGGGGAAAAAATAATTGATCCACTTGGAGTAACGACATAATATCCTCAAAAATCCAGGTAACATGAAATATATCGGGTATAATTTTCACCAACAAATTAAATTCCAAATTATTTCCGAGATATCATTGGAAAATCCCTATTATTCTATTCATTAACGTACCATGTTTTGCGCTTACCAATTTTAAGATATTTAGCGTCTTTAATTAAATCTGTGTAATCCATACTTATAATTACATAGATTTGTAGCGAGAAAGATAATTTTAAAAGGAGAACGGACTTACCTTGAATGTGAATGTAGCACCGAATTGAGAGAAGATCACCGCAACGAAGAGGCTCACGGACCTGCAAAGAGAAAATGATTTCTGTGAGTAAACAAGAAGTGTAATTTTGTACACGAGAAACGAAATCAAAAACATCGGAAATGAAGAAATGGAGGTGAACTTAAAAACTATTGATATATCCGTATATACATTAAACATTCTAATAATATACCAGTAAAATAATAGACAAATTATTCCCAGAAAAACATAAAAAGTCCATGAGTTAAAGTAGTGGAAGATGATGTCACTACGGTAGAATAGCTTAAAATGGAAGAATAATGGTGCTGGATATTGTATATAGTTCCATTTATATTGCAAGACAGTAAATCATAGAAAATACATAAAACATGAATATATCTCATCAGAAAGCACCCTTTTTAGGTATAATTTATGCTTCAATAACATAATGATATCTCTTGAATGCGCTGGTCAAACTATACTTTCATCCTTTAATGCTTCTACTCCTAGAAATTTACTTATCTACTAAAATCATGTTAGCGCATTAACTATTATAAGGATAAGTTTATTAATTGTGCGTATAAAATCTCCTATCGTAAATACAATTTCCTATCGTAATAAATTGTCGTGATGCTACCAAAAGTCTTAAATTTACAATATTAATTAGTCCATCAACAACTATCAACTTCTACCGCGGGTATAGCTCAGTGGTAGAGCATTCGACTGCAGATCGAGAGGTCCCCAGTTCTTAAACTTGAAGGAAGAGTCTTTCAGCGACCTCCGTAAAACTCGAGGAGAGATAGCCACTTCGGATATCTTAAACATCGCGGGATGAGTAACCACCTCGTGACCTAACATCAGTCCCCTTACAAGAGTAAAGCGGAAATCATAAAGTGAGAAAAACAGACGATATTCCGGAGGTCCCATTCATTCCGATCCCCTCACCCCAACCGTAACTCTCTCGTCTCATCCCTTTTTTCCTTACTTCATTTGTTTCCAGCGTCGGAAACGTTTGAGAGTCAGCGGGAGCGGAAAGCGTGCGTGTGTGCGCGCACCCCGCGGCGATGGAAATGTACTCCCGGAGGGGATTTCGCTGGAGGAAGAGGGAAAAGGGTTGAACGTGCATCGTCCGCATTCCACGATTAGTTAGCCGCGGAAGGGTGCGTTGAACCGAGGTGTTAACGAACCAGGTGGTGGTGCGCAAATAGGGTGCTGTTTCTTAAACGAGGCGGATATATAGGGGAGCTTCTCGTTTTTTTTACCTTAGAGCAGGCGGGCGAATCAAAGGATTCGGCTTTCAAGGCAAGAGTAAACACTATTTCGTAGGAAGAGTGTGCTAAATATTTAAGTAGAGTGAACTCTCGTTTATCCGGGCTAATGATGGGGAAAGAATGCGCGATGAATCGTAAAGCACGGATAATACAAACTTACATTTTTCCTTTATAAACAATTTATAATTGCAATTGGAAAATACTCTTTAAGCCGTAAGCGTAGGTTATTGACAAAGATGTTTTTCCCCGTGACACTGAGATAGGGAGGATGAATCACCTGCAAGAAATCTCGAAGAATCATAAACTCTTGAAAGGAAAAAAATTTTCAAGTCAAATTGGTAAGAGAAACAAGATTAAAATAACATGTCATAGAGTAGAAATTCCAAATCAATAAAACTATTCAAGTCTAAAAATGTAAAACGTGGACCGCTTTGTCAATTCGTAGAAAACTATTGAAAATCCTAAATAACGGTAGACCGACCACAACATATTTTTGCCAATAACCTGCGAATACGGCTTAAGAAGTATTTCCCAATTATTAGTAAACAGCCGTCTCTCTAAATTGCTGAAATTTGCGGAAATAGTTGTTTGTTTTTTCTGTTTGAACTTTCTTAAAATCCGCAGAAAATGCCGATGATAAGAATAAAAGCATGCAGGGGTAATCTGCATAATGGATAATCCGCCCACGGATAAGCAGAAATATATTGTGTACAGTATACCACGTTATTTACTCAAGTACACATTTACAGCGACACCTAGGCTAACTAGTTACCATGCTAACGAATATTTTTGTACCCAGCGAAAAAAATGTTTTGGAGGATGTTCGGGTTTGTCGGTGTGAACAAGAGAATTCGGAAATGACAGGGTAAAATGTTTTCAAGGTGGCATTTTTCCAGCTAACGAATATTTTTCCAGAACGAATCACCTTCGCTATCCAACCGTTATTATATTTGTTTATATTTATTATTTTCTATAAAAGTTGGTGTTGGTGGTGATGGCGTCAAACGTAAGCACAAATCGAACGAAGGAGAAAGAATCTATACCGCGAACTTTGCGAACGTAAGGAAAACCTTAAGCGTTATTTCATAAAACATGAATGATTAGAAAATACGCATGCTCTCGAAAAAAATCGACTGCTTCATTATTTCACATCTCGCATGATTCGTAATGCTTTATGCCCTAGAGCCGAAGTTACTTACTCGATGGGCGAGATAGCTCACAAAACGTGGGAAGGCGGAGAAGTAATGCGTATTTTTATTTCAAATATATACGATATATTTCGCCAATTATTTTACTTCGACCGTAAAGTCTCTATTAAATAATTAATACTTTGATATTTTATAGGTCTGGTAAAGTATCAAGACAAATTTATAATATTCCCATTGACTAATGATTATTAATGATTAAGGCTCCTTGCGAGCTGGGAGAAAGTGTGGACGGGACGGACTTGGCCCTTGGGCTCTAATTTGGGCATTACTGACTTAATAAATCGATAGTGATATGTCTGGAAGGTCAGTATCATTAGCCGAGATTGTACCGTTTCTCAACGAAAGGGTAAAAAGAAGCTCACTCATTTTTTACTCTCGATCGGCAGACATGTGAATTTAAGGCCTCCGCTTTCTCGTATTTTACGGTATATTTCTAAAGGTTAAATGAATCGACTGAGATTTACCGGGATCTAAGGGATATTAAGGAGACTAAATGAGGGCTTGGACACCTCAATTTAAAGCAACTCGGAAAGAAGGTTAGTCCATTTCGGGAAATGCGATGAAATTAAGATTGGAAACACCAGGGAAGATTATAGTAGGCGACGGACGGTCCCAAATTATTCTTTCAATCGCTTTGACCGATTCCGCACTCTCGAAGCATTTGCTGATACTAGTTGGTGAAACTTGCGTTGCGGGAAGAATTTTAAGGGGAAACATTGTTCACAGAATCCCGAACAGATTTTTAAATCCCCATCGGAAGAAAAGATTTTCAGTAAAATCTCCTACAAATAAATTAAACTTCTACTCGGAGATCAACAAGTAAATTATTATATTTCATATAGGTTTTAGAAGTTTAGTGGCACTAACGCTGGGAAAATATTTCAGCTAAAATTCCACGATTCCTTATAATTACTTTAGTAAAAAGTAAACATTTCCGAAGATGTTTACGCTTGATGTCACACTTATTAAAAGATGATAAGGACATAGTTGTTTGGTAATTTTTATCGTGTAGGGACTACACTTTTAATTTTCCATTGCGAATGAATATTATGTTTATTTGCTAAGGAGTGTGACAAGACATTTTGAGAGTTCAGAGGATGATAACTTGTGAAGATGTTTAAAATCGGCGCTGTAAGTTTTTATAATAGTAAAAGAGCGCAAGAAATGGCTTAATGGCTCTAGGAACTTTGGTGAATATTTCGATAAAGTTATTTATCCTTCTTTCTATGCAATGTTAATGAATTTCTCGGTGGACGGACAGTCAAGGATTGTTGTTATATAAAACAAGTTTGTAGTTTAACGACTTTAGAATGTTTAGTTTTTTCTTTCCGAAAGACAAAATACATAATGTTGACTATTTTGCAGTAATGCCAATTTTCAAGCCGAGGAATTACTTTAAAAATTTTCCAAAATTCCAGATTTTTCAAATTCCTAAGTTTCATAAATTTTGAAATATTCTAAACAATATTCAAAATTTCCCGTTTGATAATACTTATTATTAGTCAAAAATAGCTGTATTATATATTGGTATACTGTAAAATAAAAGACTTACTTGTATATTTAAAAAAATTTAATATTTTTTTATATTTCAATGATTCTTGTATACACGTCCTGCAATTTTAGACCGAGACTCGAGAATGAATGAAAACCGATGACTATGATCTTCGACAAGTCAATTCCCTCGGGCGACTCTTCGTGGTCTGATTTGACGTAACGTCTAGATGTCGAGACATCCCGTCTCAAAGATCGATGCAATCCACGCAACCCACTGAGAGAGGAAGAGGCTCGAGCCAAATAAAGAACACCGCGTTAGCAGTGCCGTATTCTGCATTCACGGCACGCGAGAAAACCTTATCCGCGGAAGAAGGGGATAAATCTCGAGAAGCATGCAAATTGTTCGCTAGAAACAGGATTCCACCGTTATTTTCGGTCCGAAAAAAACAAGTCGACCTCGTTCTCGAGATTGAAGGGTTTATAAATTGGCCGCGTGGGCGCTTAGCATGCGTTGACGCAGATTCCTTGAAGGAAAGCAGAGCTGTGCGTGAGCCAAGAATGTCCATTGACGAGAGCGAAAGTTGTGTCTTCATTGACCGCTGCAGACCGGAAGGAACGGCTCGATAAGAAGTTGTTCTTAGCATTTCAAAACTTTTTTGTCCTTACTTTATTTAACCCTTTCAATCTGGAATTCACTTATACGAAAGAGGACATTTATTCGAGGCATCCGGATAGCTAAGTGGGCTTAACGTTTGCCCATGGTGGAGGCAGTCCCAGGTTCTATGGATTGGAGTCCATGTAATCTAAACCACCTAAGTTGTTGAAGCACTTTCAACAATATTACTAATGCCAATTATTCGATCGCAACTAGCCATCGGTTATGCTACCGTACCGTTAAATGCTTCTCAGAAAGCCTGAAAAACCTCGCGTGGACATAAGAATCAAATCACTATTACACATACGTCCATGATTATGTATATATAATTACCGTAAATATATATTGTCACGAATATATTGAGTATCCATGTACAGAAGACTATATTTAATGTTTAGTTAATATCAATAGGATATAGTATGGTTACTCAATACTGTAATGATGTATCCTAATTATTATCTCATAATTTCAAATATAAAAACCTTTACGTGGAGTTTCTTTTTGAACGCCTGTAAAACATGGGCATCAGTAATAACGACAGCAGAGAAAATCAGCAAAGGTCTATAGAGGAATAATGAAAATATAATGGACCGATCGAGAAACTAATGAAGAATGAATTTGAAGAGCAAAAGAAGAGAGAAATCTAAAGGGAGATTAAAAAAAAACAGGAAACGTAACTGGGTACATGTTAAAGAGCAATAGTCTGCCAAAGCCAGTATACAGGAATAGTGGAAGGGATGTATTACAGTGGAAGACCGTTAATTTTTTCTAGGCAATTTATGATTATTGTTCAAGTGAGTAATTATGTGGGAATAAAGAGATTGGCTGGAGACAGGAAGGCCTAGAGAGCGGCAAAAAGCCAATCTTCGGGTCGCTAACCTATGATGATGAAAAATATTAGATAGCGGATAAAACCTTAAGATTTCAAGAGAATCTATTCGGGTCCTCAACCACAGCATATTTACGCTCCTAAGGATACACGCAATATTTTAGAGCTTATTTGTATAACAGGGATTAAAAAGAACAATTCTGGAATATCAACTCAAATATAAGCAATTTTTTTCAGTCTGTTATAAACCTTGCTAGATACCATAGCATTTTAAGCGCTAATGAAAAACAGATGTAATAGTTACGATAAATATAACATAATCAGGCGAAGAAACTAAGCCTAAAAGCTTTTATATTTTGTATTTTTTTAACTTAGCATTTAAAACCTTATTTGTATATTGTGTTCTTCATTATAGCGCATGCAATTATATTTACTTGTTTGTGCTGAATTAATAATAGTAATATATTGCGGATTATTATCATTAAAATTCCAAGAGGGAAGTTAGACTAATGCATGATTAATGGGCGATCTAGAATCGACGTAATAAAGAAATGAACTAAAGCAAACAGATCTTCTTCCGTCATTTCCTCTTATTTTTCAAGCGCAATTAAAAGAATGGCGACGAATCTTCTTCCCGGTGACTCCTGCTTCTCGGGGGAACGCAATCACGCTATATATCCGTTATGAAAGAAGTTAATACAGCTGCAGACTGGAGAATTGGCCTAAAAGTGAGAGACTGAATGGAGGGAAAGGACTGAAATTGGTGTTGAGAGGGAATGAATGAGAGAGAACAGCTGAGCGCCACCTCACTCCCTCTCATTTGCCTCAACTCATCTTCTCTCCTTCCAAGAGTGATCTTCTTACTTTGCCTCTCTCTAATCATTCCCCTTGCTTCCCTTTCAACGCCATTTCCTCAGACTTAAGAGCATTTCCTCCACCTCTTTTAACAGCAAGCTTATTACGTCTCTCTCTGATTGGATCCCGGAAGAGATTCCGGCGAAGGGATTTTCCAAGACGCGAAATTTTCTCACGCTAATTTCATCCGAATCCATCTCTGGAGCATCTGTGAGGTTGAAGGAGGGAAGAGATGGATGGAAGAGGAAAACCGTGAGTTTCCGTCAGACATAGAAATTGGGAGTAAACTATTTGTTTTGGCTTAAGCATCAAAATTGGATCTTATTTTTGCATTATCCGTTGCTTTAGTATGTTTTTGTCTACGCTTAACTTAGTTTTCCCGATAAACATCAGTTTATAGTATCGATTTTTAAATTAAAATAAAAAGATAAATTGACTTTATTACGTCAGCATCTTATGAGTTATAAAATGATGTCAATATATTAACTTATGACTGGGTATCTAACAAGTCAGCTTTATAAATGAATATTCTTTGCTAAAATTACGAATGAAAAGAACGATGAATATATCAATAGAAAAAGAAAATAGAGCAATGCAAGTAACTCTAATGATACAAGTGTTTTCGTTCTTTTTTAGACCTAATTTAATATAGCGTTGTAATATACATTATCTTCTAATGCATTCTAATTTATATTCATTATAAAACTCCTAATTAAGATTCATTACTTGTTACTTGGTTTAAAACTTCATTCTATTTCTGAATGCCCAGGGGATAGTCCAATACAAAAACATTTTTTCATGACTGATACTCGTGATGGATGCTATTAGATACTTATCGTGAGGAAAACGGGTATTATTTCATAAATATCTCTACACGATGTTAGTTTTTCTCCAGTATATTTAAGATTCAGACTATTCGGTTTTTATAAAATGCCTTTGAGAATTCAGTACACAAAAACACCTTAATGTCTCATGCGTGATCCAATTTCTTAGGATATTCTGTCGACAGAAGCGTCATTTTAGATATTAGATTTAGAGAATATAGAAAGTGTTTCCACTTCTGGTAGAAGCTTTTAAATTTATGAAAAGCTACTCAAACACATTTAAAAGAAGTATATTGAGGATAAAACTCATTTCTCCCAAGATCCAGAATTTTTGTTCGTAAAGAGAAAAAAATATTGACGTCACAGAAGTTAAGTGATTTTTGGATTCTTAATACGGCCGTTAAGTTTTAAAGGAAGCGAATTATTTTACTTTACTTTATGGATAGTAATAAATCCGAAAAGAAGAAAGCGTCGTGGAAAGCTGGGAAATATTTTTTCATTATAACTGTAACTCCAGGACGTCAGAGAGGCAAAAAGGTGGAATTGCTTTCCCCGATATAAAAATTACGATTCCGAAAAGGAAGCCAGACGGGACATAAAAGGTAAAAAGATTTCTGACTGTTGGCTCGCGGAGCTTAAAAAGAATTTTAGTTGCCACCAGGTTTGGATTTATTTATGCTCTGCCTTGCCATAACAGCAAAGTTACGCCACATTCGTCCTCTACAGAACGTTCTGTCGGTAGAATCGAATTTGTGGATGAAGATACAATCGCAGCTTATTCTGCCAAAGTCTCATGCTAAGAATATTAATTCGGTAAATTTTCTCCTGGGATGGTTTTAAGATACCATTAATATAAGGAGCAAGCTGAAAGTGAGATACTCCCTCTCCTATACTTCCCAGTATGATAATATTTCCTGAAAATGGACTGTAAATAATGTTCACTTTAGAGCCCAGATTGATATATTTTTGCTGTAGTTAAAGTGAAAATTACAGTTTATCTCCATGCAAATCCATCATACACTTACCTTCGGAGAATTAATATAATTTACACTTTAATAATGCATTATAATTTTATTCAAACCTGTCAAGGTAATTTTAAATTTAATTTTTCATTTTTATTGTAATTTATATCGAAAATCTTTGATTTTTTATGTGTAATAATTTTTATTTATGTATTTATTCATTTATTATATCGTATTTAAATTGGTTCTTTCCTTTTGTGGTAAATTACCATTATTATTATTATTATTACTGGGCCCTAAAGTAAATTTTAGTGCAAGTAAATTTCAAGTACACATTATAGTGTCTTGCCTAAATATTATATTATATATATAACTAGTAAACGCCCACATCAAGCATGACGGGACTTAATTTAGTTTAAAAATATATCTATTATCGTATACATCTAGTCCTACTAAGCACAAAATAATTCTGCCGTAAGATCATAATAACTCAATATATTTCTTATCATATATCATAATATTTATTCTACTGTTTTCAAGTCATGAAAGCCTACTTCACATAAATTTCTTATAAAAATTATAAGAACTGATTATCCCCGTGCACTTATATGGGATAATTCATGAAATCAACATTCAACAATAAATAGCCTTAGTCGACAAAGGGATGGGTTGTTTATTTCCCAAATATTTTACCAAATTTCGGTTTCTCATCAAAATCTTCGAAATTTCGGATCTATATCAATATCCGTACGTAATAAGGAACCATTATATATCTTATTAGAATTTGTTTGTTTCTGGTGAAGTTGAAAATGAAACAATTACTTCATTCGAGCTAAATATAAAAATGTGGTTTCGTGAATGGAAATAATGTCTTTACGTATGTCGTAACAAGGGAAAAATATAATAAAATCACACGGAACTTACAAATGGCAAGCAATTTCCTTGCCCTTTTTTCCTAGTACAAAGGTATGTGTAGTGGATTTGCTACATTTGGACTATTAAACTATTAATGGACTAAACTATTGACCGTTCAAACTGCAGAGAATTTTCGTATTGTTGTACGTCTTATGCTACTATAAAAATAATTGGACATAAGTAAAAAAAGATTATCTAAATTTTGAATATATTTCCAAATGGCAGAACTTAGGCTTCGGCCAATAAATTCTTAAATTTCCATAAAGAAATTAATAACTACATTATCAATCACATTATCGAATTTCTAAAGAAAATTGATTCATCATCAATTAGATCTACAACAACGTTACCCTGCAAGCCACTTTTCGGCGTGTGGCAGTTTATATCCGTGACTAACATTCATTTCCTAACATTCTTAAGTATTAACTCGAAAATACTCCGCAGGCTAAACTCTTAACCAAATCAAAAGAATGGAAAATTCTTCATCAGGAGCAAAACCAATTCTAGTTGAAGCACTACTTTCGGCGACGGATAAGATAAATCCATCCTTCGAGTATTTTTTCAGCAAGTAGAGTGGCGCACCTCGAGCATTCTCTTTCTTAAGTGATCTCCGTCTTTCTTAAAAGGGTCCGTTTGCTTTATGACGGAGCAGATAGCAGTAGATGAAGATGCGGTCGAGCAAAATGGTTTATTGCTCCATCTCGCAGGTGTATGGAATACTTCGAGTAGGGCAGAGGGTAGTAAATGCGGCCGTGCGATCGTTAATCCGGTTTAAACAAGATTGAGGGGTGGAGGAGGATCAGAAAATAGAGGGATTGAGCGGGTCGAAGCCCTCTATGTTTGTGGTTATCCCGACGTACTGCCGTCGGAATAATAACCCCGGATTCCTCTGCGGTACTCTTTCTACGCTTACATCAATTTATTGTGTCAATGTTTTGCTATGGTTGAAGACAGATAAATTCATTAATAATTGGCCATTTTCTGTGAATGTAGCGAAACTCGTGAGACAAAAACTACAACATATAAGGGTATAATTTCAACCAGTGGGACTATACCTTAATTTTTACCGATCCCGATACAATTCTTGATACTTCTCTACGCTTCCAATTCCAATATGAATCCTGATTCCGATTCTTTCGATTATTAAAATTTATTATTTTATAGTTGCTGTTTGTTTGTGAAACAAAAACTTAATGAGCAAAAAATGTTTACTTATTAAACATGTAGATGAATAATTAACAGATAACCTTATAAAATAGAAGGATATACTATATATTGAAATACAGAAGAAAAATTTTAAACAGTAAAAGGAAAGATTTCTTTATTTAAATCATCTTGATTGAATTCCTCGAATTCAGAATAATAAATTGAGTTCCTATTTATTTTTATATTGCATGATTTTAATTATAATCATTAACTTAACTTATTAAATGTGCGTATTGACGTTTAAAAATGGATTTTAAAACGTTGTTTGGAATTGAAAGAAAGTAAAACTAACGGACTTTACTGGAAGTTTTAGTGTTTGAATGGAAAAAAGTTTTATCTTTTAGACGAATGTCCAATAAATTTGCATCAAATTTCATATATAGCCGTTATTAAGATCTGCAGATTTTAATTTGGGGATAGATCAAGTAATCATCAAGTATCTGAGTATTTATTATTAGTATAGAAATGGAATATTGAGTTTTAAGCAATAAATACCAAATAATCGTTTTTTGAATCGGAACTTAGGCTAAAAGCTCTCCGAATTCGATTTCAAAAACGTTCCGATATTTAAAATTCCTGATTGCGATTAATCGTCCCATTGTTAATAATAACATGTATAAAGACGTATTACCCTATATAAAGATATAATAAATTGTACATAAAATGAAATTTTCAGGCTTTAAAGTTACCAATTTCTTATCGTCAGAAATTAAATTTCGTGAAAAGATCCTTAAAGCCCATATTTAATGACAAAGCAGACAACTACACTTAATAACTCTTCTGAACGAGATTAGAACATAATTTAATTCTATCGTTTAAATTATTTTTTATGAAAATATCAATCATGGCATCTTTTCATTAGGTACAGAATTATTTAAGAAATGCAGAATTAACTCTTGACACATCCAAAGAAGATGACACCGTATTTAATGACACCAATTTTTTTTAATGTCCATAAAATAGGTCTAGTAGAGCTTAAAACTGATCGAGGTGCTTGGTCGTGCTGTGAATATAATCGTAAACATCTATTGATGTTATTCTTATGTAGCTTTAAATTGGTATAAACCTATGCCACCTGTAATAATGCATTTCGTGAATCGACTCTGAAAGCTGTACTGAAAGCTGTAGCCAAAACTAAGAAGCTGAACTTCAATTACATTAGAATCATTTCATAGTTTCCCATAATATTCACGTGATAATTAATCGAATACATATTTTTTTAATTTGAAACATTTTTTCCTCGAGATTTAACTTACATACATTTGGGCCGGCAGGTGCAATAAAGGGGTGCAAATGCCTACCTATTTGCTTCTTTGCTTCCTCTGACTATGTGGTAAGTATATTTTAATAAATAAAGCAAGACATCGGAGGTATACATCGGTAATTTCTGACGAAACTTTGTATGCCATCTGCAAAATAAAAGAGTTACCCTCGTTAAATGGGGCCCCCTCTAGCTCTGGGCCCGAATGTTAGGCATCCAGGGATCGTCCCTCTTGGCCAGCCTTGCATGCATGCATCACGGAACATGGCGCAAGAATTATGTGCACCGACGAAAGGCAGTTTTCGAAGAGAAAAATCCGCAAGCGTAAGAAGGCATGGCGGGAGGTCAACGTGATTAATCGTGATCGGAAGAAACAATCGAACAACTTGTTCGCGCATGGATGCCGACAACCAACTCCCGTTTCTCTATAATCTTGCCAAGTGATCTCTCCCACAATATGCCATTTCTCTCCGCCTCTAATATTCCCTCCAGCTACCTTCTTCCCAGAATGCCCCTCGGCTACCTTCCATGTATATCTTCCATTTCATCTACAAAGCACGAACGGCATTCGCAACTCTGCTGTGTGTAAAGTTGTCTTCCATTTTTCGCGTATAACTCTATACAAATTCAGGAAATCGGGTTTCCTATCTAAAAGTCTCGCAAACTGGAATACGAAAGAATAGTGAAAGGTAAAATAAATTATAGTGGCCATGAGCTATTTGCTTTGAATTACAAAATAGCTTCCTTTTTCCCGCTTATTCCAAAACATAGAATGCATAACTTACAAAATCTAACTCATGAAAACATTTCAGCAAATACAGTATTGGTAGTTATTGGCTATATAGATATGAACGATATCATTCATAACCTGAACACAACGCAAGGGTAATGTAGAATATATAAAAGGGTAAAATATATACGATGTCTTAAATTTTCTCATTGCATCCAAGATTAGTTCCGATAATAGATTATTAAAATAAGTCAAGAATAGGCTATGGAATTATCTCAGATGTTAACTTTTACCTTTGATATTGAAAGGTTGAGATGAATTTTTAAAAAGTTGCTTCAAATCAGCCTCATAAAAAACCATCTAGTCAAATCCGAATATATTCCAAAATTAGTATACGTGTACATAAAATAAAGACCAATTATTAAAAAAGAAAAAAGGGCATACGTTAGGCGATAAGGCAACTTTAGATGCGAAAAGTTTGCCATTGATATTAAAATATTAGGATGAGTAAAATGTATTTTTATAAATACATCAGAGTGATAGAATCGGATATTTTTGGGATATTATCCGGGAGGATAAAAATCTCCGACACATTTCTGAGGCAATGCCTAAATGGGAAATGTATTTCAGCATGTATGAAACTAATCATTTCTCCATGAAAGCATCTGGAGTCAAAATCTACGCGCAATAGGAAGCTAAGTCAACCGCACTCTAATCCTTAAGTTGGTACGGATAACTCATGTAAAGCTCAATACATTTTGCTCCATGACGTCAACACCTTCGCAGATGCCACCATCTTCTGTTAGATCTCCGCTAATTTTAACAGGAAAGGTGAGGAAGTTTAGGAAACCCCACCCTTATCCTAAATCCGCACGTCTGCAGTATGTCCTGGGTCAACGCCTTGCCGATGAAAATAGAGTGTTGTATATATTCAAAATATTCCTGATCCAGGTATAAATACATCCCTTCAGTAGCCAGCCACCGAGAGAAAAAAACAATGAGGGAGACGATGACGCAGATGTGGATTAATTAATTCGATTCGGGGAAAAATGTTCGGCGAGGCGAGGATCTCGGAGTCCATCGAGCATCCATTTGTGGACGAGGGAACAACGTGTAGTCATTTCTCGGGAATGCCGGGTAGAGGCAGAAACAAATGACGGCGGCAGAGCGCCTCGAGTGGATTCCCGGAGCTGTGACAGAGAGAGGAAAGTGAAGAAGGGAGGAGAGCAAGTGAAAGGGAGAAAAGCAGTTCCAGGTGTACGAGCCGAAAAGGGAGTAGAGAGAGATGGCTATCGCGAGATTTGATTCTCTTTTTAAGAAAACATCTCGGAGGGAAAGGCCGCGAAAAATCAAAAGGTTGGAATGACGAGGGAAAGAGGTCAGCAGGAAGAATTCGCAGGAAGATTCACGCATGAATTTGCGGAGCGGTCCCTCGGAAAGAAGTGCTTGACCTTTGAGAGAAAAGGTCTTTTCGCAGCCGGTTTTACACAGAAGAGGTAGCCGAAATAATGTAAGTGAATTTTAACAGAGACAAGGAGCTGAAAGAGTGGCAAATTGAAGGGAAAGAACCTATTTTTATAAAAGCGATTCACATTTAAAATGCACGATATAAAGATGTATAGAAACAAACCTCAAAATTTGAATCTGACAAATCCGAAGTTAGTTGTTAGTTTTAATGTTTGGATGCAGATCATCTCCAGGTTTTAAAAAATGATCATTTATCAATGAAATCATTTAGAAGTAGACGAAGTATAAATGAAATCCTTGAATCACCCATAATTAAGGTGACCTGTAAAAAAGGGGCTTTATGATTATCTCTGGAATCTAAGCAGGATCCGCTTATTGAGTTGCGATTCAAGTATTACGAAAATATATACTTCGCACGCAAAACCTCGGCGAATGCTCCAATACTATTGGGCCAGCGGAAAGAAATGCAAAATAACTCTTTGTATTCAATGTAAAGAAGAGACATATGGCAGTAGCTTTGAGGCCACAATGACGGCTTATCGAAGGAATTCTCATTTATAAAATAATAAAGATGCTCGGCAGAACATTAGCCAGAATAATTTCATTAGCTCATACAACTCTGTCGGGATATAAAAAAATGTTTAAATATTACTCAATAGGGAGTAAATGATTTTTAATTGTCAGAGTAAAAACACCCACCAAGGCTGGTATTTTATTCAAGGAATTTTGGAGCACGCCATAATGCAAAAATGTCTTCAAGCCTTCCCAAAATTTGAAAGTGTAAAATTAGCAAAAATAAAACGCGAAATATGAATTAGGAGAAAGTACATTGATTTCTTCAAAAAGTAAAGAATAATTTCTTTAAAAGCTACCTGTAATATAAACCCCACAGAGACGGCTGAAAGTTCAGTAAATTTCACACGATATGAAAAAAATTATTTTACTTAACCAGAGAGAGTTATTACGCAATAACACGCATATTTTTGGAAATATCCCTTTCCCTAGACAATTTTACTCGGAGCGGAACTAGAAACATGATTGGCGTGAAAAACCGATTCCTGAGATTGGGGAGCGTCATTCACTGAAAGGGAAAGGGTAAAAAAACGACCTCTGCGACATCCTTTTAAAAGTCCTTTTCGCCCCTACTCACTAATATCCGCTTCTCCAACGTTCATCGGCCTTTTTCCACATCTTGTCTCCATCCTTGAGAAACCACAATTTCATACTTTCCGCTGCGAAAGCTACTTCCATAAATCATCCACGAAAATTTTCTTTCGGCAATAATTTAAACTGCTGCAATTTCGACACGGGTTGGAAAAGAGATGGACGGGTGACTACAGGAAGTTCTATTTCCGAAAGAAATGAAAATCATCCGAAACGGAGAAAATTGAATTCCTCCTTAGGAGGTGTAGATTTTAACTTACATGATTTAGTTTTACGAACATGTCAGTGCATGATGCAAATGCGACAACTAAATTAGCTACAGACTATATAAAAAAGCTCTAGAACCTTAAAAAAGAAATGAAGGTTGCAGCAAAACTAAGGTACTCCATATTACACTCGACGAAAAATATCAATCTCGTTCCATCTCTAACATAGCATGAATATGATTCAAGGAGTGTGAAAAAAAGCAGTCCATTTTTCATAAAGCAAAGCACCGCAAGAATATACCTTCATCAGAAGCTGAGAAGATCCTTATTAAATATAATAAGGACCAGTAAATTTTCATTCAGTAGAAAGTAAGCCTGAAGGTGCCTTCACGCAGTTCTTTATACATTTTCAATCTCGACGACCACTACGAGTCGTTTTCTGTCTTAAAAAGCGTTAAAATAAAATTCCTTCATGTTAAGGGAAATGACTGGGGTCGTAATTTTACTGATTGTGAGTAGTGAGAGTGAAGATTTCAAATCACCTCAGAAAATTTCACCTATTATTACGCTCAGACAGGTGCTGATCATTCGATTGGAACAAAAGGTAATGCGCTGGCAATCGAATCACGATTTCCAAAGTCTAACATTCATCAAAATTGAAACCGTTCCTCATATGAGAGGCCATTCGTCAAGAGCATCTCCCACACAACTAATCTCCTTGAGAAGGATCCTAGTCCACGCACACTCTGATCCTTGACCTCTGACCCACATCATTAACGAGAAGAAAACGAAGCAAATGAGTTTGAGTACTAATAGAAATCCCAATAACGGAGCCTATCTCACATTAGGTCAGGCAGCAGGGTAGTATAAGGATCAATCAAATGCGTAAGATAGGAATGAATTAATGAATTTCCTGATTGGAATCGGAGCTCTGATTTCAAGCAGCTGCACCAGGCGCTCGATTCCGGTGATTCCGAATAGACTAATTATAGTTGTATTTAGCTGTGGAAAGTGAATATTAAATTGAAAGGCCTCAAATTAATTTCATTCCTCAAAGGCCACTATACAAAGTGTATTGATATACAACTAGTGTTGTCGCATTCCTCCTGCGATGATAAAAACCATACGTACATGTATGCCTTATTACTAAAATTTAAACTGCTATTTAACATCTCTACTATGTTTTGACATTTACAGATACTATTTGAGAGCTAGGCTAAAGTCTTATTACATTTCACCCCACGATATCCAACTAAAGCAGTTTCCGTTTATATATACTCCGGAATATTCGATCAAATTCCTTTAGAAATAATTTTCAATGTTCTTTGATAATAATTCGACCATAGAAAGGAATATATTATCTTTGTATACGATTTTATCTTTCTTATTTTTATCGTTTCTTTAACAGTAACAGGAGCCCCCAATCATATCCGTTTAAATAATATGGAGGAACACAGACATAAACGACGAACACAATATCAACGCCCTCGAAACTCGTTTAGCCTGGACTCAAACCCGGGGCTTAGTGTTAGACAGCTAGTGTAATGACCATTCCGCCACCGAGATCGGCAATTAATTAATTTAATATTGAAGTTACACATTTCTATCAACAGCAACGTTACGATATCTGATGAATAGACGTCACACTAGTTATCGTAGCTAAGGATACAATAATATATCCATGTTATTCCCTAGATTAATTTATGTTATGATATTATTTGAAGATATGGTAACGTTCCCTGCATTCTGCATAATTCTCTAGATTTCACTAGAAACAATAGTATTTTGTTTCCTTTATANCCTGCATCTCTTGTCTTCTTAATGGCCTTCATTGTCACATACACCTTTATTTTGCATGTTGTTGAAAAAATCACCACTTTTCAAGAGAAACTGGTGATTTTTTCAACAACCTGTCATGGAATACTACAAAGTAAATCGCCGCTCCGTCGAATTTATTTATTTTGCATCTTTACGAGGCTGTGAAAGTATTAATTAAAATGTGCCAACTGTAACTGTGAGTGTGAAATGGTAAAGAATAAAGCATGACAATATGTCTGTAGAATATATTATATTACTTAAGTAACTTTAACTACAAGTATGTAGTGTAAAGCCTATCCATCATCTTTGTAAATTATAGAAAGGTACCGTAATTCAAAACTTGTTTATTTATTCTTACCGTAGTGTAGCCACTGAGTTTTCTATGGTATGTATTTTTAAGCATTTTAAGAAAAAAATAGAATTTTTCTCATAAAGAGTCAAGTCAACCTGATCTTTCCACCTAGGACCTCTGATGGCTTAAATCCGCCCCTGACCATATAGCAGAGTTATTTTACGATCATCATAGTATACAAAATGCTGTCGATATAGGATATCTAACGAAGAAAATTACATAATAACATTAGTGAATGTTTTATATTCTGGCGGCGAAGAATAAGTTTCCTAAAAATAGAAGATACTCGGGTAATAACTAAGTGCCTGAGAATCCGAAAACATCGCAAATAATAATTCTCACGTACGTGATGGAGTACATTAGAGTATAAAAGGTTTTACCTCTCCATTCCAAATGTTTCAAAGAAAGAATGTGCTTCCACTTAAGGTTCCCCAAGTAAGCGTCTAACTACTCCCTAAACACCCCTTTTCATTTAATCTATCTCTACCTCTTCCCACATGAATTAGCCCTCTCCTTCAAACTGTCCCTGAATGACTAATCCTCTTCTTCAATTCGCCAATGATCTCCGTTGAGGAGTGCTGTCATCTTCCCCACACTCTGATTTATTCCTCGGCCCCGCTGCACTCACTCATCCCTTTCAAATCTCCACTCCGGATGCCTTCGCATTTCTCTTACTCGCGAAACCTTACGCAGTGCGGGTCAACCGCTATCTCTTTTTTCCTAGGCGGGTATTACTTCGGCTCCATGCCCGCTCTTTCCGGCTGACAAACGGCGAGAAATATTTTAGGATTAACTGAATTGTAGAGTCGTTTTCTGGATAAAAGGAAATACGCGAAGGCTTGAGATGAAACTGCTGAGTAACGAGAGATGAGTAGCGTAATAAGTCAATAACCTTACTTATGTAGTGGCTGACAGGTCGACCCTCACAATATTCTTGCGTAATCAAGACTTTCGCTGTATATTTAATTTGGAATTTTTTTTGCGCGCGCATGCACACATGTGCAGAATTCAAATATAATACCAACGTATTAGAGGCTAAAAATTCCTACTAACTAGAAAAAGCTTGAAGTTTTTAGGCATATTTTATAAATTTTACTACTTGAGACCCCTTGGGAAATCGCATTTGGCCAAGAAAGGTGATTCTGGAACAGATCATTAGAAAGGTTCGTTAGTGGATGTATCACTCTAATTCTATTACCTGACTACTCTAATAAGTTACGAAAAAATAAAAACTACATATCTTGGTCCTGTAATAAATTAGTACCTCTTAAGCAGCTAAATGGAAGATTTCCGCTTAAAGTTATATTCGGAATGTATTACTCCTTAGGCTGAGAAGGCTTCCATTAATTCGTACATCTGCTTGTCAGATGTGTCAGTCAGACAACCTAAAACATCACCAGAACCCAAATTTCAGCCAATTTGTGATGCAAATAATCCATAAAATTGGTTTTCTAAAGAGTGAGACCGCAATTACAGAATTTTGTTTCAACGAAAGGGAAAACGGGACTATCGGTTCTAACAAGAGAACTATCATCTTCATTGTTTTCTGCTACTTTTCTTGGAACAAACACCTTCGAAACATCATGAAAGGTTATTCAAATATTCAAGTTACTGTAATTTTCAATCAGAAATTTTACATCCTTATACCTTCAAGATATCGCAGGCAATATTATTTCTTTCCTCCATTTAGTTTGATCCTAAGCATATTTCATGCCACAAAATTTAGTAGATTTTGTATTTCGACACTTTAAAAAAATTCTCCGGCGATTTATAAACTTTAGCTTCTTTGTTAACTCCTCGCATTTTCAATCTGTTCAACTTTAATCACGGAAATGGAGAAAGGAGAACGTCGGCCTCATTTGTTTTTGGTATATTATGATTCGCAACCCATTCAACTCATTTAACGACACATTTTGGGTTCAGAGCTGTGGATAAAAACACCGTGTGAGAACCTGTGTAAATGCAGTCTGGAAATTCCTCAGAAATGTCTATGGAGTTTAGCATAACGGTGAGATCATGAGAAAATTAGAAAGACGTGAGACAACCCAGAGGACAATACAAGTGTATAATACAATTTAACCTTCGAAAGACCTCTGTCTCCTGCAAGAGAACTCCACAAAATCGTCTTCAACTCTTCTTCATCACACCCTCCCTCCATCTTTCTTCTTAGAGAAGTCCGCTCTACTTCCAGAAGACCTTATCTCTTCACTCGGATCTCCACTGTTCATCCGTCACTGCCCTTTGACCCTTTTCCCTCATCCCGCAATCGCCCTTTTTCTTCTCATACCTCACATCTTCCCCATCTCTCTCATTCTCTTTCGTTCTCCTTTTTCTTCCTGAATCTGTAATTTCAACTTGAGACCTTTCTCTGCGAGTTGCTCTACTGAGATGGAGCGAAAATAGTCCATCACCATCAAGGCCAGTTTTAGCATTAAGCGGAGGTAGGCAACTGTGACAATGTCCAGGGGCTTTTAAACTAAACAGACGACGTAATTTGGCCATTGGTATAACAATAATATAAATAGAACATGAAATAGCTTCAACAAAATATAAAGATTACATTGCCATAGCAGACTCCCAAAGGTTAATATCGCGTTACTGTATATTTAAGATAAATTCACTCTAAGGTAATTTTAGGGGAGTTGTGACAAATTTCCAAATTAATGATTGTCAATAAATTCAAGTAATAAATATTTTTTCCCTAACTTCAATATCTTCTATGTTTTTATAATGATTTTTCTTATGAATTTCATATTTATAGCATTTCTGAATTAATGCGCGGAAAAATATTTATGAATAGTACATATAAAACAGCGTATTAAATTTATCTGCCTAGAGGCTCTGTTATCTGAGCAGACCATCGTGATTATTATGTTAGTAACTAAGTAAGTTAATTGTAGGTTGTTGTTTTCGCCAGTGATATTCCATTTCCGAGTTAAAAAATATATTAAGAAGAAATAGCAGGTAAGAAGGTGTAGTATTTAATTCATTCTTACTGCATCATCTCCAAAACGAAGGATGTTTTTTCGAATTGGAGGGAGAAAAATGCAGAGGCGTAAAAAATGAAGAGAGTAAAGATTTACGTTTAGCATACTTCATCAATCTTATAATGTAATTTATCTTGCTACTTCAGCTCTTACGCATCCTGCAAGAAAATCCCTGTTTCCTAGTATTAAATGTATCAGAAGCTGAAATACCTCTTTCTGAAAAGCACGTCCTTTTCAAGCTGATGTCATAGGATACTGCATCTGCGAGGGTGCAAATTTGCTAATTACTACTTTTTATTTCACAGAGCATCTCTGAATGGGGTGGAAATATCCGACGGTTATCTAGTAAAAGTGCTATTCGTTGACTTTCCTCCTTTATCTTACGAAACAATGAAGTGATAACCACCAAAGTGTGAAGAATGCCGCACTGTGAATACTGACGTTTTCCTGCATCTCTTGTCTTCTTAATGGCCTTCATTGTCACATACACCTTTATTTTGCATGTTGTTGAAAAAATCACCACTTTTCAAGAGAAACTGGTGATTTTTTCAACAACCTGTCATGGAATACTACAAAGTAAATCGCCGCTCCGTCGAATTTATTTATTTTGCATCTTTACGAGGCTGTGAAAGTATTAATTAAAATGTGCCAACTGTAACTGTGAGTGTGAAATGGTAAAGAATAAAGCATGCGAAAATTCCGTATTCTTTAAAATATTAGTAATCATGAAATTATTTAAAAAAATATTTCTCCACTTTAATTGCACTTAAGTTCTCCACAAATATTCGCTTTTCCGAATTCGGTTAAGAAAAGTACCCGGATATTTTGGCTCGTTTAGTAAGGCATTTCTTGAACATATCAGAATTTTTGCGAATTAATTATTTAAATCTGTCTAATAGAGGGTAATATTAACCTTAAAAGTAATGAATGAAACATTAACTGTTGGAGAAGAAGATCTATATTGATATTACATTTTTAATGGTTTTCCCTGATTCGAAAACCTACGGTGGAATTATCTGCTTGATTTTAGAGGAATATTCTTCTTATTAAAGCTTTGTAAAAGCTCTGATAATTGATTGTTTGTTTCATTTTTCAATTTAACGGTATCAGTTTTGGCATTTTTGATAATTTTTTTGACCCAAAAGGTTTTCGTAATTGAAAAGATTGAGTTGTAATATATTATTCCTAATTAATTTATGATTGTTATACAGTAATCGTTTACTACAAAATTCGAAAGAAGTTTACATATGTTCCTACTGGAATTTTCGATCTTTACGACTGTAAATTGACGTAATTATGGTGTAATTTCTGCACAATTATTTTGTATATTTTATTTTCTCCAGAACAATACGGTCACATACGCACTACGTACTTTGAAAACTGCGTAGTAAACGTCACTACTTACGTAGGAGAAAATAAAACCAAACTGTGGGATCCAGCCCAAAAATTTCAAGTCCCTCCGTTAAAGTGCTTAATTACAAAAAGCTACACGTTTTTTCACTCTCAGAGCTTTATCCTTATTTTTCCCAAAGATTCCAATCCAGCCACTAAATTGTCTGAAGACAGAAATTCATTCCCTTCACCAATACGCATATCTCCACTTTCTAATTCATTTCTTCCACACTGAATTCTCTTTCCCATACATCAACTCAACTATTCTTATCCTGTTACCTTTCTTCCAAACCATTTACTCTCCCTCCTTCGGTCTTATTCCTAGCCATCTGCAGTTTCCTACCGCCGAGAATTTTTTCGCCACCACGTTAGCGACACCTTCTTTCGCAGGATTGGCTCCTTTCACCATTTTTTACTTCCCTTCCTCCTTTGCTGAGGTATTGAGCAGGCAAAAAATTCTCCTTTTCTACGTAATCCATTCTACTTGCTTTCGGAGGCTCTTGACCTCTGTAGCGTGAATCATACGTGACTCGGCATAAAAAACACACCATGCATACGAGTAGACATTCCGTTTGTCATCCTCTGCTAGCTCTGATTTACGCAAATTCAACAAATTTTGACAAGCAGGCTGGACGTCTCAAGTTCAAAACGGTTTTGATATTAAACTTGGGCGATAAATAAAACTTTATTTTTAAGGTATTTTCTCGTCTATCATGATCAGTATTTAAAAAAAGTTAAGCTGTGAAAAGTTTGTAGTCACAATAGACAATTTAATTTACATTGATTTCCTACATGATTTACGGGGGGTTTACCAAAATCCGATATTTGACACCGAGCTCCGTATGTTATCCTACAAGAATACGCTTGAAATTTAGGAGAATTAACGGTTAGAAGTCGTTAGCATTTTTTTCTGACTAATTTTATGATTAACAGTTGAAAATTACAAACATTTTATGAGTGTCGATTTCAACGTTATGACTGACAAATTATTCCTTCATACGTTTAATCATGAGCAAAATTATTCGAAATCTATCTGATGTCACTCAAGCCGTCTATAGGTCACAACTATATTAAACCATCGTTTGTTAGTATTGAAAAGAGTGCTTCGACAGCTGAGGTATATTAATTATCTTAGACAATACAAATGATCCCATCATGCTTAGCAGGACTAGATGTATATGATAGTAGATCTTTTAAAATAAATGAAGTTCCGTCAAGCTTGACAAGGGTGTTTAATAGTTAAATAATAGCTTTTGCCATTCAGGCAATTTTGCAAGGCCAACATTCTAAAATCATTATCGGTATTAAATGCGCTAGTATTTACTTCCCAAAAATGGAGAAGTGGAATTTTATTCTATTAGTGAAGTAGGTTCTATGAGCTAAAAAATGTATTCTCCTAACAAAGGTATTCCATACTTCCTTGAAAATTCTACTGACCTTTTAAGAAACAATTTACGAAACCAACGCAAAATCCTTCTCTTAAAGTTAAGTGTATGACTATTCGAAGTACATACAGCATTTTTATTAGATTGCGATTGTAAAACATCATAAGGGTTCGATATATACATACACGTACACAAGTAATCCAAGTGGGAGGCTTGTCCGGCTGACTATTTTGTCCTCGCACAGATATGATAGACTTAAATGGTTGTAATCTACACATATTTAACTCTTAATATGTAACATATATTTAACTCTTCATATGTAAAAGTTTAATTTTTATTTCAGAATATTTCAAATTATCACAACGTGAAATTGCTTAACTGAATGGCTTGTAAATGCTTTTAGAGCTGTCGATCGATTTTACGTCTAAGCTAGTATTTACTTCCCAAAAGTGGATAAGTGGAATGTTATTCTATTAAAGAAGTAGGTTCTATTAGCTGAAAAATTTATTCTCCTAACAAAAGTATTCCATACTTTCTTGAAAATTCTACTGACCATTTAAGAAACAATTTACGAAACCACAGTTCCAAAGTCGTAATTCACAATACTATCTGGTAATAATAATGCTAATCAATTTTAAATAGCAGTACCTAATTTAAATTTTTAATACTTCTCTTATGAATTTCGCTAAATTTACAAAACCATAATTTCAGACGTACTACTAGGGGTTGTTTAAAAAGAGTAGAAAACATGGCAATTCATAAAATACCACACAAGTTCAGTAAAAAGTGGAATATAATATATTCCATATATAAATAACTCACCCTGTATGTATTATCTACATATTTATGGCACTGATTCACCACATTGCAAAATAGATTAAGAGAGCGAATCTTACGCAATCTTGTAATTACCCCAACTAAAACTATAAATACCCGTTTTGAGACAGGGAGAAAATTGCATTCGGAATAGGAGTAAATACATATGTAGGAGAAGGCATTTCTGTCGATCGGAAAACCTTTTAACCACGCGCGCAAGGTAACTCCATCGCTCTCTGAAAATCCTCCATTGGTGGCCGTGCTCCTCCCAATAACCATTTCTGCACATCGCTTCCACTGACCACCGCCACAACCCCATCTCTCCCTCACTTCGCCCACGCCCCATACTTGGGATTCCTAAAGGATGTTCTCCATCACTTGTCGCCACATCTTGTTTGCAACAGGAAGAGCATAGCCAAGGGAAGATTGTGGGATGCTTCATTCAGAGGGCGTTTAAAACCGATCTTGGGTTTCCACATGGTTGATTCACCCCAGGAAGGATTTGCTCTGATTGTGAGATTAGAATACGCTCATATGATACGGGCAACTTTGATTTTGGAGGATAACCTGATAGCAATTTTTTGGGGGAACTATAGTAAATTAAACAAAATTTTATGTAGAAACTCAGAAACGCAGAGAACTGCAATAACTCCTCGTATTACATTCTTGTCAAATTATTACAAGATCTTTTGAATAGAAGATTAATTTTCTTTAATAAAGGCTTAATTTTATGTAAATAAATCCAAAGGGTCAGTTTAGAACCCATTTGAAGGGACAATTTTATTTCAATAAACAGTACCTAAAGAATTAAAAATTACTTGTTTTGTAAGTAAAGATACTAAGAGAGTATACCGACACTAAAACTATAAGAGCTATGTAAATTCCACTAGAGCAACCTCACATCCTTCTACTATTCTTTAACAAAATAGAGGCCATTCGAAACTTTAATATCTTTATTTACTTTCGGAGCGATTATATATCTTTTCTTTGCTTTGAATAAGAACGCTTGTGCAACTATTCGAAGCTTTTAAGGGAATAGTCACCATTTCTACATGGAAGAGAGATGGACAGTCTCTTGGAGAAAATTTTATTAATTTCTGATATTATGATCAGCATGAAAGTAATAAGTCGGTTTAATTAAAAAAAACAGTAAAACTCAAATATATTAGTCATGCCGGACATTTATAAAATAGGAGCAGTGAAGCATGAAAGTTGCATGGGCATAATATTCGATGGGTATTCGACCGAAATTTTAGACATTTATTAGAAAAGCTACAGCGAAAGGCGATACATTTCGTAAAAAAATGTAGCAATAAATTATTGAGCGTTACTCTTCAGGATGAAGGATAGTAATCATTAAAAGATAGAATATTTAAGCAAAAGATAAATGTTCTAAATAAGTTCAGGGAAAGCACGTTCAAAGATTATGTAGCCGATAGAATGCGTTCTCCATGTTACATAGGCCGTTCTGATGCTGCGAGGAAGATCGGGAAAATAGATGATGGAAACGATTCGTATCAAGAAGTCATATTTTCCGCGAACGTTAGGCGAAAGTAATCGACCAGGGAAGCAGATGCATGGTACATGCATTCCATGCCACCAGCCGAAAGGCGGGGTACATGCATAGGCATAGACGAAGACACAAAAATTTATCATGAGCAACTTTGGAGACCGATTGTCTAACGAACTTTGAACCGCTTACTTACTTTTCGCATTGCTTTAGGATATTTTCGTCCTTTCTTCCTCTTATTTAGAGTTCAAAGCGAACTTCTATTTAAATCAAGGACTCCAGGGTCGTATCTCTTACGAAGCTGAAGAAGAGGTATGTAGAGAAGTAGAGAGACAGACAGACAAACTGACGCACGTCTCCGTTTTGCGGCGAAACCGACACTATGAAGAAGAAAAGAGAAGACAGGTTTGGGAGGAAGGAAAAGGAGTGTGTGAGAGAGAGGGGCAGGAAGAGACCGAAAGAAGAGGGAGGTAGGAACAATCTTGTCCCCTTCCCCTATCGCCTTTCTCCTTCGTCTTGGGAGGCCTGCAGAGAAGACACGGAAACGTTCCCATCATCAACATCGATTGAGTTATTGGACGGGAGAGAGAGCGTTCGAATTATGCAACGCAGAGGAGAGAAAAGGAATTTTTTCACGTCGCTCCGACACGTTTAGATGATGGAGTGTGAGGGAGTGCCTCAAGGCGACGATATTGGACCCGCAGACTTACATATTGTTGACTGGAGCGCATTGCGGCGGAGAAGTGAGTGGCGTGACCGCTTGAATCGCGGATGTGAGTGAATCCTGCCTCGGGGCGGAACATGCTGAAACTCGTATATTTTTCCATGGCATATGCTTCTGACCTCTAAATTTTGTAAGCCGACTTGTGGTACAAAAAAAGATATTGCTCGATTTTGGAATAAGAAAGCTCCTACTTTAGGAGAGAAAACTCAGTCGTCAAGTAATTTGTATAACTGATACGTTATACAAAATTAAATCACTACAATGCTTGTTATAAGATTATACCACAATACATATTGGGAACAGATGAATTCGGATGACAGTAAGTCGATGACATGTATTTTTCCACGCGCCATTCTTAGAAATATTAAATGATTCAACAATTATTATGTAAATCCAGAAAGTGCTTTGATATCCAACTTTCTCTTGTTACACTGATTTTTCAAGTCTGTATTAAATTCATTTTTACTTTAACTCTAATAAAAAGCAGAAATTAATGCAGATTGACTAGAAATGCATGAAGGGTCTGGGAGGATTTTTCGAATCCTTCATTTATTATAAACAAATAATTGACTAGTATATAAAGATTTAACTAACACATACCCCAGTGGATACCCCATAAATCTCTTCTTAGGACGTCGTGAAGAGTTAAAATTAGACGAGAAGTTGAGAAGAACAGCGATAAATATTAAAGCGATGAAAATCACAGTAGATCGCAGTGTCTCCGTAACTGAGAAGATATAAATGAATCCTGCTATGAACTCGGATTATATTCACGGAAACTTGTCATCCTCCATCAAGTAATTTTATCTTTGATAAAAGAACGGGAATGAAGGAGATACAGATTTGGAGTATACAATTATATCTCTTATCATTAATAGAGGAGCTGAACAATTCGGTTTAATCAGTACGTATTAATACGCACAAGAAAACTCAATCTCGGGGATCAAGGATAACCTTTATCCTACCGAATTCTAGCTCGGAATGGACGCACGTCACGCCATGCGATGCCCCACTAGGTCATAAAATCAAACGCCGACCTAGGAATTGAACTCTTCCTATTTGGGATGCATCGTCACGGTTTTATAATAAAACTGGTCGGGACCTTGGGAGTATGCGGGAAAAAGAAACCAATTCACTTCACACCTAAACGTAGAAATCGATGACCGCCGTTAGAATGGAATGTTTACGGCTGAAGGGAAGGGAATTTTTCTTAAAATTCCTGCTCCATGACCTTTCAGAAATAAAATAGAGACGAATTTAAACGGAGTGTGTTAGGAATTGAACTTTTAACGTATCAACTGTGAACAAAGTTAGTGCAGTCTATCTTGAGGGGAAACTAAGTATAGCACAATTTAGCTGCTGGGATCGGTTCTTACATTAGATATAGAAGTAAATTATGTCCTCAGATAAACAATTTTATCAAGCAAAGATAAGAACATTTAACTTGAATCCGTCTCGATGAATAAAAAAAAATGTAATCAGGAAATTATTCTGGTAAACCGCTCACAAAGAAGCAAGGGTATTTTCCGCTTCTAAACAAAAGCAAATTTGCCGACCCAAAATTAGTAATCAAACAGTTTCTGTGGTAAATTTTTAAATAACACAGTACAAACATACATAATTCAGTGAATAAACAGCAACTTAAAATATGCTATAGACTTAGAGTGCTCTTTATGAAGCAATTCGTTCACTTACTGGCCGGCTGTATGCTTAGACAAGATCAAGAGTGCACGACTTCCAAAATGAAACGAGTGATTTACAGTCTATTATCGATACGGCAATGAAATTATTTCCTGAATTATTAACTTACCATGTCTTTTCATCTGTTTAATCAACTGTCTTAATTTCAGCAAAATTCCCTTCTGTTAAGCGTTTACTTGCTGCAACAATCGCTCGTTGCGAAAAACTATTCTTCTTTATCTGAGAATATTATATTATTATAATATAAGTATATTATAATAATGGAATATAATTAATTATAATTAATAATATTAATATCATTGATTATATTTTAATTATTACATCAATTATTATCATGAAAATCTACAATACTTCATGAAATACAACTTTATACAATACTTCATGAAATACAACATGTTGTGCAAAAATCTTACCCTTTGCCTGAAGATGTAAGTCAACTTACGAAATCGGTCGCTAATAAATACAGTGTGGAAAATTTACCAAGTGTATCCTTCTGCAATGGCTTTCCACGAAGTCACGCCTCCTAATATCGATTTTACAACTTTATTTGACAATTTGAATTTTTTACTTTACGTGCAAAGAACATCTTGCTAGTTAATGTCATAGTTCAAAGCGTATGGATACAAACAAACGTATATATTTTTACCGCATAAATAATTATATATATTTTATGCACATATACTAGTACTTATACGAGTAAAACTTATTTGCATACTGCAAGCTTTGGGGTGATAAATTTTCCCTCCTCTAGTTTCGCACAGTCCCAGTTCGAAAACAGGTTCAATTTTTTAACGAAAGCATTATTGAGAAACTAAGCCGTTCTGGCGTCCATTTATAAGGATTTTACTGCATATTACGTTTTATAGTATGTATTTTATAATTTTCTATGGTTTCAACAGTATTGCAATGTTACGTAAATACTATTGCAATGTTATTTAGTATAGCATTCTATAATTAATTACCTATGGTTTCAAGTCGCAATCATTACAGAAAGGCCTCAAAAACATTTTCCGAGTTTCCCATACTTTTCTAACGGAGGAAAACTTAAACGAGCCCAAGCATTAAAATTATATGAAATTTAAGATGGTATTGAAATTTAAATCAATATTACGCGTCCACAATACATGCGGATGCTAGAGCAATGTTCATTAATTGACACGTCCTTTCGGAGTTCCCTCACTAAAACACCCTGCTTATAAGATTCTACTCATGTACTACCTTATGGGACTTGAAAATTATACCAATGTGGAAGTTAAAGAGAGAAATAGGAGGGAAAGAAAATGGTTAGGAAGGGAAGAAGTTGAGGGGAACGTGATGAAGAAGGAAGGGAGAATGCACCAGAAGGAGGGCTGGCTGGTGTCCGAATGAGAACGAGTTTAACAAGTGGGCCGTAAACATGAAAATAAGTATGATGGTGGTCTGAGGAAGAGCATGAGAAAGGGATGCTGCGGGTGGAACCAAGACAGGACGCTTCGTGGCAACGCACAGGGAAACAGATGTTGGCTTTCATCCCATGTGAAACAACCACAAAACCGAGTGGCGAAAGGACAACAAGCGCGGTGCTTTGCAAAGCAAAGGACTTCATTGCAAATTAGCGCTTTAATAACCTTTTAGGGAAGCTTACAAATAGAGAAAACTAAAAGTTACATTCAACACAGCAGCGCTTAACCAACCAGTGTGTCGCGGTATAGTAAGAAAGTTCTAGGTGTACCACCTGACATCCATGATAACTATGTACTCCCAATTTTACGATACGAATGCGCATTTTTTACAGTGTATTTTTTCATTCGATGGAACTTCGTTTTGAAAAAAGTAAAAATAAAATATCATTCTGAATTTACACAAGTTGTTCAAAAACAAAAACAGGGTATGCGCAGAGGTTATATTAATATTAGTGGTAATATCGTTAAAAGGTCTTCGACTGCTTAAGTCATTTCGCTCGTAGGCCACTACCGGGAATCAAACCCGGGACAGCTTTCACCGAATACATTATTAGTATTATTATTGTAACTAAACTGGGTTAGGCTGCTTGTCTGGTGGTAGTCTTGTGCCTACATAATTGCATGATATTTACACAATAAATATTTTATACAAACAATATATACTCACTATCTACGTCCTAAGTGTATACATATAAAAATATTAAATATAGGACACATAAGCATCTAAAATATAATACATGACAATAAGTCTGCTTTTTCTCGATTTTTCGGAATGGCAGTCTATGCTATTGTTATTAACTTAATATCCGTTTGCCTAGATTGAGTTAAAAAGCATTGATTAAATGCATAAGCATAAACACTAAAATTATCGAACTGTCGGAAATAATTCAAAGTATCAAGGAAATATTGACAAATTATTACAAAACCAGTTTAATCATTAAAGGTTAAGCCAGGCTGAGGAGTCGACGACTTGATTTCCTAGCAAATAAAGTCGAAAATGTTGGTATGTATGTTGAAAATGGATGTAAAATTGAATAGACATACTATAGTTGGATTTTTGTTTCTGTTTACTATTAAACCATGATATAAGGACTGAGTGCCATTATTCCTTATTAATACTGAACGAATATAAACGTATACAGGTTAAGGATTTATATCTCTTTGTTATTGGTTTCACAATACGAATGTGCATAGTAAATAGCGTAGCATTCAGCAATATGAACAATTTGACATCGTTATAATACCCAAACGTACAGGCATTTGTGATTTATGTACTTAACCAATATCAATCAAGTCATCTACAGGCCACAGATATATTAAATTATCATAGACATATACATTATAACTTCATGCTTAGGACGACTAGATGTATACAATAACAGATATATTTTTTAAATAAAGTAAATTTCGTCATGTTTGTCGGAGGTGTTTACTAGTACTGATATATTTTACAGTTTAAGCCTGTGTGCGTTTATCAAGCGCCCTTTATTAGCATTACAATTCTACTACCTGGCTTTGGACAACTAGCAACACTTATACCGACACGAATGTAAATGATTAACCGTCCCAATACTACGAATGATTCGACAGCATTCTTTCATAACACCTGAGAGAAGGTTCACTCTTCATAGTTCTATGGCAAGTCGAAATGCAGTTAGAAAGAGAACCATCAGAGATTACTCCCCTAAGAATGCACCTTGACCTTCGACTGAGGATTTGACGTGGGTGAGGCGGAAGAAATGAGTTGTGACGCGAACAGGGACGAGAGGGAAAACCGAAGGGGTGAAAGGTGAGACGTAGAAGAGTGAAGCAGAAGAGGCTGGAAATTAGTGCTAGAAAAAAAGAGAACGTGGATGCAGGGATAAGATTTGGTCCCAGATTGATACCCAGCGACACTTCGCACCATTTATGGCTCTCATCTAGTTATTTATATTCGTACAAATAAAAAAGAGGTGAAAACCGCTTATTTTTTCATGTTTACTATGAAAGTACACGAGGAGTTAAAGTTTCAAAATTCAACGCTAATTAAAGATTTATATAGAGTTGATTAAAATCAGGATTCTGGATTATATTAGAAAACATATTTTATACGAATTATTTTGATAACTTCATATCAATAATTTAATACGTGTATATTGATCAAAATTTACAGACATAAAAAATTCAAATCGTAAATTGAATGAATGAATATTCCATCGATAAACAATTTTATATCAACCCACTAATAATGAATAAAGTTTTGTTCAAAAAATTAGTCTTTCAGTCTTTTG
This sequence comes from Ladona fulva, assembly GCA_000376725.2. Lineage (NCBI taxonomy): Eukaryota > Metazoa > Arthropoda > Insecta > Odonata > Libellulidae > Ladona > Ladona fulva. The sequence goes on along the minus strand of KZ308764.1, from coordinate 141,570 downwards.
CCTTTATTAGCTTAATTTATTCTACCTCTTTTTTTCTGGGGTTCCCGGATAGCAAAGTGGGCAACGCGTCCGACTTAGGTGAAAGCGGTCCCAGGTTCGATTCCCGATGTGGGCCCACGTGCGAAATGACCTATGCTGTCAAAGCACTTTTAACAATACTACTACTATTCTTTTTTTATGATAACAAAATGATGATGAGTTGGCAGTAAAAGATTCAGTTTCGATTTCACTCAAGAAAGGCAATCTAATCCAATCCAAACTTTACTTTCCTCGGGTAATATATCTTCAGATACACCATAAGGTTACCTATCTAGTAATTTACATTCATACAAATAGAAGAGTTTAAAATTCTATGAAACAAAACCGGTTGGAGCAACCTGTTCTTACATTAGTGTATATGGATAACTAATCATGACCACCATTGATTACTCCAGGTGTGCTTAAGTCTTTGCTAATTCTTCCAAAACAACATCTACTGGTGTAGTTTACCAAAACCATTTGCACATAAGTATATCCCTACAAATGTATGTATACATTTATTGGGAATTTTGATAATAAATAATCTACTTAATACGGCCAGACAAAAATTAATTTATAATATGGCAAATGAATAATGAATAATTAGGAATGGTTACTAAATAGACCGAAACTAAGAAACTGATTCGACTATATTTCTAATGTGTACTTACTAATATCAGACTATATTTGAGAAAGTAAGAAATTATGAAAAATAAAGAAAAAGTTCAACGAATATTTCTTCGCAAAGAGTATATAATAGAATTGTTTACTGATTGCCAGTACAAAAAATAAAGAAATTTAATATTCACTATGCTGGTAGTAACTCATGTTAAAACATATTAACCTATTTAATATGAATACCATTTAATAGGATACTTATTAATTTATTTCCATTTCCTGGGGACATCATGGATGAAACGAATGATGAAGATGAGTTTCATAGCACAGAAATAGATTTCATTTAATTTTACTTCTAATTAATAGGAATATTTGTACGTAACACTGTTGATGCTATCCACATGCTTCTAAAATTAATTACCACTTTGGCCGTCCAACATCTGAAGGTTTATCACGTTCCCTAAAATGCAGCAGAAAGAATTAATATCTTCTGAGTTAAGAAAGACAATGACTGACAAGCGCACGAGAAATAAAACTGGTTAAACCAAAACGAAAGTTTTAAGAAGTGTCTTAGTAAGGAAAGGAAACAAATTGAGAAGCGTCCATTTTAATCGACAGCGATTTACACTTCGCCAAAGACGCTTAGAACCTTTGTAAGGTCCTCCTTAATTTATTAAATCCATTAATTGTTATCTGAGGCGATTAAGGGCATCCAGAGAGTTTCAATAAGGGAAGAGTGGTGGTTGAATCGACGTCCACCATCGAATTCTCGGGACTATAACGCTTGTAACGCTTGACGCGTGAATGATAATGGCGGGAGAGAAGTTGAAACAAAAGAAAGGCGGAAAACGCCAGGACGGGAAAGGGCTGGCATCGGAAGACCCCAAAAGGATAAAGGCGAATGAGGAGATGGAGGCGGGAAAGAAACAAAGAGAAAAAGAACGGATTCCTCGAGATGTCTTCTGTGGCGCTTGTGGAAGAGTTGGGGTTCTAATTGCTGCAAGAGTGTGGGAAAGATGAGGCGTTTGTTAGGAAAAAAAGACGAGAGGGAAGGGTGAGAGCTCTTGGGGAGGATGTGTTGGGGATGAAAAAAGTAACAAGGAGGCATTAAACGTAATATGGAAACAGGATGAGGAGTAAAGCGAGTATGGTTAAGAGGATGCGAAGGCGGAGGAGTCCTCTCGCATACCAAGATTATGGGATAACGAGGTGCACTTGATGTGCCGATTAATTATCTAATTGAGAGCACACTTCGATTAGTTTGATTAATGCCGCTTGATGTGAGCTTATGCGGCGAATTTAATGAGTGTAATGGCAGGCAACCAAGCCGTTAATCCATCAAGTTTCCAAGATTGATAGTGAAGCAACAAATAAAAAAAATTAATATAGAACTTCAAACGCATAGATTGAATTAAACATTTCTATTAGATAAACAGCAATTTAATATATACAAATTACTTAAGATCAATCATAATTTTCGCGGAAATGCGTATCCGTTGATACTTAACTTTAGTATCTTTCTTTTGACCTGGCAGCCAAAGTATTATGGACAGCTCTGGCATTATTGCAACAACTGTGACTGTGATATTAACAGCTGTTGCCTTATTCGATTCACTGAAAAGTTAATATGGCGTTTATGATATATTTTGCTGCAAAATAGGCGATGATAATTCTTACTACTTCGGTACGTAATTACCTCCAACGCTAAAAAAAGTAAATGAGAAAAAAATAGTCATTTTTTGGAAATTTAATATATATAAGGGCGCTCATTTTACGGACGACATCCTTGAGGATGGCTGCGAAGTCTGCAGCCGAAACGTTGGAGATAATCCACCAGACGACCCGGCTTGTATCCCGTGAAGACTTCCTACAATTTAATATACTTTCGACAAATTTCAGCAAATGATCGCCATAATTAGGCACACTACAAATTACAATAAACTCATTTATAGTAACTAGCAAGGAAGCAAGGTTGTATCAAGGCTATGGTGCTAAATTGTTAGTTACTATAAATATAGCAATTACTATGCAACCTGATGAAGGTGGCCATTTCCTGAAATTGCTATTGTGTGCAAAAAATGTGGAGAAGCACATTCTTATTCTTCCATTCTTAATGACGAGTTTCCACGATACCTCGCCTAAAATCTGTAGCGCTTAGGGGACATTATACTCATCAATACAAGAAAAGTATAAGCATAGATGACGGAAATACTAACCTTAACGCCATTGCAGCCATAATTCGCAATGAAATCCCGATGTACAAGTATATATATATTTCCACTTCTATGATAGTCAGACGTTGATGATTCATTTAAAAAATCATAATTTTTTAACTCGTATATATGAAAGAAAGAACTAAGACTAACTCGTATATATGAATTAAATTCAAAATATAATATAAAATAAAAATAAACCAAGTTTCTTGCATAAAATGAGACACGCTACATTGCACGTTTTTCATGCCCGATTTCGTTTGTATATCAGACTGGGCGTCGTAGAAGATTTCATATACGAAACGACACAGTAGTTCGGTAACATTCCGGAAAAATTCACCTGTCTTGACACCCTCAACAAAATCCGTCTGAAGTAAGGATCTTCCGAAGAATAACCTTTGAAATCATCTGAGACACGACTTCTCAAGGCCAGACTATCGCCGGAGGCGCAGGTGGGCGATACCTAGTCCCTCCGTGGACAGCAGTGGTGTCATCCGTGGCTGAATGAGAGCCTTCTTGTGTCCAGAATGGTGAAGGGAAGACTGTGATGGATGGACGGACAGATTGTTTGTCTGACAATGGAAGAACTAATCCCACATGCGCACTCTTAAACCCCCTTTCTTGGAATATTTCTTATAGAATGTTACGTTCCTTCATTGGGCGTGGTTATGAAGTGGATTTAATCATAACTTAACCACTGAGCTATCGAATCGTATTCATACGAAGACCAATCGATATTTTTATAGTAGAGGAAAAATGCATGAAATTTTGTTATCCTTTAAATTCGTCCTTAATATATTTTTGAATTTAAACTCAAAGTAATACCTGCATTTAACCACGAATTTCGATGTAAATTATTTGAAATTTAATGATGAATAATGTTAATTATATTATAACATCTTTTTTGAATTAGATTCAAAATAAACTATTTTCTTCATGAAAACTATCATATAAATGAATATGAATGGAAAATACACCTTTTATATGATATAGAACGGTGTGAGATTAAAAAATTCAGCAAAAGTACCGAAGTAGTTTAGTATCAATTCACAAAGCCAGTTTCCGTACCTAGAAGACGGGAACACAAATGAATTTGTCTTCACGCAAAAAAATACATTCACAAAATTTATCTTTACGTGAATATTAAAGTTACATTTTAAGCTGCCAATATCGAATATTTATTCCACTTAATTTTATAAAAATACTACCACTCCTAGCTAAACCGTAAATACAATATATAAAAGAGAGAAAATTTAAATGAAGATCTCATATTTACAGTTCATTAATCGCGTTGAGACCTAAATTTTAGGCATCGGGTTTTGTTTTCATGAACTACAATTTCCAAAGTTAATTGAATGCCGTGACAGCATAAAAATGTTTCCGGTAGGGCAGAATGAAAAACACCAATGTAGGTCAAAATAACACACTGGGCTGACCTATTAAGGAGGTAGGTTGTGTAACATTTCCCGAAATGCATGAATGTTAGCTAACGGGGATATCGCACTATATACTTAACGATCTCTGTAGACATAGAATAACATTTCCACCTAAATAGACTAGTAAAGGGTGATATGGTTGAATTCCATGTTACAGAAGATTGCTTAGTTGGTGACTCAAATTACTGGACGTAGGCATCTGCATTGTTTCCATTACATCACCGATGGCAAAGAATATATTTCTACCTAAAATAAAGTAAACAGCAAACAATAAAGACTAAAATAAGCAAAACAAAGATTTCATCCCGTTAGTGAATCCTGAAAGAATAAATAAATGACTAAGATAATACAATGAAGGGATATTAAATATGAACTAAAAATACTCGAAGGTACTTTCTGCAATTCTTTATCGCTCTCATGCCACAATGTTAATTTTTAATAAATTTCCATACATTTCTTGGCTTGTAAAGAATACAATTCTTGAGAAATCTGCATAATGTTACGATAACTGTATTGTTGCTGATAACAAGCTACGAAGGTGTAACGACCCATGGGTTTTTAAGGATATTAAAACTACTAAATGATTCTGCACCTGAAAGGCTTAGAAAGGATTTTTCTCCAGACCGGAATTAATGTGTATTAAAGACGTTTAACCCATCCATCACCTTATAAAATTCTATTTCATCACAGTAAAATTTTTGCTTGTTATGAAGTTGTCACAATAGCTAGTAACCAAGTTGCAGCTTTGAGTAAAATTTATAACAATAAACTTCTGTTTATACTACTGTATTTATCGCTATCTAAAATCATGTTTGGTGAAAACATTGTTTAAATATAAAAATAAGATTATTGAAATATGTGAAGAACAGAGCTATAAATTTCGACCAGCAGATTCTCAAGAAATTCCAAATCTTTCACTTTTATGTGCCTTCGATGCTCTCATTTTTTTCTTTTAATTCTCTGTGGTACAAAGGAACTATTTCGCATAGGTTAAATTCAATTGAGAACAGCTTCTGCATAAAAATTTTAATAATGATTAACATCTAGAATTTTTTATTACGGTTTTATTAAATTAAATAATTTAATACTGTTGACGGGGGATATTCCCCGTCAGCAATCATCGATTTGAAATATCTCGCGAAAAAACTGACATTTAACGATGAAATCAATGAAGAAAAATTGACTGATATCTCACAGAATATGCTTTTAATAAAAGATGCAATCCTCAAATTTAATTTTTTTTTACTATTCTCTACACCTGCAAAAAGGAAGAATTTTGAGGAACCTTCCATAATATGAATTAAAAAATCCTCAATACTTAATGTCAATGAATAATTCCGAATTTTAATTATATCGATCAATTTCACCAGTCATGTCAACATCATTCATTACTAATTATTTGATTATCATTTAATGAATAATCATGGCGTATTAATTATATAATTTAATTTCATTAGTCACATCCAAAATCATCATCCAAAAAAGGATGCCCCGAGGAAAGGATAACACAGAGTGGAATTTTATGCGACTCGACGTGTAACGCACCCTAGAATAAAAAACGAGTTAATTCTACGGTGAAATATTATTCTGTTTCATTACCATTAATTTATTCTTGAAAAATATGCGAGGGTCCGTTCTGGAGCTTGTTTTTATCATTTAAATTTCCCTTTCTCGCACTCTGCTCCTTTCGTCAAGAAAGACAAACGACAACAGCGTTACATTAAGGGGTCCTCGCTGCAAAATTAGACAGAAACGAAGTAAAAAAATTATAGCCGAGAAAAGACGAGGCGCGACATCGCTATTAGTGAAGACGGAAGAGACGAAAAAAGTTGAATGTGTTTGAAGTGCCTTAGAGACTCTAGAAACTGTTGCCTTAGTACTGACACAGAAAAAAAACTACAAGAAGGCTTCCGCAGAAGAGTTGCCGAATTAGAAGATGTTATCTTTCTTCATTAGTCACCAGCAATTACGAGACGTCTGAATAACGATGCAAGTCAGATCAGAAACCCTTTAAGTTATTTAATAATAATGATAACACGTTTTACTAAAGGTAGAGTGAGAGAGAGTTCTTAGTCCCTACTACTTCTAGCTATTTTTATTGTTTATTACAGTTTATTGTTTTTAGTGCCAGAAATAAACCAAAAAGTCTCTTCTCAAGGAGAAATGGACGTGAAAAAAGTCTGACACGACCGGGATTCGAGCCCAGATTTTGCACCTTCCGGGTGACTTCTCTAGCCAATTGGGCTCTCATGACATGCCGTTGCCGATGTCTAATAGTTAAAAAGACGATAGTTAGACTCGTCATCCGGATAATGGAATATTCCTAGATGCACACCTTAATGTACAAATTATCTATCACCCTTTTCCTTGTAAACACTCTCTGTTTGAAAATCGTAGGAGTAATTTAAATACAGCACAAAGAATAATACCATGGCATTTGTTCTTCGAGTATACACCAGGGAATGCAACACGATTTGCTAAATGATAGGTCAACATTGTTAGAGTAAGAATTTATATTTTCGACAATTCCTCATACTCCATTTCTGCTTTCGTTTAAAATCTCTAGACCTGTTATTTTTCTGAAAGGTTTCTTGGGGTGACAAATAGATCATGAAATACCGAATATCTTCCCAGGTATACTTCCTCTCAAATCACTAATGAGGGACAGATGAGGTACTTACGGGAATTTTATATATTATGCATGATAGAACTGGACTTCGAAGGGTCTCAAAATCAAATTAAAATTGCAATATTTGTTTATTTCCCAATTCCCCACAAACATCCATTGACTGGACAATTACAGTGGTAAGCATAAATAATAACAGCGGACGAACACACACAACCATTTCCTAACCGGAAAAATCCTACTCGCCGGAATTCGAATCCGGAACCTTGGGGTTGGGACACTTACACGCTAACCACTCCGTCACCAGTTATCCCAGCTATCGGCTTAATCAACGAGAATTTCCTAAAAGTGTAAAAGTTATTAATCTTTATTGTTATTATTAGCGTTTAGTAATGAACTTTAAGTAGTGATTTTTAACAAAGACCCCTAATTTTTCGTGCCATTCCAATCAAGTTTAGCTCCAATCCTGCATCTTAAATAATCTGTGATTCTCGGAGCTGATCTGAGTTACGTTCTGAGCTATTGAATCTGAATTACATTCATTTAAATCTGACGAAACCTTCTTAACAGTTATGTTCTAAATGCAATCTCAACTGGCAAGAGATTTTTCATTACAGCCATTTTCATTATCTCATTATTCTTTTACTATTCTTAATTTAGATTGTTATGAAAAATCCTTCAATGCAATTTGAACTGATACAAGTAACTTCAAAATGTATTTCAAAGTCAATAAATTATTTGTAAGATAAAATACGTGTACGTGCTTGCTTATAGTTTTGTTAATAACAAGCTATCTCAGAATAAAAGAAAAGCATAAGCTTACATTGTGTACTGTAGAATATTCTACACCTCTTTGTAGCAGAAAACCTCACAAAACTTTTTGTTAACAATCCCTGGATTCCTTTGAGAATCACTCAGTAATTTGCCCTACTTGCAACACCTTGATACGGTACAATCTCCCTACTTGTATATCTCTGAATATACCAATACTAGGGTCTCTCTCATCTCTTCTGCCTAAGGAGCTAGTTTTGCTCCCTAAATTACCATATCTACCCTACTTCAGGCCCCTTTCACACATCCTTAGTATTACTCCTTCAACCAACTCACCTTGCCTTCCACCGAATAAACCTAATACCATCTGAAACCCATCTCCATGACTCCATCCTCAACAACCCTTCTATGCACCCTTAGTGTCCTCTCCCGCCTTCCCAGCACCGACATCTTGAAAAGGTTAACTCGGTCATTGTCGCAGGATTGGACATTCAAAAATGTCACGGGAAGGTTTTATGTATACGGGGGAAGAATTCGGGTGGAAAAGGGAATGCCTCCCTTTGGAGAAAATGCTACGAGCTATTTTTGAATCCGTAATCTTCTTGACGCAGGCTCTGATGAGACATTCATAGCTGGCAATTGGGCTTTAGGAAGGGAATAAATTAGCCTTGCACGAATATTGGGTTGAATGAAAATAGCAGGTTTCGTTCTTTTTCGAACGAAAAATATAAGAAATACGTAAGAGAAAAGATCGATTATAGAAATATTTCTCCTTGAATAAAATTTTCTCCACACTTTTCACAATTTAATCAATATGAATATTTTCAATATGCATGTATGTAGTTATTTTCTGAAAACTTGTTCTGGAACATATAATTTACCATTTTCTTTGTACTTGCTTCTACTAAATCAATTTTAGTTTGTCGATGGACTTGATCGTAAGTGAAATTAAGATATACATAAAAATGCCATGTACATGTTGATATATTACGAGATAGTTACCGATGTTACCTTTTTCCCTTATATTCTGCCGAAGATATTTAAATCATACAGATATATGGACTACACGGCACTGAAAAGACAAAACTACTACCTAAAATTTCAATACCGATATTTATACCTAAATTCACTCTCATCTGAAAATTAATAGATAAATTTATTTAATTTACATGCATTAAAAAAAAAACGCCAAAACAGCCATTAATTTCTTTCTTTACGTTGTAACTTATTTAATATCTTAATTGGCACACAAAAGTTATAAGTTATAGTTAATTTTATTAAAAACCATGGAGATGCACTATGTCATTTAGTTAAATATTTTACTTACATAACGAAAATTGTAAAAAGTTTCAAATTTTTATTATTCATTTGTAAATATGATAAAAAATATAACCATTTATCTTCATTTCTTAATCAAATTCTTATCTTTTCTTTTATTAATAAACAATGCAACAGATTGGCTAACGAGTTACCATGGTCACGAACTTTTCGTCTTACGAAGATGTCTTTCACTGTTTGAGATTAAGAATGGTTTGATGTATGCATGCATTGGTACTCTTACGCAAGAATATACAAATGATCAAGCACATTGGATTTCGCACATTCATGCTAAATTGGACTTGTCGTCCCGGGATCACGCTTTCCTGGGATCCGGATAAGGCCAACTTCCCCATTTCCCGGTAAGTCAATTGATATCCCGGGGATATCCCGGTGTTTCCATTCTAGTAATTTTAATTCCCTTCAGAATATCTCTCCCATATCTGTTGATTAGAAATAACATTCCTCTCAGCTGGTCTTTTTATTACCAATATACGCTCATCCTTAGTTGATAAAAGTTGTATTTGAAGAATTATTATAAATCAAATACAATATAGTGTTTTAGTATGCTTGTATGGTTTTGTGATTTAGAGTGACATGAATAACTTTATCCTCAATTTAATACGTATTATTTTCAATTTTTTTATAATTAATTTACTCTCTTTATTTGAGATACGCGAGATTTAAACAAAAGATGAGTTTACCTAGTTAAAAGTCAATTAAAAGTTTGAAAATAAGAAGAATATGTATCATTTTACCGTGAACTTGACAAAAAATTATCATCTAGGGAAGTTCCCAGGGTCAACAATTTTTTCATCCCGAAATCCCGGGATTGTTAAAAACCCGGGAAATGAAAAGCTATTGCTAAACATTAAAGAGCTTTGCAATTTTTATCTCTTACGATTTTAAATTCATTAGGAAGTCGCATTTCAGCTAACAAAGAATTTGACTCCGTAGCAAATTATTTTCGGAAGGGTTCACAAATTATTTTCATTAGCTATCACTGCACATTTATGGTATTTACATTAGTCTACCGGACAAACAAATCCATATCCATTATTTACTCTGAAGTTTGTAGGAGCGAGCATGAAAAATTGTATACACTTCAATCATACGGAAATAGGCAAATATATTTCCATACCTTAAACGAATAACTTACGAAGCGATAATCACAGTACACCGAGCGGAAAACAGAGAACACATCGACGGCAGAATGCACTACATAAACTACGACTGGATCCATTCGGACTAATCCCAGGTATTTGGAGTGGCCCAGCCATCGAAGTAAATTGGGTTAAGCGACTACAGGACCCAAATGACCGTAAAAGCGGCTCATTCTCGAAATCCGACGGATTATCGTTCTCCCGCTGTACGATTTGAGGGTTTGTGCATCACCACGGAAGCCCTGGCTGCCGTGGAAGTGTATAAAAACCCTCAAAAGGAGAATTGGTGATATTCAGGAGAGTTCGGAATGACGGGTTATGGGGCGCAAATGGAATAATTGGGCCACACTCGCGTTGCCTTCATCTTTATATGATAACGGGTGTCCCGCATAGTCAAGTGGGCAACGCGTTCGACTTTGGCGAAAGCGGTCCCGGGTTCGATTCTCGGTGGGGGCTCATGTGCGAAATGACCTTAAATGTCGAAGCACTTTTAATAATACTACTACTTAATAGTTTAACATCAAATTATTAAATGAGTAACTGATGAAGACTGGAAGGACGAAACCGGTCGGTTAAAAATCATGTGGAAAAAACGAAGTCCATTGTTCTCATTTATTAAATGGCGTTCCCACGAAGTAGGATCCAATCATATCGATAACATCAAATTACTCGTAATTAGCCGTTCCTTGAAAATGAACATAAGAGAGAAATATTAAAAAGATACAGATAGCAGTTTTAAAATTTATATGCTGCCGATTCTTATGGGTGAATTTTGTATTGGCCTGGCTTCGAACTCAAAACCATAGAGAAAAAATCTTTACCGTTTTCGTTAAATGAGCAGGTCGGCTGACAATATTTTGATTCTCAATCCTCTCTCGAAGTACTCTCGGGAAGTACCCAAAATAAATTCCCGAAAATCCACACGATGCATTCTTATGGAGAAAAATCGGGAACTCGGAGCCATGTATGATCAAACCGATGATAGCTAGGATCGATATTTCATATTTCATGGCAGTTTCCCGTTGTTACCCATACGGCACAGACGAAACGACTATTTTTGGTTAGACAGACTTTGTACTCATAGTATTGCTGAGAACCCTCCATATATGTTAGCTACTTGAGTTTCGACCTAACATATATCTAATTAAATATTAACGAAAAATGTAAGGACTGAAAGGTATGACGAGAAAATTTAACAGGGAGAAAGTATTTCATTCGTCGAAAAAGTTGGAGAAAATATTTCCCTATGTGGAAAATTTCGCGATCTGCACGGTAATATCCGTATATAGCGTGGTTGCCAAGCTAGGACTTTCAAATGCTAATTTTACGTAAAGAAAGGCTTATTGAATTTAACGCTTGGAGACCATTAGAGAAAGGAAAATACCCCGAATTCGTTTCACACAAATTTCGTGAGCTTATAAACTTGCGGTTTGAGTTGATACAAAAGTAAGCCGCGGAGGAAAAATGATTTGGAAGCACTGTTCTAAATACTGGTGATAACAAATATTAGTCATACGCTCATATTGTGATAGACAAACGTCTGGTTCGAGGAATCCCATATGAGGAAAAGATAGAAAAGGATCGTTGGAGGTAATAAGGAAATGGAAAAATTAAGGAGATGTGAGAAGGTCGTTCGGAGATAGGCGGAAATTGGAGTGATTCTAGGTATATGAGAGAAAGTGAGAGTGACGGGAGAATTTGAGAAAATTAAGAGGTACGGGAAATTCACTCTCTATATTTAGCCGGCGAGAAGGCGGCGAACATCTGGAGGGAATTTCAGAGGAGATGAACGCGACTTTTGGAAAGCCTCTTCTTTTTAAGAACATCCAGAAGTTTTCTGAACGCGTGAAATGATCGCTTTGAGAAATGAGAAAAGAATTTACGGCCTTATTTCGGAGAGTTTTACATTCCAAGAAGTTTTTGCCTTTATTTTTCCTTTGTGCTTCCTAATTATTCGTTTTAATCTCTTAGAAGCGGATTTACCGGTAACGTATTTCAGATTCGTGTGCAGGAATTACCATTTTATCCGATTACAATGTATATTATTAAAATATTATTATATCCGATCTGAATTTTTTGCAGTGAATTCGTGAGTAGAGATACACAAATACTTTTAACTTCCTTACAATTCAGTTTAAATTTTAATATGGCTACTATAACTCTTGAACATTTACCTTTCAATTAAATAATTACCAGTAATGTAACATTAATTCTATAATTATTCATTATATGATAATGATCTTTATTATATAGAAAAACTTCATAAAAATCTAGTTTCCTTAAAATTGACCATATCTGGCATATCTCAATAAGATTCACAACCTGAATGGTTGTAAAAAGTAACTGTTCTTAATTTTCTTCTTAATATACCTGATTCATGCTAATTAAGTGCGATAATTTTACTGTATCCTTTTTTTTTGGATGAGACATCACAATTTTATACCCTATTTAAATACAACAGAAATTTTTGTCATGATCGCACACAATTATCAACAGAAATATGAGAAAATTTCCTTTTAATGACTTTTAAAATAAACTGTTTTGTAATCGATTAAAAAATGAGAAAGAAAGAGGCAATCGATCCATTTTCACAAAATACCGGAGAAATTCGCATTTAGGAAGTACAAAATATCTCTATGAATGCAGATGCTTACTGACAAAAGTAAAAACATGGACTCATAATCATCGTTAACATTACATACAATCTCTTTCGAAATGTCGTTCGCTATCGTAGGAAGTTATACAAGGAAGAGTTTTGCTTTTTGACTTTCACGCGGTGTTCTTTGCTTCCCTTGCTTATTTAACAGCGTCAGACGTTTTCCTTTCCCGCATAACTTCCGTAAATCAAGGATTCTACCCAGCAGAAGCTAAAATAATCACAACACTTGTTTATTTGTTTCCGCATGACGGCGTTCGTATCGAAGACGTTCAACAGGATGGAGGAGTGGTCCAAATCGTTGGTGGTCTATTGTCTAAAATATTCTCCTCAAAAATCCTCCGAATTTAACTGAATTGAAAGCTGCGAAAATAATAAAAATCCGGGATCATAAAGCGAGAGAGTCATAAAGACATTACGAGGAATTCCCTAAAGAATATTTTACGGAGCAGAAGCTGATCTCATACGACCTCACTCATCTCAGTTACGCTATGTGAACTAAATAACACAATGTTGCCAGCCAAACATTTTATGTATTATATGCAACAAATCACTGAAATATTTCATCCCAAAAAATGCAGAAATTTTATGTTAGTCAGATGCTAATTGACCAAAGAATCAAACTTACTCCAAGATATATTAAAATGTTGGTGCCAACTTTGGAATGGAATTATGAGGGGTTATAAAGATACTCATAAGTTCTGAAAGTAAAAATATTAATCCACCAAGGTGATTATTAAATCTCATATCATAGTAATAATGGGTTTAATAACCTCGTATAACCATATAAATAAATGAAAATAAATAGGTATTATACATTCTTCTCCCAGTAATAAGATCTATAACTTTTTCGACATATTTCACCTTCTCAGGTAAATAGATTCATATTTATTATAAATGAATCATTACAACATTCTGTGCAATAGAGGGAAATGAACAATGGCAAGAATTCCATTGGCCTTTATGAAATACAAATACAAATTCACACGGGATGACACTCTCATCGTTTGTAATCTATTTCTTAAAGTAACTTAACGTTTCACATTTTAATTTAATCTAAATATATAGCGCATCATAATCCTCCACACACTAATAAAATATCTGAAAAACAGATTCCTAAGATCTTGTTAGAGACATTGCCTAAACGTCAACGACAAACGATTTATGGCGACACAAAATTAAAAAAGAAAGACGGTGTAGAAATGAAGATGAATGAACTGTGCACAGTTGACCCAATCGAAAGGGGTTAAGGTCACCACAACTGCATCCGGTAATCGTATAACTTCTATAAACATTCGAATTTTTGGGAGGATCTTGTCCTTGGCGTTAGCTTTCTAAAACGGGGTAGGAATAAGAAATCTCACTCGATTAAACAAATGTAAATTAAGTTTCATGTTTCCACCTCTCCTGGACGTAGTTTATTTCAGTGCGAATGAAACGCAGATTATACTAAAATAAAGACGCATGGCATGAATAACTTTAAACTATTTTGGGTAAACCTTCAAAGTGACTAGGAGTTGCTTATTGCAGAAAATTATTGATTACTACTTATTGAATTGAATTGATTATTGAATAATATTATAAGATTTCTTAATCAAGCAGTTTTAAATAACTTATGAACAGAATATAGCTAAGTTCAATTTATTTAACTTTTGGATAGTACTGTAGATGTAGTGTTATCATATTTGCTTCGAAGATATGCTTATATTGGTTAGGGCTGAGAAGGAAAATAAATGTTAGCTTGTATTCTAGTTAGAAATCACGTTCAAGAATATTACTAAACCCAGTCTAAAATTGAGTGCATCTCAGATCATTTCGCACATAAACAAACCATTTACAATACGAAGTAGATATTATAAAGATGCTTCCATTTTGGTAAATAGCCCCCTTGCTTAAAAGAGGCTTTCTTAATCTAATTTTAGATTTAATATAAAATCGTGTTTTGGATTTTTAAGGATACTCATCCGTAAAAATGAGGCAGAAGCTTGAAATTGAAACTTCGAAATTTCTAAAGCCTACGAGAGGGGAATATTAACTGAGAAAATCTGAAAATTAACTTCTCTAAAAATTTCTTATTCGAGAAAATTAACTTTCTTCGGAAGGAACGCAGGAATTTCTCAATAGCTCCCTTGGAAAAGGTTGGGAAACTTTACAGTCAAATGCAACCCTTTCCTCCGCGGTCCAAAACTTCATCCCCAACTCACGGAAATACGCCGTAATTCTTTCTCGAATAAGAAATTAGGCAGGGCGTTATTTTTCACGGTGCAACGCCCAAAAATCCCCAAGGTACGGAAGGCAAAGAAACCCTTTCCTCAAGGCGGGAGGAGAAGACGGATGACTTGGTGCGTGACATTAAACACTGCCCCAGCGCCAGTGCGCGTGAATTAATCTCGAGGGATAGTTCCTCACACCACCACCAGAGCGCTCGGATGAGATACGAGGTGAAGCGAGAGGAAAATAGAAGAAGATGAGCAACAGCTCATAACAAAGCTGTTTAGATTGAATAACGGTCGCGAAGACTCGTGGATAGTGTAATAGCTTGCAATTGAATGTAAATTCTTATCGGGATGAGATAATTCAGATACCTAATGCTGTAGCGAAATTTTTGGTGGGCTTCGATCACTTTTTCAATAAAACAATAAAAATCGAGGGATACATATCCGATTGCAACTAGAAATGATAGAGGATGACCACACGCTCCTCATTATTGGCATAAAAGACTACATTAAATGGAATATTAATCTAATTTGATAATTGTACCAGCTTTACCAAGTTATCAATCCTTGGTAGTAGTCTCTAGCGTAACTTATTGGAAAGAAAATTGATCAAATTAGCCGTAGTACTCACAATAATTTACTCTGCTATGTAACAAAGGGAAATGTCATAGATTAATGGTAAATGATGATGGAATGAATAGTGAATAATGGGTGGTTGATAAGGTTGAATGAATGAACTCTTTATTAAGACGAGGTTAGGGCAAGCTGGCCTCTCTTCCATCTTATCTCAATTGTTCATACATATGTTAAATTCAATGTTTAGAATAGAATACAACAAAATCAGAAAAAATTGGGTTTGTGGGGAAATTCTTCTCAACCGAAGGTTGAAGAAGACAAAAACCCCATCCCAAGAAAATGGTGAAATACACAGCGATATAAATTACTACAACGTTAATTTTTATAATTTGTTTCTATTATGCCATAACATTCCAAATCATTTACTCAATTTGTGCAATAATTCGTAATTCGATACCGATCTACTGAACAATGTTTATCATTATCAATCCTTGCCATAGTCTAGGTGGAAGCAAGAATTATTTGCAAGAAAAATTTAAGAAATCGTTATTGTACATTTGATTTATTGCCGCCGAGAAGGAAAGATGCGCGAATATTTTCGGATCATTAAAAACATCCGTAATTTACGGCACTACATCGTATGATTAATTTCCTTCATGAAAGTAAGCCTATCTCACTACTGATAACTGAGCGTTTGTCTTATTCATTAAATCGACTTCATAAATATCTTTGAGAAGTTATGCTGGCCATTGGTTATCTAATGAAGTATACTCTAATCTATACAGAAAGGATGAGGAATTTGTTACTAAAAATATAATCAACTATACACACGAATTATCACTTAGCTAGAATAAGTTTTGCCTAAAAATAATATTTTATCTTTTGTACCTCAATCAGTTAAAGTCTACCCTTGTTCATCAGTCTCGTGGGTCTTAATTATCTAACCTTTATTATCTTGTTTGCAGAAAGGAATTAACTCATAAGAATGAACTGTCAGAATCTATTGAATTTTCTTGATATTCCTTAGGATCCTATTTCCCATAAATTATGAAACAAGGTACAACGCCATTCATCGCGTGTTCGTCACCGTGTCTCGATAAAAGAGAAACTCGGAAATAAACTGCACTTCCAATCGCTTCAGTTCCTTCAAGGGACGGAAATTTATGTATGTTTACGGAAACCTACCCGGATCCTTAATTTATGGTTTGGAAAAGCGCGAGGAGAAACTGTACGAAGCGTGAGTCTATCGAAAGACGATCGCAGGTTTAGACGAATGAAACGAAGAGAGAGAATATATCTTCCGAAGTTATCTTCTCACGCTAGTCAAATTTGACGTAATGGGAGGGAGATATTACACCTGCCCCTTAAGTGTTAATGTGAGAGTATTCACGATTCGAAATTTCACGTAGACAAGAATCAGTTGAAGGAGGAAAATGGAGCAAAGCGGATGTGCCATGACTTCCATTTTCACCGCTTTCTCAGAATCGTGAATGGCAAATAAAAGGAAAGGAACCACGCAGCACGAGCGTCCAATATCTTGTACCTTAGTGCGACGATGAATCACCAAGTTCTGCGCCATCGTCAGGAGAGGGCACAATTCACGAATGTCGACATATTTCATCGCAGCGTTTCACTGTTTTTGTCTTTTATTATTCTGCGTTATTACTGGCTGCGAACCAACACTATATTCAAGTGCAGGGAAAGTGATATAGCAGTAAAACGAGCACTTTTTGGAGTATACCAGTGTGGTAGAAGGACCTAGAAAGTTACGGGATATATACGTGGAGAAGGAAACAGAAGTGACCAGAATGTCAGGGATATAAAAACACCTTTTCCGACTAAAACCGCCTTGCTTCCTTGGTTTCTGACATTTTAACTTCGTGATATTTTGATTCTCCATACGTTGCTCTCANTAAGATTTAAATACCTAAATTCTTTTACAGAATGTAATTTACCACTTCACTTCCTAAGGAGGTACTTTACAGAAAAATCTTCTGCACGTGATGGTAGACAGTAAGAGACCACCCTCGATCTTCAACCTGTTTATGATTCCCCCAATGG
Organism: Ladona fulva; assembly: GCA_000376725.2. Classification (NCBI taxonomy): domain Eukaryota; kingdom Metazoa; phylum Arthropoda; class Insecta; order Odonata; family Libellulidae; genus Ladona; species Ladona fulva. Next base: position 123,899 of record KZ308764.1, on the reverse strand, counting down.
CTTGGAGAGGCTTTTCGGCTGATCACCCCTCCCTAAAATCCAATCTCCTTACTCATCCACAACATCATCATCCTTTTGTCTCCAGATCTCCTATCTCAACCCTTTCAGGTTAACTAGTAGCCTAAAAAAAACGTGTGGAAATTACAAAATTGTGTACTCTCTTCAGTTAGAAAGAAATTTATTTATGCTAAGGACATAATCTATAAATACTTTAAAATGGTAAAACTCATCTTCTCAATCATCTTAATCTTATTTCAATTAAAACCTCTCATACTTTTTCCGACATTGTTTTCCTATATAATATTATCAACAACTACGTCGATTACCATTTCCTACTCTCTCTTTTCTCTTTCCGGGTTCCTTCAAGTACAACTCGCCTATCTGACATCTTCTCTTTGAATACTCCACGTCCGTCAATAATAAAATGGTCACTGTTCTTCCGCATGCCCTCAATTTTCAACTCTTTATCTTCCAAAAAAAAAACTTCGATATTTTTATCTATCTCTAAAATCAATCCCAAATGTTGATGCAGGAGACTGATTTAGGATATCTGTAACTATGATCTCTTTAATTTTATTTTTCATTATTTATATTATTGTTTAATTTGTCGATAAATTTTATTATCATTATGTAAGTTCGTAAGTTTATCATTATTGTTGATCGTAAACTGTTGTTGTTGTTGTCAACAGTATTGTTGATCGTCAACTGTGATTATCCTAGTGCTATATGTTGATTTGTTATAAATAAATAAATGAATGTTAAAAGACCGTCTTCCGAATTCACAGATACGACCAAAGAACAATCGCTTATTGATTAAATTACTTAAAAATCAATTAAGGTTTTCATTAACGATTATCAGCCTTATTTGTCCGAAAGTAGCTTATCGCAAGTGAAGCTTAAACTTTGGGTCGGCTAAAGATGTTTCACCAAACATTTGATGAAGCTGTGAAACATTTTTCAACAGTAAGTAGCAGTAGATTTCAAAGGTTTTCTGAATAAAGTCCTTAAAAATGTAATTTTCGGATGTATATCTAATAAGGACGAAAAATTTTATTTTGCTTTCGAGCGGGCAATAATCAGAAACGGGGCCTGTTTGCGGGTTTCGGCCTAGAGCACTAATAAATCTTGATCTATTCCATTTCAGCTGTCGCAGAGAATTAATTCATTCTCATTGGTAAACTCCTTCTCACAGATATTAACGATCTCGACTGAAATTCAGTTTGAAGTAAAAACATCCCAGCTATAGTGGGAATAGACTTTGAAATATCTTCGGGTAGGTCTTAGACACACTAGCTGTGTCCGTTTCTCTCACCAATTACTGCTGTGGGAGAAGAAAGGAGTTTTACGAACTAGATTCTAGCTAAACAAAGCGAGTGGCCCGATCAAGAAGGATTGATTGCGTAAGGCTAGGGCGGAAGATTCAACAAAAAGTGGTGGCAATCGGCGTGGATAAATGCGGTTCCCCATTGGAGGAAGGAAATAAGAATTATGTGGGAGAGGATCTGGTGCAGATGGGCAAAGCACGGGTTGTGATAAGGAGTGTGACAGGAAGTGAAGGAAGATAGAGGAGGAAGAGCTCACGGAATGTGGAATTCAAATGCAGAGGGAGTGGCATTCTAGCTGGAAACATTCGTTTGACATTTATGACCCCATCTTGAATCCGTAAATCGGAAAATCTCCCGCTTCCGGAATAATTTCTTCTTGAGAGAAGCAAGTGGTCCCATAAAAGATTTGAGAGAAAATTACGGCTGCTGTAAAACCCCAGGTTAATAATCCCAATTTAATCTGAACAGAAAAGAAGGAAGCATTTCTGTAAAATATGAAAGCGAAAGATTGCCAGGAAAGCATAAACATTCATGATGTCTTAATTAAATGAGTGAAATTAACCGATAATCACAGAAATAGTTTCACTCTTCCTACTGTGGCCGCAGAGATGGCTGTTGTTTTGTTGTCCTGATATACTTCACATAAAGTTATCACATTTCCGATTTAGGCAATAGATTCGTACAATCCGAGCGTAGATTCCCATATAATTATTGCCGACTTGCTCTGATTTTCTACTATTGCAATAATTATTTACGCTATATACTTATAGAGATAACTTAAGTATTCGCTTCTCCAGGGGCCAAAATTTTTCAGTTCATTTACGAATCTGGAGCATTATACCCAACGTCAAGCAAAATAAAGACTCAAAAGAAGAGGTTTAGATTTTTCATCTACATTTATCACTAGCCGAAGAATATCCTATTATTTCTGTGCATGAATAGTTAACGACATGTTCCATAACAACCCCGAATGTGAAGAGAAGATATACCTTAAGCCAAGGCAAGATATATCTATATGATACCTGAGAAGATCGAGATAATATTCACCAAATTTCTCATTGATATTCAACACACAAATTCTTTTGTGCAGCGAGCTTTTTAAATTTTGTAAAATAAAGTCCACAGTGAAGATTTATGGGGTCAAAAAGCCTTGTTAATTTCTTTTTCGTTTAAAAAACACTTTCGTCTATACAAGAACTCGAATTAATCCAATTTACATTCAATTCTGGACCAAAAATCAAAGAATTCAGAAGGAACAACCCGTTTCAATGGCCAACACCTTTGCAAACTAAGATTTAAATACCTAAATTCTTTTACAGAATTTCATTTACCACTTCACTTCCTAAGGAGGTACTTTACAGAAAAATCTTCTGCACGTGATGGTAGACAGTAAGAGACCACCCTCGATCTTCAACCTGTTTATGATTCCCCCAATGGCTTGGAGAGGCTTTTCGGCTGATCACCCCTCCCTAAAATCCAATCTCCTTACTCATCCACAACATCATCATCCTTTTGTCTCCAGATCTCCTATCTCAACCCTTTCAGGTTACCAACTAACCCTCTCCCGAAACTCCACCGTCGAATCCTTTTCAAATCTCACTTCGGCGCCATCCGTCTCTCCTCCTTCCTTCCGATTCATCCCTTCCTCTATCTCACGGAACGCTATCTGATTCACACCGCACCTATTCCATTCCTTTTCCTTCCATTCACAACCTTCTGCGCCTTAAATGCTTCCCATAAAACATACCCTGATGCTCATCTTTTGGTAAAATGAAAGACCGTTATCAGCAAGTGTTGATAAGCTACCGTCAAAGCTCTTGTTTGATTTGAATTAGCCAGTGCATGATATCCGGACGCAATGCAAAGGGCAGTGTATTTTTTTGGATGCAACGGCGCAGATATTGGAGACGTCTAACTGTATCGGTTACTGAGGCCAACGCCTTTCTAAACCTCTTATGACGTGAGATATCGATCAACGGTTATATCATAAGACAACGGTCGATCTGTTATTTTATACACGAATTTATGGGAAATATTTGACCAAATTCATCGAAAAAGCTCATTTTATTCATAAGTTATTTTATAAGATATTTATACTCGCTCCCATTTTAGAAGGAACTTAATTATTTTAATATATATGCTGCAAAAGATTGATAAAATGACTCAAAATATGATCACCGGTATAGTTGAATGCTTAAACGCAGCTATGATTGAGGGACGTATTTAAAAATAGATTGGTACCCATTATACTCAGTATTCAAGTACGTTTCTAAAGTTAAATATGCATTCTCAATGTTGTAAGTGAATAGTTTTAAACGTGGGAATTACTGTTAGATCCCCAAAAATGTATTGCCATGACCATTTCCCTTTGTAAATCTCCTCTAAATTTTGATTACCTACTGTTAAAACCTGTTCCTTTAAAAAGGGTCTCTTCACGAAGAGATTTAGGAGTACTAGCTGACACAAAATTAAATTTTTCTGAGCTTATTGACTGCGTTAAAAGTAAAGCTATCTCTCACTCTCTGTTGGGAATCTTATACAGTTTCGTTGAAATTAAGCACCTAGACTCCTTGAAATTATATTTCACTTCTACTGCAATCCAAGTTTCTAGACATTACCCATAATGTTATTACTCTCGAGTAGATATAAGTTAACAAGTAATAGTGATAATAATAGTAATAATCATGACTCGCTTAAGAGACGTCACAACATCAAATTTAATCCAACACGAATAGCTTCATCAGCCATTGGTCCAGCTGCAATCGTAGGATTAATGAAATATCGTCCAATATTATTATTCATAAGAAATGAAGCAAAAAGAGTTACCGGAAACGCTTTCCAGTTAATTCCACACAGTAAATAAATAAATGAATGCAATAAATTTCTCTTAAAAAAATTCATGACAGCTACAGACCTGCATCATAGAAATCGTTAATCCTTCCCATACATAAATCTCTCTTGATTACTCACTTTTGCTACGTTAGAAATCTTTCTGCAATTCCCCGTACTTCCTACTTATTTTAAATATCCGTAAAGCGTAAAGGCTCTTGGTTACAACACCTGAAGCGTTTGAGAGATCAACAGATGGAGGCCGATTCGCTCTTTCGCCGTAAAATTTCCTTTAATGTTTCGCGCGGAAGTTTCTTTTTTGTCCTTCCTGCTAGCTCGAGTGGAGTTATTTATTTAGCGAACGTTTGAACGCGTAAACTAGAAAGAAATGAAACGCTTGCCGCTTGGCAAAGAAAACCGCTCTTGAATATTATTCCATACACGATGACGTTATTAGGGTCAATCGAAACATTGAATTCGTTTCCTTTAACGACCGCCTTTGTAAACTACTGCCGGGTGCTATCCAAATACGTAGTTTCAGATGTGGAACGAAATTCGCTTATTTGGAGCATAAAAAAGTGAACAAAAAGTTCATTTATCTCCATCTTGTATCAAAAGGAAATGAAAATTACTCCAAATTCAAATACAAGAATAATTATGTTAACACTTCTCCTCCTGCTCTTCTTGTCCTTCTCACCTGAGGATCCTTTCTCTGTATCTCCAATCAATGAAACCAGACGACAGAATTCTTTACCATGGGGTAGCAGAATCCTTTGAGCAGATCAACGATTCGATGAACTTTCAAATAAGCAGGAATATTCAAGCGTTTCATTTGTACTCGGGATTTATACTCCTCGAACGGCAAATAATCTTTTTCTTTGATGTGCACTGGATACCGGTGACAAAATTCCCCGAAGTAACCCGAGTAAGGGATGTAGAGATGAAACGCAACTCAGTTCAGGGACATGCTGTGGCATTGTGGGCGAGAAACAAGCGCCGACGCTTCGAGGTGCTAACGGCGACGTTGAAATGCTTTTGATACGCATGCGATTGCTCTATCAAGGACAAATAAGTAGCCGACAGGCTGATCAACCGTATATATTTCACCAACTTCGTCGAAATTAGCATTTATGATCACCTCTCACACGTACGATTTCAAATTTCCAATTGGTACGAAAAAGCAGCGAAATTTTAAAATCTTACAGTGAAATTAAAAAATGGTACATATTTTTGTTAAATTTAGTTCCGTCATTAAAAATTTCAATAAGGAAATGTAGGGGTTAAAATTACGCGACAAAATATGAAATCAATGTCAATTCGTGTAGTAAACATAGAGAAGTAATAGAGTAGATATGTTAGCGAAAACATTTTAATGCACCGCAAAGCTTAAACGTGTTATTCAACAGGAAGACAACTATTAATATACGATACATTTTACGCCCATACATTCTTGTGAAGATTTAAATAAAAACTGTGCCTAAGTATCTGATAATACTCTACCTCTATGTAGATGATACTCTACCACTTAATCCCTAATCTAAATATTTACAGCTCATTCCATAAAAAGAGCTATTGGAGTACAATAGTGAAATGGTAAATAGTGCCAATCGTTAATTCATTTTCATCTTACACCCAGTTACATCGGTTATATTATTTCAATGGCATTAACGAGTTGTCAATGTTCGTCTATCACATTTCAGTTAGTTGCAGTTTCAAATCATCAACATCAAGATACTGTCCCATGCGCATTTTGCTATCAACGACAGTTTCTTCAGGGACCAGAGCAGGCCAGAGTCTACTCTGGTCGCTATAGAAGCTATTGTGAATAGCGAATTGCGCATAGGACGGAATCTTAACGTTGATGGTTTGTGGAGTACTTTGAAACTGCAAATAACTCAACCATAAGTGGCAACATTTATTCTATATTTCAATTAAAACGAGTCTGAATAATGTTTCATCATTATCAAAGGTTAACATTTTAAGGATTGGTTTGCTGGAGCTCTCCAATCCGTCCTGTTCCCAGCTTCATCCCCTCATAATTCCTAATCTTGATACAATACATTACCAACCGCTTATAATCTGCCCTATGCCTCTTCCTTCTTCATTCCAATAATCCCTATAGCAGAAATGCAGCAGAACATGTGAATAAAAATTTACGTTTGTTATGTATATATCAGTAACTGTTTAGGGATTCAACTTAGTCAAGGTCTCTTTACAGTTGTGAGAAAATTTCCTCCTTCCTCAAAATTCAATTAGGGGTAAAGAATCGGTTTTCCTAAGATTTTCCTATCCATGAGGGGTAGCTTCATTAAAATTTACAAAATATATTGATAAAAAAATAAAATTCACAGTTGCTGGCGATGTTTTGTGGAAATACATCATGATGAGAAAGAGTACCGTTCTCTTTCTCATCAAAAGTACAACCATTCTCTTTCTTATCAAAATATATTCAGATAAATATATAGTATACGCATACAAAATTATTGGCAGGGTTCTTATGGAATAAAACTTTTACTCTTAATTCAAATGCTAAATTTTGAAATTGTGAATAAAATTTGACACTTCTGAATCAACTGAATGTTGGTTATATATAATCCTAAGTTACGTCATTTCTCTTTATGATTTTAACTAATACCACTTCTTACGATAGCACAGCTAACTCTTTATCACCATAGCGTTCTCTCTTTTACCATATATCTCTCGGTTCTTATAAGTTATACTCTACCCTATGAAACCCTCCCATTGTCCCACCAGACTCTCCCCTTCCGCTTCCCATATCCTACCCACTCAGCTCCGCGACACTCGCTTAAGTGAAATATGGCTACCGGCCGCAGTAATAGTTCGGCGTAGACCGGCTGGCGTTTCGTTTTTTTTCAATTCGTCATTTTATTTCCTTTACGGGCCGTTATGTCGTGAGTGCGTAAGGGGTTGGAATGAGGCAGAAGTTATAGGACTGCAGGAATTTATTATCTTAAGGGCCAACCTTAAGCTAGAGAGATGGATCGTCGAATGGCGCGTGCCTAATACATTCCTGCCAACATTTTCGCGATATATCGCCATCTTGGCGAATGTTAAACTGGCGGCAAAACCAGGAGATAAATTTTCATTTCTCTATTACAGTAGAGAGAAGAAATAAATCCGCGAAAGAGCAGTACGTGAAGTATGACCGTGAGCTTGGAGCAGGGTAACTTATTGGGGATTTTTCAACCTCATTGGAGGAATGTTTATGCGAAAAAAGAAATTTTAGTGTAATAGGTTTTAGGGTGTAGTAAAACTCTTGTGGCTAGGAAGATTATCGGGGGATGAAATGGATTGGGACTTGTGTTAAGGTAGTTCCTAAAGCATTCCAAAGAACGAGCCTGTTAAGAATGACATCAAGGGCATTCTACATTATATTTTAGGTAAATTTCTGTAGATATATCTATTATTTGATTACCAGAATATAGATGTTATGCATAGCTACCGAGTCGCGTTCAATTTGAATCCAAATTTCAATACGGTAGGTTCTAATAATACTAGGTAGGTAGGAATAAGGAGGAAACTCACTGGAAATTACAACTGAATTTAATTACAATAATACCTCAATTTACCCAAAGCGAAGAATGTTTAACTATCACGTCGATTAAGGTATGCATTTCTCTGAAGTAACGCTGTATGGGTATATCGTGTAAACAACATTTAGAATTATGGATGAATTAATTCAATAGTGCATACATTTTAGGCTGCCTAGTTTTATAGAATACTCCCTAAGTTAAATTTAATTATGGCGCTAAGTATTATTCGAAATCATTATATATTTCTTTGTTAAACTTATAATTAACCGTTTAAAATGTATACTTATTGCTGACATTTAGATTTTCGGATTAAGATTAATACCACGCGAGCCGCCAGCGGCGTATGGCAGGAGGTCTATAAGGAAAAAAATGTTGGAACACGGCTGTTAATGAATTTGAGGTCGAAAAACACTCCGTAAGCCGTATTTCGGCAAGCTGAACTCGCGCTAAGAGACAAACGGGAAGCTCCGGATTGCCGAATTCTCGGAAGCCTGGGAAATGAAAAAAGGAGGTGTATATCTAAAATAATCTACCATATTATCTTCTCTGATGCTATGTATGCGGAAAGAACGACCAGAAGTAACTCTCTGTTTTATTGATCATTTCCTATTAAATCATTGTAGATGCCTCTAGGAGATCGCGCTCGTTTGCATTTTCAAACATTTCAAAAAATTTTAAACATTTGCGAAGGTCAGACAGTATAGAATACATGAGATATTACCCCTCATTTTATGCATGGGGAACTTGATAACAGTCATAATCTGCTTAGCAGAGGCAAGCTGGATGTGTAACTTTGTATTTCAGTCAAGATTTTTCTATTTTAACACTTCCTACGCTGTATGGTAATCATGAAACGAGTTGTTATTAAAATTACGAGATGTTTTCCATACGCTTTATTGCAGCGATTTTAAGCATAATATTTTCTATTTCCTCGTTGCAAACGCAAGTAAATATAAATAAAGTTGTAAAATAGTTCCCCGGATGATTTATTTCTTCTAATTTTTTAATCAAAGTCAGGCTTCATAATCTTTACCAAATCTTAACGCTAAGTATGTTATATAGGCTACTGAATAAGGCAAATCTGATTTAGCTCGATTCGCGAGGATGAGACGTTTTCCATACGCTTTATTGCAGCGATTTTAAGCATAATATTTTCTATTTCCTCGTTACGCAAGTAAATATAAATAAAGTTGTAAAATAGTTCCCCGGATGATTTATTTCTTCCATTTTTTGAATCAAAGTCAGGCTTCATAATCTTTACCAAATCTTAACGCTAAGTATGTTATATAGGCTACTGAATAAGGCAAATCCGATTTAGCTCGATTCGCGAGGATGAGAGGAGTGTGGAAAAGCCTTTAGGTTGCCAACCCCAGCAAATGAACACGACCTGCTTTAATGGTGCATGAGTTGAGGTGTCAAACAAATGAGATTATCTCCGCGCTGCCTTCCCAGAGGCGATTCCATCGCAGCTGTAAACAACGGCGAGAGAGTTCTGCGATGATCAAAATCAACCGCGCCGACTGCAGCGATTGATCGGGAACATCTGCTTCTAGCGCCTCTTTTTGACGTGAGCGATTATAAGGAAAATATCTATCCACACAAGAGATGTATCATAGATTATGCTTCAGCTACCATATAACAGATTGGAAAATACTTATTTTCTGTTCTTAAAATTGCGGGGATTTTCAATTTTGGACTTATGAAAACGTTGTGGATTAAACAAAATAGATTTTCGGAAATAAGAGAAATGTTGAAGAGTTTCCCTACAATTGATTGACTTGGGAGATTTCGGAAGAATTTTTCTCCTTATATTAGACCTCAGGATACGAGATTTTAAAGCTCTATGGAACTGGCATTTTAATTTTAGACATGTGATTCAGGAAATTAAAAGAAGAAGCTTTTATGACATAACAATATGAGCATTGTATAAACTGTTTGATTTTGACCGAATTTATTTTATTAACTTAATGAATACCTTCTATTCATATTTTCCAATACATTGTCTAAAATGATTTTGAATAAATCCCAATAACCCTGTAAACTCATAAAAGCTAATCAGTATATTTATTTATGCGTATAATAATGAGACCCTTAACTACATCCTTCATTATATTTCGTTACCGTTGTAAATTAAGCATTACGTTTTATCCAAAAGTGTTTCACAAGGGATCTTAATGCTATTTATAACACTCCTAAAATTTTCTGATTCATGTCCAGTTCTCAAATTCTGAGATAACTACCATTTCCGAAAATTGAAAGTTAAAGATAACCTTTGAGTTAAAATTTTTTTCCTAATGACAATTTATCCTAATGACAATTCCTAATGACAAACGTTAATGACAATTAATCACCATGTGAGTTTTTAGAGGAGGGGAATGCAGGAAACGATATAATATTTGTGGGAATGGAATGACAAAAGGATGATCTATGAATAAAGTTTAGCGGCATTCGTCTATAAATTACCAGACTTCGTTCTTTAGTAGTAGTTCTTCGTTATTCGTAGGAATAATTATTGTATTTTACAATAAAAATCCTTCAAATATAATGACTTTCTGCCTCTATTTCTTGCTAAAACCGACGTTTTATCCACGAAGAGCACCTTAAATTGATAAGATTATAACATTGATTCGTTGAAACTGTCATAATCTTTGCGGGTCGACTTGGCGTAACACCTGCCCAAATACTCTGAATACAGATATTTTAAATTCACTGTCATCCTGAATACACCTTTACAAATACGAATGTTATGAGATACGATTTGAATCCAGCGAGGCACTTAATCTCTTCTGTTGCATGACATCCTCTCCTGGCCAAGCCTAAGAATATGCCACTTTAAGAAGCGGGTTTTGAGTGACATCCAGCGACCACTATTGCGTATAATGGGACTTGTTAACGAGTTGCGTTTATCACTTGAACCGCATCTCTCTCTCCAATTCCTTCATTCCTTTTCCACCCATCAGAGGGCTTAAGAGAGTCGCTTCTGCTTTCTCTTGCAAGACTAAACTTCTACATCAAAAGCAAGAGCTCTCATTCTATACGAGGAAACCAGAGAAAATATTTTACTTCCACAGAGAGATATTCTAGTGCCTACTATTTCCGTCTGAAAACGGAAAAACAAGTGGCCAAAAGATATTTCTTTGTTATAGAACTGTTTATTCTCTTTTTGCATTGCGGCACCCTTGCATAACGGTTGAGTATAACATTTTTATCTGCAAGAGGCATTTCCTAGCATTGAGACCACAGTAAAATCTGCTCAATGGTGGATTATGAAAATATACAAAAAGACATGCAATTTTTTCCCCATCGATTCCAGTAATAGCAGCACATAATCTACCTTCCATGATATTATTCTTCTGCGCAAGGATAGATGAATATAATATGTTTTAAAATAAACTCTAAGAGGACTTGGGGGGCCTGAAAGTCTGCCCTTTTAAGACTCACACAATATGAGATACTGACAATTGTTACTGTCCCTTTGTTTTATTTATTTTTGACGATGGTTCATTTTATTACAAAGTAATTCTGTTTATTGTGTATTTTTGTTTATAAATTTTGTGAATTGTGTTTAAAATAATAAAAGTAGAACTATTACTAAAGAAAATATAAGTATGTACAACAAAAAAGTACTAATGTATGCATGTACATTATTATTTTATGATTTGTGTAATTTTGATTTTTATGATTTTTGGATTTGCTTTCTACTGTTATTGGATTGTAATGTTGATCGTAACATACTGTTTTGTATTACAATTGAATCTTCTTATTCCCAAGA
>KZ308764.1:61956-111482 GCA_000376725.2 Ladona fulva | reverse complement strand
TGAACGCCCTATCGCATAAATGTGCTGTGTTTATAATGCGGGTGTATATTGCAAATTTCCCCCGGACTGAATACTAGCGATGCTAAGTTAAGGTCAAACTTTCTTATATGGATCCGGTTAACTCACAGCCAAGATAATATAGGACTAAGGATAGTTACAGGATTAATGATTTGATTTCCGTTATTTCTCCGTTATGCCTTCCCGTCCAAGTCCCTTAACTACATCCTTCATTATATTTCGTTACCGTTGTAAATTAAGCATTACGTTTTATCCAAAAGTGTTTCACAAGGGATCTTAATGTTATTTATAACACTCCTAAAAATTTCTGATTCATGTCCAGTTCTCATATTCTGAGATAACTATTTCCGAAAATTGAAAGTTAAAGATAAACTTTGAGTTAAAATTTTTTTCCTAATGACAGTATATCCTAATGACAATTGCTAATGACAATTAATCACCATGTGAGTTTTTAGAGGAGGGGAATGCAGGAAACGATATAATATTTGTGGGAATGGAATGACAAAAGGATGATCTATGAATAAAGTTTAGCGGCATTCGTCTATAAATTACCAGACTTCGTTCTTTAGTAGTAGTTCTTCGTTATTCGTAGGAATAATTATTGTATTTTACAATAAAAATCCTTCAAATATAATGACTTTCTGCCTCTATTTCTTGCTAAAACCGACGTTTTATCCACGAAGAGCACCTTAAATTGATAAGATTATAACATTGATTCGTTGAAACTGTCATAATCTTTGCGGGTCGACTTGGCGTAACACCTGCCCAAATACTCTGAATACAGATATTTTAAATTCACTGTCATCCTGAATACACCTTTACAAATACGAATGTTATGAGATACGATTTGAATCCAGCGAGGCACTTAATCTCTTCTGTTGCATGACATCCTCTCCTGGCCAAGCCTAAGAATATGCCACTTTAAGAAGCGGGTTTTGAGTGACATCCAGCGACCACTATTGCGTATAATGGGACTTGTTAACGAGTTGCGTTTATCACTTGAACCGCATCTCTCTCTCTCCAATTCCTTCATTCCTTTTCCACCCATCAGAGGGCTTAAGAGAGTCGCTTCTGCTTTCTCTTGCAAGACTAAACTTCTACATCAAAAGCAAGAGCTCTCATTCTATACGAGGCAACCAGAGAACATATTTTACATCCACAGGGAGATATTCTAGTGCCTACTATTTCCGTCTGAAAACGGAAAAACAAGTGGCCAAAAGATATTTCTTTGTTATAGAACTGTTTATTCTCTTTTTGCATTGCGGCACCCTTGCATAACGGTTGAGTATAACATTTTTATCTGCAAGAGGCATTTCCTAGCATTGAGACCACAGTAAAATCTGCTCAATGGTGGATTATGAAAATATACAAAAAGACATGCAATTTTTTTCCCCATCGATTCCAGTAATAGCAGCACATAATCTACCTTCCATGATATTATTCTTCTGCGCAAGGATAGATGAATATAATATGTTTTAAAATAAACTCTAAGAGGACTTGGGGGGCCTGAAAGTCTGCCCTTTTAAGACTCACACAATATGAGATACTGACAATTGTTACTGTCCCTTTGTTTTATTTATTTTTGACGATGGTTCATTTTTGTTTATAAATTTTGTGAATTGTGTTTAAAATAATAAAAGTAGAACTATTACTAAAGAAAATATAAGTATGTACAACAAAAAAGTACTAATGTATGCATGTACATTATTATTTTATGATTTGTGTAATTTTGATTTTTATGATTTTTGGATTTGCTTTCTACTGTTATTGGATTGTAATGTTGATCGTAACATACTGTTTTGAATTACAATTGAATCTTCTTATTCCCAAGAATAGACTTGCTGTTCGGGAGTCTTTGTGGGCAAATCAATTGGCTGGAGTGTGGGTTCGAGTCCTGGTTCTGTCACCATTTTTCATGTCCTTCTCTCCTTCGGAATATTGCACATAATGTTCAGTTTCCTTTCACCCTTTTCCTTGAATTTTCTTATATTTCACATTAAAATTACATCTAATTCACCGGCTATATAAAGATAATTTACTGCTGAAAATTTCTTTTTTACAACAATATAACTTTCCCTGAATAGCAACCTCAACAATGTACCTAGTTAATGATTATTAAACAGTCTTTTAATATTTTAAATGCCTCTAGGATATCGCGCTCCTTTGCATTTTCAAACATTTCAAAAAATTTTAAACATTTGCGAAGGTCAGACAGTATAGAATACATAAGATATTACCCCTCATTTTATGCATGGGGAACTTGATAACAGTCATAATCTGCTTAGCAGAGGCAAGCTGGATGTGTAACTTTGTATTTCAGTCAAGATTTTTCTATTTTAACACTTCCTACGCTGTATGGTAATCATGAAACGAGTTGTTATTAAAATTACGAGACGTTTTCCATACGCTTTATTGCAGCGATTTTAAGCATAATATTTTCTATTTCCTCGTTGCAAACGCAAGTAAATATAAAGTTGTAAAATAGTTCCCCGGATGATTTATTTCTTCCATTTTTTGAATCAAAGTCAGGCTTCATAATCTTTACCAAATCTTAACGCTAAGTATGTTATATAGGCTACTGAATAAGGCAAATCCGATTTAGNTAAAAAATATTCAATCATAATATAATTGTATTAATTTCAATACTGAACTTTAAAATTAGAATGAATATGAGCTTAACTAAAAAACTCTCTTGACATAATCTTGAAAAAGAATACATCTATCCTTGCAAAGATAGCATAATCTAGAAGCAAGACATTGTGTATTTTAAGTTAAAAGGATTCTTGAAACATGGATTCAAAATTATTTAAAAGGTTGTTTAGTCAATAAAATTGCGTGCGAAAGAAATAACTTGACAATTCCCAGCTTCCAATCTCTTCAACCAACGTCTTGTGCGGTCAGAATTCACAAGGGTTTCACGTTATATAATCGTTCCTTTTTGTCTTGCTACTTGAATGTCAATGCTGAGAGCTTAATCCGATTCAAGGATGAATGATTTCCTTTCCTACTGTTTCCCTATGAATTACTTTCCAGCGTAAATGACTAGGGCATGGTACAGAGAGCTTGGACATGAATGAGCCGAGCGTTGAGTAATCGTAGATGATGAACACTCCACGCTTGAGATATTTGATATGCTGGTTGTATAACAAGTTTGAACAGATGAAGGGAAACGTTTGATCTATCAAACACATTACGGAGGGTTATGATAATGAAATACGCTGTGAATGTCGAGTTCGAGAAGACCTCCTTTCATGAATCACTTATTACAAGCAGTCATACATAGTGATTTGTATAAAAATTAGCTGTTATATTAGATTTGTAAGCCTATATGATACTCAAAAGCGCTATTATTTCCATACAGAATCGACATATAGTAACTAAAATTAAAAGGGTTAGAAGATGGCATAACTCAAGAATACAGATCCTAAAGGTCTGAAATCAATGAAATGAAAATTACAGAGGTAGACACGCAATTATCCAAACGAGCGGGTAAAAGTACTCTAGATAAAGGATCACCTGTATAGTGAGCATAATCTCGCAAAGATTCGAATATATAAATTAAGAATACCTATTCAGCAATCATCTATAAATAATAATGTTTTAATTCATATACGAAATTTAACCACAAATCATTTTCAATGACTGTTTGAAAATCGTCAACTATGCAGAGAAAGCATCGAAATCAGTTTTAATAGCTACCGAAGTATAATAACTAATGGCATAAATGTGCTGTGTTTATAATGCGGGTGTATATTGCAAATTTCCCCCGGACTGAATACTAGCGATGCTAAGTTAAGGTCAAACTTTCTTATATGGATCCGGTTAACTCACAGCCAAGATAATATAGGACTAAGGAT
Source organism: Ladona fulva (assembly GCA_000376725.2). Lineage (NCBI taxonomy): Eukaryota > Metazoa > Arthropoda > Insecta > Odonata > Libellulidae > Ladona > Ladona fulva. The sequence goes on along the minus strand of KZ308764.1, from coordinate 107,607 downwards.
AGTTACAGGATTAATGATTTGATTTCCGTTATTTCTCTCTGTGTGCCTTCCCGTCCAACTATATTAAACTCATTATTTCCTTGTTCTAAACTTCGACTATCCTTCACTAAACATTCATTTATCTACCTCTAGCCGCATCTATACAACAGTGTACCATCTATTTCTCCTACTTCAGATCCATTTGCACAATTGTGACACAAGTATCACTTATATTGTTACCTTTACGTATATTCAAAATTGTAACTGTATATTTTGCTTTAATCTTTCTTTTCTATATTTTTCATTTTATTTATTTTAAAAATTTGTTGAATATTGTTACATAATTTTGATGTTTTTAATCCTATGTATATTGCATTGCGAAATTTTTTTTGAACTTATATTAAATAAATGCCAATGTAATCGGGGTTCCACTGGATAAATATCAACATGATTTGGCCATTCAACGAACTGAAAATTCCATTACATTTTGCGTCCTAATTCTAGTTGATATGGATGTAACTTATCTTTGTGTAACTAATTATTTTTGCTCAATCCATCTTTTTCCGTAAATCTCCACTGGCATAATTTTTCAGCGGTCCTTTCACATTTACATTTTCAAGAAGTGTTTTCAACCAGCGGTCCTTTCACATTTACATTTTCAAGAAGAGTTTTCAACCAATCGGCTCGCAATAATTTTTCGAAAAATTTCTTCGAATCTTTTATTTCTTTTTTTGGGTTCTTTAATTTCGTCTCACTGATCACATATCCTCATTTTCTCTTGGAAGTTCGCCTGTACAATTCTCATTCATATAGCAACGGGCCAATTTCGCGGAACAATTTCAATGAACCTAATTCTACTAATGATTCCTTGAAATGAGTCTAGATGGGGCTGAGGGAAAAGAATTGAAAATCGCGTGTATGAATAGAAGGTCGGCGGTAACTGTTTCCTGGAACAGATTTATGCTCGCTTTCCGCCCTTCAATTTTTTCACCTAATACCTCACGCGCAAATCTTTCGGAGAGCCTTGAGTCGGAGACATTGTGTCACAAAAACTTCTTAAATCCTTTTTCTTTAGTATCTTAGAACACATTATTTCATCAAAAAGAGCGTAATCACGATTCATATATTTAATACCGCGCCACCTCCTTGTACTGATTCCAGAGAAATCCATATAATTTTTACGAATTTTATATAAATAATTCACCAATTATTAGCAAGTGATAATTATGAAGTGTAATCGGTTCCACAAAGTAAACGCCGGCGGAGCTCATTTCATGACGTCTTTGAAATTTCACTTGCTTGCGGAACATACGTTACTGGCACAGAGCAAATGGAAAAACTTATTATATTTGTGAGCCATTCACAAAGTAAGAGTATTTCATCACAATAGACAATCCTGTCTTTAATCTACTTTTTTGAATCTGGTATTCCCGTAATCCCTAGAATAAACTAAATTATTTTTCCACTTGTACATACTTTCAATGTACGCACATGCATACGTACATACAACAGTCACGCACTAAATATATTTCACAAACAATAGCAGTCATACAGTAAAAGAACCCACCAGAACCATCAAAAATCGGTAGATTCAGCCCAATACGTATTTCGCTCTCAATGAGAGCATCTTCAGGGGTAGGGAGTGAATGAAGACCTCTCATTCTTCTTTTTCTCTTTCGTCTTCATTCACTCCGAACCCCTGAAGATGCTCTCATTGAGAAATACGTATTGGGCTGAATCTACCGATTTTTTATGGTTCTGGTGGGTTTTTATATTGCATATAATCTGCTAAAAGTGGTCGCTCTCGTCTCAATAGTAGTAATTCTCCCAAAGGATTTCGAATAATTCATTCTTATCCGGGCCGAAAAAGGTCTCAGTACTGACAGATACTAGCGATGGATATGTAAATTAAAAAATTAGTTTCGATATTAACAAAATACCTAGTAAGAGAGTAGTAATACAGCTTTTTCTTCAAACCTGATAAACAAGAAAACCGAAGAAATAATTTTGTGACAAGAAAAACAGGAATTCAGAGCTTGGTCTTGAACCTGGTAACCTTTGCGGTTAAATATGCTTCCAAATACGTGGAAATAGATTTTCATCATTTAGCTTTTTCAACCAAACTTCCTTCCACAAAAGTACTTTTTACAGACAAAATATGATTTTCTCACACGCAAGAGGGGCAATTTTTTGATTATGCTTAGGATACTATAAATTTACGAAATATTTTCAATATCAGAGACGCATTCGTTTAGCTTCCATTTTTTAAGATTTGAACGCGGCGCCAAAACAAATTCATTTTCATAGTCAATGTGTTAGTTTATTTCCTATGGCGGAAATGTTCTATCAGCTATTATCTCAGCGGATTTCTGATTCATTTCTGATTAATTATAGATTAATTAGATTAGATAGATTAATTATATTTATATTAATTATATTTATGTTGATTAATTATATGCTATCAAAGTAAAGCCTAGGCAACTTTGCCTAATGTATCAAAATATATCCTTATAGGTCTCCCTCCACAAATAAACGCATAAAGCCAGTTCTTATGCCTTCAAGATGATACCTGGACAAAAGAGATCACTCCTCAATAGATAAACGTATACCATTTCCACCCAGACGACTTTTTCTCCGAAAGTGGCGGCCATTTTAAACGGTTGACAGAAGCCACCTAACAACAAAAAAGAACGGTCTCAAGGCGACGAAGGATCCTAAGCAACAGATCCTGACGAGATAAGAACGTGAACCCCATATTTTCCTCTCAGGAAGGCACGGAGATCGAGAGGAGTTGGCACTAGAACGCCTTCCTTTGATTTTAACATCCACCGGCCTGACCCTTTACCCAACTATTACTTCAGCTTGGCTCAGATTTTAATCTCAACCGAAAACTTAAGCTAAAAGGCGCCTGAGTTTCGTCTTCCGATGTTTTGGTTTGGTGTCTGTTTCCTCCCAGTTTTCCAGAGAGCTTCCTTTTTCTCAAAAAGCAGTAATTGGAAGATGATCAGGAGTATAACTCCCAACTCATTAGCTCAGACCTTTAGCTTTTTATAGCTGAATTCGATAGTAGAGTGACAACTGGAGAAATTTTCCACATCTCTTTCAAATATCTTATTCAAAATCTGAACGCCCTATAGAACTAACAAACGGTGTCTATTATCTAGCCATAAAGAAATTCCCTAAGTGTTCCGGATCTTTCAGGGTGTTCTACATCTGCGAATAAGGAAATTTTTGGTCAACATTATCCACTTGGTAATAACAACGCACCCATGGTCCCAGAATTATGAGGTTGAATGGGTATAAGATCCTATTAAATTTTAGATTTGGTTCGACTTTACATTCGCTACATAACACTGCCTTCGAAAAGTTTCTTTCTCAAGGAGTATCTTTGCTGAACTGATACACGGCCAAAATAAGAGGCGTGGAACCAAACTTCGTAAAGAGTGAAAAAGACAGACTTTTACTGGTTTCCCTGAGATTTTCAGGATGGCAAAATTTCCTGAGTTTTCCAGGTTTCTCTTATTTTCCAGGTTAACAGGCATCCTGAAAAAAACTGATATTCACTAAGGCAATCACAAGTGTTCATGTAACTCATGATTGGAAATTATTTTGTGGGGCGACATAGCAACAATATGCAAGACGCCATACTACGATCCATGTCAAATCCACCACAACACAGCTACCGGATTAATCATTACCACAGAATAACGGTATTATTTCGTTGCAGAGACACAATCAGTTAGCGATAACTTATTTTCTTTATTTTATTCTAATCGATGATTTTAAAGCGATTGTGAGCTCTAGAGCTAAACACCTGAGTTTTCTTTTGGCGTTCCTAATATAAAATTTATAGTTTTGAAAGGTATTTCTTCCTATTAAATATAGTGAAACCAAAACTGTTCGCCGAAACAAATTTTTAATAAGCAATTTTTCCGACCCAAAGTTTACAGCAAAGTAAATTCTCTTTCATGATAGTATTGCGGATAAGATATAGAAAATTGCTAGGCAAATTAATGCAAAATATGGGAAACGTCTTTTCAATACGTTCCATATGGACGTTTTTTTATATTCCTGAAAGTTATAAGAAACAAAGCGTGAATGCGATAAGAGAAATTGTTAGGTAGATGTTGATTCTGGGAAAGATAACGTGATTTTAAACAAATACTGAAATATTTTCAGCTTAAATTTCTGAAGTATGATGTGTACTCTAAGTGAAAGTGTATATTTCGAATTAACTGTGAGCAGAATAGCGACACGAGATGATTCCTGCAATACTTTGGCAGATATGGACAGAGATATTCCGTTTTTGCAATATATTTTATTCTCATTAGGAATAGTATACATAAAATAGAAATGAAAATGATTTTTTTTCCACGAATATAGGTTAAGAAAGTACCATCTACCAACTAAGCAATTTTCAAAAATGCATACAGAAATTCACGTGATACATTAAGTTTGGGAACTAAGCAATGACGTTAAGGAGGCAAAATTAAGGGAAACGAAGAAAAAAGAAAGATTTTGTGGATAAAAATAAACTGTGATTATAGGTGATCACAAAAAAATATTTCCACCGCAGAAAAACATCCATAAAAGGGAGGGGTGCAAATATAACCTGCGAAAAACATAAGAAAGAAAATGAGAGAGAGAGAGATTACAACAAAGAGGATTATGAAAATCGAAAAAGCTATCAATTATACAATCCAAAGCAGAACATAAATATTTGTTGTCAGGAAAATAGAAAACATTAGGTGATACAAGAAGAAATAAATAATACCCAAAAAGTCATAGATGAATCATGTATTAACAGCATATAACGAATGCATCAAGCTGATAGAAAAGTACAGCGGTACACTGAAATCCTCAAGTGAGATTCAAGAGAAATCGACCTTGTACCTTACGTCGATCCTTCTCTAACAGTTGTCTAACAAGGCAAATAAATTCACCAGTAACCTCTTTCCTCAACGGTAATTACGGTTGACGAAGGATACCTTGGGAAGAGTTGAATGAGGATAAGTGTGAGTGACCAGTCTATTTATACAAAAACAGTCGGACGTGGAAAGGAAGGGCAGGAATGCGGGTTGGATTAAAAGAATGGCCTGCGGAAGAGAGAGAATGTGTAGGACAAGGGAAGGTAAAAAAAGGCCCATAAGGACCCCTATCCTTTTCAAGTCGGAAAGCGGCGACAGCAACAAAAGAGTAAAGGGTTAGTTTGGACTGCTTGCCGCTTGACGGCGCAAAACGTCAGGAGGAAAACCAGCGATGATAAGAAGGGAGAAAAGCGACAAAACAAAAGAAGCACAGCGGAGCGCCCTGTAATTTTCAGTATATGGTATTTTTTGTAAATATTACCGCGAGAAGGGATTATAGTTATGCAAGTAGTAGTACTGAACAACTTATTCTTCGTCAATGTCATTGTTTGAAAGATATAATCCGTGAAGTCCGGTTGAACAAAGAATGCTGCCATTAACATTGAATTCATCAAATAATAAACTTCATATATATTTACAGGTCAATAACATTATACTATATGATACAATACAAACGAATTCAACGGACAAAATTGAGATTTTCCAGCGAAATAAGTTACAATGCTGATAATTTATAATAATACATAGGAATGACTCATACTAATATAACATATGTAATAAGTTGTATAAAAGTGAGCAAGTAGCTGAATAATTTCGTAAGCCTTCCTTTATTTCCAGTGCCCTTATTGTGATGACTACGTAAAAGCAAATTAACTCAATCAATGACGTAGTTAATATTAATGAAGTGGTTATGGCGGCCTAATGTGTCAATAAACACGAAAATATAAAAGGAATATGTTTATCGCGGGCTAAAACTTTTCATAATGATGTAAACATCTTGAAGCATCGATATTAAGTAAAAAAGTAGTCAGTAATATTGCTAACTTTGTACAGGCTAAACTTGACAGCAAATGAATCACATTATGATAGTTAGAAATTTAAAAAACTCAACCCGATATTCCTTTTTTCGGTCTTAAAACTACCCCATCTTAAGCTACTAAATGGTTTGCCTAATTCTATTAAAAGATTAAATAATAATCGACAAAATCAAAAGGGAAAAAAAGAGACCGCAAGATGATGAGGTTTTTCTCGTTTTTCTTAGCCGAAGTCGGTCACTTGTGTTTTTCTTTTCGGTGGTCGTGGTCAATTTGGTTTATTCCTTAGAATAAAAATGATAAAATTCCAAAAATATCGCTGGAATCGTTACTTTTCCCCAGAAAATTTCCACACGTGGGGAAAGTAATTCATTATAAACAGACAAAATTCTGCTTCAAGTGATGAAAATGAAAATCTCCAAATTAAAAGAAAAATATCGCATTCAATTTTTAAAGCTTTATTGTGTTACGCCGAAGTTGCCATTTCCATCGAATCAAAACTGTACGAGCCTTACGTGGGATTACATACTAACATTAAACAGGCGCATTTTCTGAGAATCAAACAGAATGAAATACGGAAAATCCCCAACAATTTTCGACTGTAACTTATACAAAAGAGCGTCCAATTCCATCAGCGCGACACTTTGCAGTGGGCGTCGGTTGGCGGAAGTGAGCGAGAAAATGTGGGAGTAGTTCCGCACATGCCAACCGTGGGAAATCAAACGAAAAGTGGAAAAAAGTCGGACAGGACACACAAATCATCACCCTGGACAGAAACTAACCCGCAAAAAAATTGAATTCCGCCGCGAGATACCGAAAGTACTCGTGTAAGACTTGACGGGATAAAGTTGCAGTTTTAACCGTTATAATTTTTTCCAACCTTGTTAATCTTGTTTATTCCCATTTTTACTGCAAAAATATTTTTACTACTTACAATATATCAAACAATTTTAAATCTTTACTACCACTATCTACATTACACTTTAATATCATACTTTTATCACTATCAAACAAGATCAAAAAATTATATTCATATAGGAAAAAAATAGAACAGAATTGAATAAGAAAGGATTTCATGCTGGAGTGAAATTGTAAAATAAACTGCCTCAGTCCATAAAAGATATATTATATATAAAAGTACGATATTTAAAAGTAAATTAAAACAGTTTTTTAACATAATGATCCTTCTAATGAGTAAATGAGTACATAGATTATGTACACAATTATAAGAATTTATTTATATTATGCTATTCCTATATTGTATTATGTCATGAAAAATGTAATGTATCGTATACCTGATACTTCTTTAAGGTATACAGTCAATACAAAATGCACTCTGCCTACGGAGAATAAACTATACCATATTATACTATGCGGGTTTCCGATAGCCAAGTGGGTAGCGCGCTCGACTTTGATGAAAGTGGTCTCAGGTTCGATTCCTGGTGGGAGATTATTTGTGCGATATTACTTTAGCTTTTGAAGAATTTTAACAATACTACTACTTAACTATAATAGATTTGATGGTTAATAGGAATCGAAGTTGTCTTCTTCTATAGTAATTTGAATAAGTGATTCGAAAAAAATAGTGGCGAAGTGGTTAGCATACAAACGCCGAGATCCGGGTGAAAATTCTGGCTGACCAGGATCCTCCTGGTTAGGGTGCGGTTGTATCTGTACCTCAAGTATTACTGTTTAAGTCTCTAACTACAATTTTCTAGTAAACGGATGTAACGGATACTTTAACTTAAATGTTTGTCTTGATTACAGTTATAAATAGATAAGAAAGTTGAATCGACAAGCAATGAAAATTATTAGAATACTAGAGAAAACCTTGAAAATAATTTATTTTAGCTAAGAGATCGTAGCTCTTTCACTAGCCACATATTTTTCACATACATTGTCGTGATTTAAAGATTACAATTTCAATTATCATGCCATTTTATTTCTTTATTCTGAAGAAGATACCTCGAGACATTACCAATTTAGACAATTCCGAAATGTTTATCTTTAATTATACGCCAGCATAAGCTCATTATGGGATTGTACTCAGTAAATGGCTCCTAATATGCTGATTTTGTAATCTGAAATATAGTTAAAAATTAAATGTAACCCTCAGTATCTCTTTACTAGTCAACATATCGTATATGAACGCAAATACAGTAATACGAATACATACCAGATAAAAAATCCTCTTATATACATCCGGCACTCATTATCCTTCCTTAGCGGTAAACACTAACGCATATATGATTTGGCAGCAGGTAAAGTAACTTTCATCGCTGGCCTCACATTCCGTGGCAACCGCTCTTTATTTACAAAAAAACCGACCAGGTAATCCTTACGTCCGGAGCATCGCTGGCCCTAAGATCTATGTTTCCATCAAAGTGGACCTGTTTCCGAGAAACACACAATTAAAGGGTAGTATCCCGAAAGGAAACTCCGTTGTTAACGAAGCGCGGGTCAGTGGGGGAAAGAATTTAGGGAGGGCTGTTGGGGGATCGTTTTGAATGACCGTCGAAACAAAAAAAATAACACGGTGAGATAGTATACCGAGTCTTAACCCAACAGAGACCCAGGGATCCGCCCACATAGTACGCCCTAACGTCTGATCCCCTTCTTTACGCGGGAAAAAAGTTTAAAATCCCTCTAAAAGAATTGATTTACGAGCGTAGATGCACCCGATTGCGCCGTTGTAAGACACAACGTCGCTCAGCGATAGCGCTGCCGACAAAAGAGGATCAGAGGCCGTCGAAAAAGTCGTGCATGAGCCTTTGGGGTGCGTTCATGAATAACAAAGCGTAGGACGGAGTGAATATCTGAAAATCCGGTACGAAGTGCACGGAATCTCGTCCGCGGTGACGTTTTTGAGGGAAATTCTCTTCCTTCGCGAGAATAAAATTCTTCCCAACGGGATTTTTTAGGGCGAGGAATTCTTCTGGTAACAGTCACTTTTCCTCTGCTCCGTGATGCCTTTTTACGACCGCGACTACGGGGAAATCTCCGATACCCTTTCTCGCCGTGGGAATTCCTGGGGATCTTTATACCCTTCCTCTATCTTTATGCCCGCATGGGTTTGGTTTTGCTTTTTTCACAAGGCATTGATATAAAATGCTCCCGTTCATACTCTCTGTGATGTGCACACCTCGGAGGCTCGTTTCATGCCCATAAACATCCACCGTTAGCTGCCAAACGTTTTGGATTAGGCTTACTAAGCAAAATGACGAACGAGGCAGTGTGTCATTGTTTTCTTCACTGAGCCAGAATCCTATAAGCGGATCAAGTTCATTTTAAAGAGGAAAGCTAAATGAACCTATAAATAGGATCTGATAAATATATCTTTAAATTCCATTATATGTTTAGTATTTTTATTGCTATTTTGAGACACCTGTTTTGTTCCCTAATTATTTGCATTTAATAATATTATGTTTCTGTTCGTTTTATTTTTACTTGCTTTTTCTATGCAATAATGTGTCTATACCACTATTCTTTCTTTCAGATCTAACCTGCTTTTTCATTAAAACTTAGTTGAGCAATGTATAGGATTTGCAGGCTTTTCGCACCCCTTCTTGTGGGCTTTTTTCTGCTGTGGTGTATTTTTTCCAAAGTGCAAAGTTTGGTTTTTAAACCCACGTAGCAGTGTATTTGATACTTCTGTGTACTTTTATCGAGCAATCTATTTTACATTTCAACTGGGGTTACATGTAAAAAGGGATTTGGTCTCAATCTCGCCCTAATAATGTCGTACTACTGCTAATATATTGTAATCATTATTATAAACTACATATTCCATAATACTCAATAAAGAGTGACTAATGTGAATGGTATTTTTCAGCATCATTCACGCCTCAGTGACTATCGAAATACAACAGCAATGAATAAGATAGAGACAAAGGATGTGATAGCACTATTTTTTAAATAGATTCCATTAAAATATTTAATACCAACGTTGACGTGAGTATATTTCGCAAGAAGGCAATTTTAGAGCCCTTTAATACAGCACGAAAATATTTTCCACTTTTCAGGACTAATCAATTACCATTACAGGTGGAATTTATTTCTTATAAACAATGCACTTGTGTTTTATTAATTTTTTTTAATGTCTTGGAAGATATGAACAAACTTCTATGCTTATATTTACTGAATCTAAAAATTTTACTGAAATAATAATGTGAGAAACGATCTTTGTTTTTACTTTATTCGTATATATATATATATAAGACCCGTAGACCTTCAGTCGAAAAAAGAAGTTATATATGCGAATATAACTTTTCTTTTTTCGACTGCAGTATTCTACTGTTTTCAGCTCAATGAAATCCAGAAAGTCACTTCAGATATTCGGAGAAGAGGATAGAAGAGGAGATTTTGAATCTTACAAATCAGGGTTCGTCAACATGCGATACGCCTAACTTTTTAAACTGGTTTACTTATCTTCCTGAATCTTGGAATATAATTTTTTATTCCAGAAATTTAAGTTAAAGTTGGGTGTATTACTTCGAACAACGAACAATACCTCACCCATCGACATTATTCTCGTTTCGGAAAAATCTTTCAAGAGATGCTCCACGGAAAAGTTGATAACCTATGAAAAGTAATGCTTCAAATATATGTTCGCGTACATTTTCTCTTTGACTTAAAGAGTCTTCAAAAATATTATGTAAAAATCCGAATCAATTTTTTTGAATTTTCGAATATAAGAGGTTCTTTTCGGGAGGAGTGGACAATGAAGTTTTTCATTTTATCCCGAATAACATGGAAAAACTGTTACCTGTATGATTAAGAAAAAAAGTTTCATGTAAGATTTTATATACGAGTATTTGAAGTCCTGTAGTTTCACCTTCTAAAACCCGAAACGAAAACGAATCCTGTTTTCCAAATTAACGAGACTATTGATGCCGATTCCGATGAGTAACTGATAAATATACTCTTCAAAGAACACCAAATCTACTTGCAATGAAAGTGATGAAACGATGGGACTCCTACGGTAATGCCATTCACTTCGCTAAAGCAAGTAACTTAAGATTTATTTCCTTCAGCAATACAAAACACCCCGTCGGAAACGTAACTTGTAAAGAGAATGCTGTTTCGTATTTAATGAGCATCGCGATTCCGTGTTTTTGGTCACAGAAATGCCTCCCGAATGCCAAATGAGGAAGCGTTTTTCAGGGCATCGTCACCTGACTGCGGCTCGCAGCGACCCACCCTTTCAACGCTGTGGGCCGCACCCTCCCTGCCTCTATATTTACGCTGAGAATCCATTGTTAGGGACCGAAAAATCGGTGAAAAACTGATGAAGCCGCCCCTCGAAACCATTATGCTTCGGTAGTTACTAAAGAGGGTGTGCTACGGATGGGGGGAATCCTGTGGCATTTCCGTAGCGCCGTGGCGTCGCGACGGCCCTGGGTTACACAAGATTAATTGCGCTCATGAGGAACACAATAGGAAATACGCTTCAATTACGTTACCACTTGCGAGATAAATGTACGCAGTAATACCTCGCATAGGGTGACTTCAAAGAACATGGGTTTAATTATACTATGCGCTTAATATAAATTATAGAATTGATATGTGAGCCTAAACGACGTGTGTGTTGAATCTAACTAGCAATTACATCCCTGAGATCCATACAAAAATCAAAAAAGTTTTTAAAATTAGAAATCGTGTGATCTATTTTTTCCCGTGGTGTAGCGAAGTTTAATGGTAATATGAAGTAATTGTATGCGAAATAATTAGTATGAAACGAAATCGGTAATCGTACTCACCAAAACAGCAACATTTGGACTTTTACAATTTAGAGGCGACTGATAGCTATGGGGGAATGCGGATAAATTCTTCTTACCTGAAACAGGAGAAACAGATCACATTAGTTATTAAGCTACAGAAAACAATACGGTTCAACAAGTGGATTAACGAAGTTAACAAAATTCTAAAACGTAGTAGCCATGACGGAAGAATTGCGATAAGCATGGACGGTAACTACTTTTATGCATATTTTCATTATTTAGTACTTCTTAGGCATACCATTCCTAAAATAGGGGGAGGGAGGATACCCATAAATATCCTTTAAAGCAAAACTTCAATGAAAAATCTAAACTCGTCCGTTTAATGAGAAAGTTGTATAGAGTAAGTTAAAGAGGATTTGGGATGTTACTTATGCTTTACAAAATCTCACTATCGATTATATTGTTCGAAGAATTGAAATAATCAATATGAATGTAGATTATTTGCTGAAAAACATAACTTAATTCGCAGTCTCTTCTCAAATTAATGATGGGAATCAATTAATTTACATAGAGAGCTGAAACCATTTTAAGTAGTTCACGAATGTAGTCATAACCAAATACTTTAAATTTATTATTGAAGCAATCAGATCTAACCTATCTAGTACTACCAATTTTGAAATGTTATATGATAGATATTTCTAAATATATTTTTATGGCTTCCGGTGTCCATCTTTTTATTAATAAATCATCAACTTTTTAAGAAGGATAAAAGTTGAAATTTGAATTTTTTTTTCGTTATTAATGCGGTTTTAGAACTCTTCCTTCGCATTTTGGATCCATAACATTCTCCAATGAAGGTAAACTCCTAATTCCTTATTGTATCTGGAATCAAATAAATATTTACTATCAGATTAAAAAACATTTTAACTAAATAATATCTATAGCGGTTTAGGTCGAATACGAGACTAAATCTCCTATGATATTCGTTCTGAGATACAGGTTAAAGAACCTATTGGTCAGTTACCCTTTGTGGACATCCTTCCGCAACCATACCTTACTTCACATGAAACATTCCCGCTATCCTATGCGCATACACAAACATGCTAGAGCCACAAGTTACATCTCTTTCGACTCACAAATATTGTGTGCCGGAGCAGAAGTCTTTCTACCCTAAGGCTCCTCTAACAAGCATCCTTCATCGCGCCCCATGAATATTTCTTTCTGAGGTTGCCGCTCTCCTTAAGAGGTGAAAATACGGCGCTGCAGGGGAATTTTTGTACGTTAAATATGAGGAAAGGGCTTTCGTGAGCCTGATGGCCTGTGGATAGTAATCAACTACAACTTCAGAATTAGCATTGAGAATGAATTATTATTTTTCGTCCCTGAACACATTTTGCTTGAGCGATTTCTTATCTTCTGACTCTCGCAATTAACACATATTTCGGTTTTGTATGAATAAATCTTCTTCGTCAACTAACTCATTTACGCAAATTTATTAAGTAGTTCATGAAAGAGTTCGAATAGAAGATTTACATTTTTTAAATAATACTTTTAGTAAATGTTAACCAGAGAAGCTCTTCCAGATTCGTCATTGCTACGGTTCTGCAACGATCAAACTTTTAGAATTTTCAGATATATTTTTCTGATAAATTACCATAATCTGGTTATTATTTTATTGCATTCAAAACGTCTAATTAATCCTTTTAGGAAGCCTATACCTCTAACAAAATTAGAAAAGGAAAAATGTATTAAATTTGATTTAATGAATGCCTCCTTTCCATTACGACTTTTTCCAGTGCTGATGAGCCTTTAGATGTTAAAGGAAAGATAAGCAGCCCATCGAAGATAATTATTTTTCAATTAATACTCTACCCTATTAATATTTTCCTACGTTTAATATTTCAGGCAATTAAAATTTCAGGTGAAGATCTCTCGGGTTTATTAAATTTTAAGCTATCGAAGCTGTAGAATTTGGATTCCTCTCAAGAAAACTCATTTCGAATGAATTTTAGGAAAGAAATTTTGTGATTGAAAGTAAAAATACGATGCTAAATGAAAACAATGTTGATTAAAATTATAATTTATAATTAATAATCTATTTTATTATTATATTATTGTAGTAAATTTTAATGAACATTCTATATTCGATGGATGTGCGACAGGAAGTAATAACCTAACCACGAATTTCACACATCCATCGAATTACTAACTGATTCCTTTTTCAGCGAGAGACGTAAATTTTCGACGGCAATCGGAAAAAGTAGGATTTTCCAGGGCGAAAATAATGCATCTATATAACGTTTGCAATGTTATATAGATTCAAACAATTATAATTAACTGTAGAACGTTTATATGTACAGTCATATCACGTATCCATAGAAAACTACACATAAAAGACAGCTTACGATGAAAAATGAAATCAACCATAATTTTATAACATCATAAAATCTATATTAATTATNNNATAAATATTAAAGAAAATATGTTCGTTCATAAAAATAAAAATGTAAAGTTCGTTCTATCACCTCATGCATTGTAGAGTACAACATTTGGTAGGATAACGACTATTTTTAAGCAGGATAAGTATCGCTCTTTTACAGAATCATTTTTAGAATCTAATCAGTGATTGAACTTGTATCTATTAATAATAACATATTAATAATAACTCTTAATCTACAAAATACTCTTGAATGATAAGCTGACCGACCCGACGGACTGGACAGTCAGTTGCCGAAATAAAAATCGCGCTGGCATCGAACTTCCGGGAGTACAAATAATTAATATATTTTGAAACACATGAATCAACAACGTAATAATTAAGAAGTTACTGCTTCAATATGCAAACATTTTATGGCAATCCGGAATAAGCGTAGCATTCACGCGAGGCACCCATAAATACGAGGCGAGGAAGTAAAGCGAGGACGGGGCGAGTGGACGGGAAAACCGACTCACAGCGGCCCCTATCAAAACACGAAAATAAACAAGCGAGGAGCGCCATGCGAGCGTATAATACAGAGGTGGCGGATATGATACTGCGAGAAATACGCTGCCGAGAGGGCATTTGTTTTGCATCTCCTGTTCTGATTCTTTTATTTACGTCAGTCGGGGGATTTCTATCCCGCCTTACTTGGAATACGGCATTTTTACAGCCTTCATTGTTTTTAAAACTTTTCCAGCGTTCCTCGTATCTTCGCTTCAAGGATTTAAGGTCTGTAATATCAACATGGAATATTTTTTTCACAGAAAAAGATTCATTCCCCTCCCTCTGACGAAGTATCAATTTTTGGAACTCTCTTGAGAACGTTTCGTATATTGGAATTGAAAGACGTCAACTTTCCCCAGTCTTTACCTAGTAAAAGCTTCATCAGTAAACTTCGCGGATCCGTAGAAACCGTGATGATTTGCTTTCCTTGTTCATCCAGAGCTAACAACTGCAACGATGCGTCATGTTTGTACAGTGTTCTTTGAAATACAAGTATAGGCATTCGTACTTATTAAGTCACCGAAATAACCGATCCTGATTCTCGTAGTTTTTGAGTAAAACATAGTCCCTTACTGCTTCTACTTAACGCTTTAAACTAAGCTAAACTTTGACCATCGATCAATGTTCTTCTCCTTATTAAGTTTTTATAGGTTAAACTATAAGTAAATGATATACGATGTAGAAGCTTTACGATCGCAGAAACGGGTGAAGAATTTTTCAAAATAGAAAGAGGGCGAAATACTTAACTTATTACTAATAACCAATTATCTTGAAGGTATGAGTTTGTTTCCCTTTGAAAACTTTATAAAATATACGACAGAATCCAAACTGGAATCGCGACCGGCTATGATTAGGGTTGCCATATTTTTATGGTAAGAAACCGGGACTTATCAAATTCTGAAGTGGGTAAAATTGCTTTGCACGTTGCTTTAAGACTTATTCTGAGTTAATATGAGGTTCTTCTACGAAATTTGAGAGAAAGAAAAAGTGTGTGCAGTGTTGTCGCTTTGTAAAAATTTGCGTTTGAATGATTTATGTAATTAAAATATTTGTATCGTTCATTATATTTTCTCAGAAAAACTGTGAACTTCCCATCAACCGAGACAACAGAAAACATCAACTATTGACTATGCATAAAACCGGGGCCGTTCCGATCAAAGCGATATGTCTAGTAATGAGGGTACATCGAGGAGGATTCGTTTCCAGTTACATATGAATATTTCTGAGTTTATCCAGAATTTCATCATACTATCTTCCTAACGAAAATTCTAAATTTCTGAATAATACCATACCATCATTTGATATTTATAATCCCTACTGTTTTATAGAATGATTGTTATCCATTTCATATATGTTCTACCGCCAAAACCATTTTGAACATGGCAATTTAAGTTTCACAGAAATATTTATATCTTAATATATATTAACATTTATTTATTTTTGTCAGTTACGTTGCTCTTCGTTGTCAGAGAGACATTCAAGTGTTGCTGCCTAAATAAATGATTTTTGATGCTAAATAAGGAAATGCTTGCAGGACACGGATTCCTTATAATCTAATAAGGAATCGCAGAAATCAGTTACCGAGCATTTAAAAGGAAGGAACTCGTAGAAAGCACGAACTTGTTTTATTGTAGTAAGAAAAAACGATATTCTACATTAGAATAAATTAATTAATAGAGTGCATTTCCGCTTGGTTAATGGCTGATTCGTAGGGTTTCATTATCTACGATCGATACATTTAAATAAGTAAGAATGCAAACCAACGTATGAATGAAAGGTATCTATAAAAGGAGCTGATTTACTTTTAGATTTACATAATTCATTGATAAAATCATCGAATAAAAAAACAATTCTATGGTGCTATGGATAAGACTGATAGAAAAGTTGGAAAATAATGAAAAATGCGCTTCCTTCAAAACTCGTCCAAGCGTCCGCACGGTATTAATTCGCCGTATCATTAACGCAGTCAGTCTCAACCTCATTACAAAAGCGGTGTTTGTATCAAAACAAGTGGTTAGGGAGAAAATGTCGGAACATCCGATTACATAGACTAGGCGAGTCGCTTATGCGTGCGGCCCCTTTCGTCGAAAATGACGGCACATCCGGTGCGTCCCAACAATGCGACGCAACATCGTGACGGCTGTTTTACACGGATGCACGACTTCCTTGCTTTTTCATCCTCCCCTCCCCCGCCCAATGAGCTAGCCACGTGCCGCCATCGGCTTGCATTAAAGGGCTGATGCAACGATAAAGGTTTTTTTTAAATGGAGGGCTATTGACGTACATCTTACTTTAACCCTGCTCGTTTAGATGTAAGATGAACGAATTAACTTAATCGCGTACATTAGGATTTTGAAAAAAGCTCCAAAAAGCCGTAGTTTGCAAGCAAATCAGCAAATCCGTGGTGGATAACCCTAATTTCCACCGGTTGGAGTTTCATATTGATTGGTTTGCTTGCCAACGACGGCTTTTTGAAGCTTTTCTCAAAACTATAATGCATTAAGGTAGCCGTGTTCCTTCTCCTTATGGAAATCGCTTAGCTTAAATTTTTATAAAATCTTCTACTTTAAAACGACTGTTATAGACAGAGGCAGATTGGCATTTCAGAGCAGTTTCTCGAATTGTGGCCCGCGGATAAACTCCCAGATAAACCAGAGAGACTTTAGTAGAGGCCCGAAGTTGTACGCTATTTTGGATTTATAGTTACACAAGTTTGGCTTAGGAGTAAGACCGTTTTCGAAAATTACTCATTCAGTAGTTATTTAGCACTATTGTAGTAATTGGCATATGCAAAATTCGTTTATTCCTACTTGAATGTTTAGTCTCACTGTCCTCTAGCACTCGCTTTATAATGTTATAACAAACTTTAACCTGAAATATTCTCATTAAAAATATTACGAATTATCATTAATAAATATTAATGTTTATTAAACAGCTAAATGTCAATGGGAAATTTAGTGATATCATAATATAGAATAATGCAGTATAAGCTGTGCGTCTGATATAAATCGTTGGAGATATTTTCGAAGTAAGAAAGAGGAAAAGTTATGAGAAGCAAGACTCACTTCTCAAAAAAATTCAATGAGAAACACTTTTTTCGAATATGTTAGAAATACATTTTTAATTATTTCTTCTTCATGTCTCAATACATCAACAGTGGAATGGTTTATCGAATAGTGATATTCAGCGATAAAAACTTGGTTAATGCGGATATTAAGGATGCGTTATCGATTATAAGAAAACTTTAATATACTTTTCCTTACAACTTCTGGTATTAATCGTGTACGTTTAAAAAAATGAATCCTTTAGATTTTATTAACGTTTAACTATTTTAACCATGGTTAACCATGGTAGAATTTCTATTTAAGTTTTTAAACCGAATAAATGTGGAAACAACGAATATATAGTTATTCAAATAATTAAAAATAAATAAAAATCAAAAATAATGCACACAGCGCGAATGGGAACTTCCAACTACATGTAACAAATGTACTGTTCCAACTACATGTAATAACATGTACATAAATAACAATCGTTAAATAAAAAAGATAAAAGAAAAAACATAAACATACTAGCAATTAAATAGAAACATTGTAAGAGAACAGAATTATAAGAAAAAATAATGGATTGCGTTTAAGAATTAAGTAAACTTTTCTGTTTACAATTTAGGAGTCTGTGGTCCAAGTCCACATGGTCCGCAAGCCATGGCTATTCGAGAGATAGGATAGAATTTGTGTAAATTCTTCTTTGGAAAAAGCCCTACCAAGAGGGGGCAAATGACGAGTCCACGAGGCAAAAACGAGGAAGGAACTGCTAAAAAAGGATATTGAGTCAATCAGACTAGAGAAAATATTGCACGCAAAGGAAGTTGCGATTGCTTTTCACCCAAACCATGAGGGATTAACACCAAACAACCTGAATAGACGGCAGAAAATTACTGTTAAGCAACCAAAGAGATTAGGCAAAAAAGGAAGATTGATCATTAACGATAAATAATAGAGAAAAAGTCAGAATTGAAGTATACAGAAATTAATATGAGTCTTACTTAGCATAAACCAGCCACAGCAAAGAAAGGATAAGGAAAGGGGTAAGTAATGAGATGACGAATCGGTGTGTGCGATGGTGGCATAAATAGTGAAACTCATATTAATCACTTGATTTGGGCGCTGGCGGAATAAGGCGGTAACAAAAAAAGCAGCAGCGGCCGAAGAAAGGGAGGGGCAAAGGGTGGCACGCATCGAATCGTGAAGTTGTTAAAGTGACCGTGACCGAACACAAGTTGGCTTTCACGGGTGCGGAAGGGCTTGATGAAGGGGAGGGGACGGATCATTCTTAAAGACTTCTTTTCCCCCCGCACCGAAATGAAAAAATGAGATCCCGATAGCTATCGCTGCTCAAAAGGTGGCGGGGTTGATGAGTGCGAAGTTAGCGAACCGAAGCTATCGCTATTCCGGCTGAAATTTCATTACGAGCGCGATGCTGATATGGCTTCGGCTGGTTACTTAAACAAACATCTCCGACAAATTTCGCACCGAGATGCTGCGCGGATTGAGGATCGAAAACGTGCTACAATTTCAGATGACTGAAGAGATTCGAAGTTATGAGTTCCACATTTATCAGACCACAGTTCCAATTCAGTCTGTATTAGAGTGAATAAACAACAATATGCTGTAAGAGAGAAAATTATATACGGTGTTTTTATAAAAATAGGATAGATACATATTCTATATATATACTCGTATAGATAGATCAAGTAAGCAATTATCCTGGAAAAACCTCTGTTCTGAGAAGAACACAATACGTATCACAACAGCTAAGCTAACATCTTCAAGGGTAGAAGAATGTCTATGTAAGTACCCAGCAATCCGCCTTCCGGCGTGTAGCAGGGGATGCATGCACCATGACTCTTCTTTCCTAATCGATTACGATCGCGTACTGTTCGCGGAAGAAATGGATTGTTGAATCGATTCGTTCTAGCATCTATTTCCCTTATCTTGCTCGCAGTATCAGAATGGTCTAAGTAACACCATCATCATCGGCCTATGCTACATCATCTGTGAACGTGTTTTTCTGTGCATTTTCTGTGCTTATTAAGTAAATTTATCCTTTGTTTAATTCTTCTATCTTCTTATGATTCCAATCATGCGTCCTGAAGCATCTGAGCAACGCTCACTGATTTACCGTAACAATTCTTCAGTAAGATGACCAGTACTTCCACCTAAGGCGCCATCCCTTCATACATTTTGCGTGATATTAAATAAGCTAATTTTAGTAGTAAGGAAGTAGCTGCCTCAAATGACCTAATTATTGAATAACCTTTGTTATGGTCCAAATTGTTATCTCCGCTGAAATATGTTAGAAATGAACCAAGCATAAATATATTAGAACTTATAATATTACTACATATGCACAAAATTTCTTTCTTAACTTTGACAGCCAAATCTAGTTAGTATCCGTTGAAGATCGTCGGGAGTTTCGTGAAAAATTCATTATATTTAAAGTTTTCCTAAAACACTCTATTAGTATATTAGTAACTATTAGTCGTCATTCCCTTTGCCAATTCCTGTTTTGCAAAATTGTAAAGAGATAATGATGGTGGCGATCGCATAATCTTGATCCGCTATTGCATAAATAATAATTATTATTGTTTCCATTTAAGGATATTTATCAACACGGGCATTTGTTATACTCCACTAACGGTATTAATGGTACGGGGTCAAGGTTTTTGAAAGCATAAGATAAAATAAGTGACTAAACGCAGATTATAGTAGTTTACGAATTCTTATGATTTCAATGCTGCCATTTTCACGAAGAGGGGCGTATTTATAATTAGGCGCAATATGCGCTAGGGCCCCATCCATACGGGGGCCTCAATAACACTGTTTATGAACACAAAGTAACTTGCTACTAATGATTTCAATCTTTTTAGAGGCACGCCTTGTTCTCAGGTTCTGGTTTTTCGCATCAGGATGGATTTATATATGTTGAGGAAGTCTACATAATGTGTTAAAGAATATATTTCATAATTTATTTCACTACATAATCAAAAGACTATCCGTCATTCGTCGTAAATAATAGAAATATTACTTGTAGCTCAATATTGTATATTATTGACGTAGTTAAGAAAATGAGTTTTCTAAAGCATACATTTCTATGTAATTTATGAAAAATTCGAATGTTTAGTCACAAAATTCCTCGTGGGGGACTTTTTGATCTTTGCGCTTTGGATCTCTGATAGCTTAACCCTTATTTTTAAATTTAAATCAATGTTCACTAAATTTGAAAAATCTTTTGCGTAAATATCAAATAAGGTCGATACTACAAATGTCGTTTAATCCAAAAAAGCGAAGAAAATAACTTGAAAACCGAAACAAATATGACAGTTTTCCAATAACAAGAGAATTAGAATGTATTTCCATTCTTCTGTGCACCTCGCAGTAGCAGCAGCTGTCGTTCTTAGAGTGCATTTCCGCCACTCCTTCCCGTGGATTGATTCCGCAACGGGGAAGATCGATGGCGTTCGGAGTTTCCATGAGTGGGCGTTTTCCGGTTCGAATGCACAAAAAAGAGGAAAAATCGGAGGGTAAAATGAAAAGGATAAAGGAGACGAGCCGACACGCCCACGACCTCTATTCTAACAGAAAAAGTGCGTTTCTTTCTCGTTCGTCTCTTCATCGTCTGCTGCTTCTCTCAGACGCTGCTTCCGCAATTCCTTCTTCGGATTTTCCATTTCCTTTCTTCTTGGGCGGGATTTCCCCAAGCAGGACGCGTGGGCGAGAAATCATAATAGAGTTGGTGATACATGGAAATGCAGACGGAAGCCTTTGAAAACACACCTCTCTTTGCATTGACGAATCGCCTTTCTTAGAAAATACTAATATGGTGCTCTTCCAACACCTAATCTACCCACCTCAACCCTCTAGCGGAGGGTTGCGTTTTGTTGTGGCAGGGTTTGCTCTACTTATTACTTTTTTAACGAAATAAGTAATTTTTACAACTGAATTCTACCCCTCATAACATGACAGCAGATTAATTAATGCGGTAGATAACATTCTGGCCGGTAGATCATGTATTGGAAAATGACTACTATTATTTTAGCAATAATTATTGAGAACTCAAAAGAACGGTAAAGGGAAACATTAGTTTGTCCAAGCGTGAGTGACTTTGTGGAACTCATTTTGAAAGAAAGACTATTTAGTAGTTTCCACAGCTGCTTTCTATTCAACAAGTTTCGTCAACGAGTTGACATCTTTAGGTGTGAACTCATCGAAACTAGGCGAACGAATATCTGGTGTGGAAATAACAAAGTATTTTTACTTTCAATTTATGGAAAAATTATGTTGGGGCGGGAGACAATGGAAATTGACCAATTCCCCTTTAAGGGTAATGTTCTTTTTTAGGGTGAGATGAACATTGAGGTTAAAAGAAAGATACTTAGGTAGTTCAGTGGTTAGAATACCTACCCGGAAAGTGGGAGACCTGGGTTCGAGTCCCAGTCATGTCGCTATTTTTCACACTTGTTATTCCTTCGAAAGATGCTTTCATCACGCGTTGGAAACATGACGAATGGCCTTGATAAAGGAATTCGGAGAAGACGAAAATTCTAGTTTGGAGTGTTTTGCTACATGGATGTGAAACGTAGATAAAGAGGACATCTATAGATTGAAGACCTTCGAAATGTAGGTGTGATAAGGATAAAATAAAAAAGGATTTTAGATAAGTAAAAACGAACGACAAGGTGCTGAAAACGGTGGAATTGCTTTAGTAAAAAAAACAGAACGGATGAAGAAGAACGCAGTTCTCCGATTATAGATGAGAAGTTCTAACAAAAGAAGATAAATGAGGACGGGAAGGGAAGAAGAGATACAAACATTTGTGGGTGATGTGGGATAAGTTTTCAAGAGGTAAAAGGTGTTGTCCAGGGAATTTTAACCCACATGAAGCTATCATGAGTGTGGTAATGTAACTGAAATATACTCGTAATGTAACTGAATATTTTTCTTGGTGACGAATAGATAAATGTTCTTTGCATCGATGAAATTAAATTGACATTAAATTGTAATGTTAATCTACAACATGAAGCTTCAGAGAATCGATTCCAACGCAGTAAATGCATTTTGTCGGGAAATTACACGAAAACCAGGAAAACAATATTGCAATTAGACCGATTGTTTATTCAGTATAACATTTTCCACTTATTTCGCAATGAATTTCTCAAGAATTATATTCCAAGGAAAAGGTAAGTTCATATTCCCGCATTTATACATCAAAGAAATTATAGAACGATTTGGAATATTTGCTGACAAAAGCAAAATGTAGTGTAATTTAATAAATGGGTGGGTTTAACTTTTCTTAAATAGGAATTTTTGTGTTTAACAAAAGGCCAAAATATATGTTCAAACATTGGGGCAACTAACTATATAATTAATCGGTAGCCCTCGATAACTTACGTACGTTCTGCTATCAATAAATACTGTTTATGTTTGTGTAGCCATAGTCCTCAAACAAATCTTTTACGTATGTTAAATATGGGCTTCGATCCTACTACAAGATCTATATCTCTAATATTAACAAAAATAACTTAATGGCTTGCTGATAAATTATAATTCAGAGGCGAATTGGACGTAGATTTTGTAAGAAAACACGTAAAGAAAGCCTTGATTAAAAAACATACCGTTAAGATCATTATACTATTGACAAAATTATTATTGTAACTTTTATCTATCGAAAGGTTTAGGTCATAAGCAGAGAAACATTCTTTTGATAAATTATCGAACTAAGGCCGCGAACTGAAAGGGCATTCTTGAGCGAGGCCTGCGAGAAAATTATTCGTTTTAATGAGTACATTCTCAATTTTTTTGAAACTGCCTCCAGAAACTAGCCATTATTTTCTGAGGCTGAGGAAATATTCCTTAGATGGTCATTATGATGAAATATTCTGTATAAAACCTAGTTATACGGGAATGAGGTTATTGAGAAAGTGCTAAATGAACCATGAATATTCTCTAAATTCAGATAAAATTCTTGTTTTGGACATAAATGTTTGTTTATGGCGCGAATTCCGTAAAAACATGAAGTTATCTTTATATTTTGTCGGTTTTTTAGAAGTCGATAACGAGCATAGTCATTATCATCCCGCGGCGTAGTAATTAAGCTTTTATTTGGAAGAATTTTACAGCTTCTTAGAAAGCCTAAATCCTGTACTATCAAAAAATTAAGAGTGAAAGAGAGGAATCATAAAGTTTCCAATGGGCGATAATTTTCTAAACAAGAAGTTCACTGACATTTATGAGACCAATGTTCACTCCTTGACTTTCTTTGATAAGGGATACGTCTTTATCACACTGAAGTCAGTCAACAAGGAACCATGAACATGTCATGTTGTTCCTCTTAAAGTATGCAATTTTATCACATTACGTCAAAGAATAGGAAATACTATCTAAATCGGCATTTAAATGGAATACGGTAAAATAGAAATAAGAGAAATATCATGCCCCCCTTTTTTAAGTCATGCCTCAATAATGTAGTTCTTCAGCCGATTTTTTTATACTTTGTAGTCTTTTTTTACAAGTGATTTCTACCGGTAGAAATACATGGAATGATTCTAATTTTTGTGATAATTCTCAATCAAAATGCAAGAAGTTGGAAGTGATCAGTCACCCTGTCTACAAACCAAAGGCTACAATAGCGGTCCAATGAATCTGAAAAGATGTGAAGTAGAGCAATTTCACTCGTTAGCCTTCACCATCCGTATATGATTCTCTTATTCACGCTTTATTCACTACCTATACCATTATATAAAAGAAAAATTCAAATTTGCTTCGATGTACAGCCATCTTCAGTGAATTCATCCATCAACATCCACTCATGGTATTTACTCAAACACTATAATCTCACGAAGTCTCCGGGTTTTTAAAGGAGTTCCTTCGTGTGAGAGAACTGAATCTCGGGGTTAAAATAGATATTTATTTAAATACAAAATATAAATTTGATAAAACAGCAAAAATCGAAAACAAAGTTAGAATTATAGGTATAGAATAATAAAATAGAATCTCATGTTCTACATGGAAGGAAAACAAAACATTTAACCTACACTGTAACTTAGAGGTTTAGAAACACTCCGAAAGCCGTACGTCGGAAGGCAGAAATAGCGTTTAGAGACAAACGGGAAGCTCCGGATTACCGATTTCTGGGAAAATTCCCCTGGGGACATATGGCTTGTGTTTATTATAAGCCTCTAATTCATTAACAGCCGTGTTCCAATTTTCTTTTCTTTCAAAACTGTAACCATAAAATTTTTTTAAAATCTCCGCATTGAAAAGGAAACCTCCGGATTAATGAGAATTTATACTATAATGCATCCTTGCATTGTACCTCGATTTTCAAGTAAATCTTTCAACTGATTCTGAAAAATTTCCACAATAATTTCGGAATCTTTGCCTGAAATGTTGTCATCTTTAAACACTTGATAGGTAGGTCTCTTTAATTTGAAATGTACTAAGTGACAATAGTAAAATATTTACCTAGCTTTGAGGCATCTTTATGTACCTTCAGAAATCGCTTGTAGTATTGGTCAATCTTACATTTTTGCGGTTTGCTCTAATATAAAATACAATTGTAGCCAAGCAGCCGTCATAAAATATGCAAAATGAAAATCGTTCGTCGAATCGCCTTCCGCTAAAGCCACCTTCAACGGTCGTATTCGTAGTTTACTAATTAAAATTTGATATTGTTTTTCATTGAAATAATTCACTTTAAAGAATATTTTTAACATTAATCTACATAAATACTCAACAAGCAGCCTTTCAGCATGTGGCAGGGGGTGGTATACTTAATATCAAGGAACAAAGAACTGTTTCACGAAGAATGGTCATGGAATATATGAATTAACTAAAGATGTTGTAAGCTCCGATATATCTATTCAAGGAATTGATTCCCCTCCACTTCCAACAAGGGGCGGATATGGTATATATTTTTATAATTAACAGTCGCAGATTTCGCTAAAATTCCTTCATGTCATACATAACAACGCAGTCAAATTATTCAAAATTAAACAATCAACAGACTACCGCCAATGCATTTCTAAAATCTGAATAAATTTTAAAATATTGTTTCATGTATTTCCCTTTTAGAACCTTCAAAAACTGTATCCATATTTCACTTTTAGCAAAGTTTACTTTGTGCTTTTTAGCCACGTGATGAAGCACAATTTCCTCACTCTTTCCATCGGACTTGGTACCGTTATGACATTTAACTGCCTTCAGATACTAAATTTGGCGTTAAAATCAGCCCATGGTGAGTTGAGAATCAGGCCAGTTTATCAAAGAATTATTTAGCTATTGGCATGACCGGACACAGTCATTCGCGGTCCATAAAAAGGCCTCTGAAGCTCTTTCCGAATATCTTGGTTCTCCTCTCACGTCTCTCTCCCGCGATTGGCCGCGGAGAACAATGCATGACCGTTCCGCTCGGCCGTGCGCCTCAACTCCCGCTTCTCTCGCCAGCTATGCCTTGCGTATCGATTCCTCCAGCCACCTCTACTAGGTATAGAAACAGAGAGGGAGAGTGTGTTCCCATAGCGACCTCCTACAACCTCATAGCATCCACGTAAAGCTCCGCGCTTTGCTGCCACCCACGCTAACAACGGGCCCGACAACGAGCGAAAAACGTGTTCGTCCTGAAGAGGGAGAAGCGTCGTTATGCGCATGCGCCTGTCGCAACGACGTTTCCCGTAATGAATGGATCTCCTTTGTCCATTGATGGCCGGGAGTCACAGATGTGTGTGCGTGTGTGAAGGTTACGTAAGCGATGGGACGAAAAAAAACCGCGGATGACGAGATATGAAACGAGATAAAAAAAGTCGAAGAACGGGAAACGTATCTCCTAGACGAGACAAATGAGTGACGGCGGAAGTTTCCCTTTTTTACGGCGGTCGTCTATTTTTTTCCGGACGTCTGAATCACTCCGGTCGAAAAGGTTTCGATTCGACTTTCGGGAGAATCGATTTCACGCTCTGATTTCGAGAGACGGGAGCATCCCCGCATTAAATTAGTTTCGATTCCCTGAATTATGTTTTTCCTCACTTTCGGCGAACGCAGGATGAATTCTGTGTCAGAGGAATACGGTTGCATTGAGGATCCCGCACGTGTCTTTCTGCGAACTTTTTTTCTTTTTCAACCTCTGCGTGATTGGGGCCATCTTCCAATACGATAGAAATGCTTGGGCTAGAAATGAAAATAGAAGGAAAAGATATTTTTATAGGTACTAAGGAACTACAAGTACTAATATTGGGATTAACAAATAACTATAATTAATCACAAGGATAAAGGAAAGGAAGGTAACTTAGTCGGTTGTAAAACCTACGAAAATCCCAAAGGAATAACAAGTGTGAAAAATAGCGACACGACTTGTTATTACTTTATCATTAATCACACAATTTAGCGGATACATCTCGGTCCTGCTACCATATCTTGATGAATGAAGTATTTATCATTTGCCTTTTGGTACGGGATAAAGAAAATTGTATCTTTTATATACTATTGTCTCAGTCAAGTTCATGGCTATGATGATATGAAAGCTACTGAAGAATTTTTTAGCACACACATACAGCATCAGACTAACAGTAAGTCGACTGGACGGATACGAACAAAAATAGAATTATGAAAATCAGAAAATGAAATTACAAATTGATGCAGCTCAAGGCTCACATAAAAGAGATAACAAACGAAAGTGCTGAAAGTACAGTAAGAAAAATAAGACCAAAATAAACGAAAAATTACAACGAAGACAAAATGACATCAGGAACATAAGAGAGCAGTCAAAATACATTTCAAAATATGATGAAAAGTTAATAAAAAATGCAATAGAAACATTACCTTATGGGCATAATAATTGTTTTACGAATTAACAATGTATAATTATAGCCATTTTCAGAGTTACTGATGGCGTCGAACGTATATTTGTAAGTATTCCATAGTTTAGGTAGAAGATACTCCAGTCTACGCTTTTCAAAACTACAAATTCTGAATAATAACATTAATAAGGTTTCTCCTTATTTAAGCAATTTACGAAAAGTACCACTCGTAGAGTCATTGTGCTTCACTAACGTGGGCTTAGTCTGCTTATAGCATTCTGGCTCAGTGAGGAAAGCAAGGAAAAACTACCTCACTCCTCATCTTGCTTAGGAAGCCTCATTACCCTCTCTTAGTTATTCGTAGTTGATGGTAGAAGGGATGAGGTCCCAAACGGCCTCCGGGTTGAATACTTTACAGACAGTCATGCATCTTGTTAAGGCATAACAAACATTATAGTGAAAAACATGGGTCTATTATATTCAATAATATTGTGTCCTAATGGAAATAAACCTCTCGTTCACTGCCACGGTAGATTTAATTTTACGACATGTTTCGCTTTCCACGCCTTCACGAAGTAACGCCTTAGCAGATTGAGAATATTGTGTAACTTCACATTTATAGTTCTTTGATGATTACGTAAATAATTCTTTGCACTAAGAGTGGATACTTTATAACTAAAACCATTTCTTATGTTATGTTTTCTCTCACGAAAACTCACAGAAGCATTGCACTGTAAAATCACATTTATGATCTATTTATTCATCGTAATGCGTTTCTCTGTCAATCATTTTCACTTACGGAAATCACAACTATTTCACAGAAACCCAAATGTTTTAATATACGTCATGGTTAAGCTTCCACATCATACAAATCGATAATGTGCGAAATTTCTGACATTTTTTAGCAGTTACGGAGAGGAAAGTAGTGAATTGACCAGACACCGCTGAACCCATACGCTTTAGATCAGAACCAGGAGCGCCTTAGAAATATAGATAGGCAACGTGCACAGCATTGAAGCTAGAATGTATAAATGTGCGAAAACCTATTCTGAGCGCTAATAAACTATATTTCTTTCATAATACTCAGAATATATCCTTTTTCCCTTCCAACTATACAATCTCACTAGATTCCACGCAAATGTAAAGATATTTGAAATAAAACGTGGTGAGAAATATTTTAGTTGAAATATATTAAAGACTGAAATAATAAACACGAAGAATAAACGGAGGTACTATATAGTATGTTGAGACTGTGATCTGATGATAAAATATTTTGTATTTAAATGTATTTCAACGTATATGTACTCGTATATCTCTCACATATATTTGTATTCGAATTATTTTGTTTTTAATATCCCTATTATTAAAAAATATGAATATTGTGTGTATATTTGTATATGTATATACTTCCACATATTATTTTTGTAGAGTAAACGGAAGATGGGACTTCATAGTCTCAATTTTTACTTAATAAAGTCCTCTGCTTGATTTTTCAAAATTCATTTCAGACAATTCCTTTGACAAATTTGATTTCAACGTCAGCTTCCTTTACATGGAAGAATTTTTATCCTGGTCATTACTCATTTAAGAGAGTGTTTCAAGTTAATTTCTCAGCTCAAGGATTTGTTAAATTTAAGGATATAATTGAAGAATAAAAAAATCTGAGGGATAGAATTTGAAAATAAAGGGCTACTCCCGGATATAAACTACATAGCGTCACTAATAATCTTAGTATTAATCGGATGTCACAGAAGAATCAATTAAAAGAATCAATTAATTAATTCAAATTCTCATTTAAGCTACTCATTCTCGATTATTATGAAAAGCTTTGTAGAAATGTGGAAACATTACCCTCGAAAGCTAGGATGACGTACGGCTATTTATGTATCTTAAACACACCCTAGTTGGTCATTAGGGTGTGTCTAACACCCACGAGTCTATTGTTTTCAAAATTCGTATAAATTCACATCTGGAAAGACATTTATTGACGACGTGGAGTTAAGCAGAACGAACGAGAACGGGCAATTCGAGGAATCGGAAAAGAAACATCGCACTGATTTCATTGCTGAGACACGGTAGTTTTTAATTGATCCTCAATGGTGCAAGTATGATAAACGATGCGGAATGCTCAGTCGCTAGAAAGCTCAGTAACTGTCCTGACCTTTGCGTGACTAGCATAACGATTTAGGAACACATTTGTCATCTTAATAGGTCAAGGCAGAAATCCGATCCCATTGGCGCAGTTTTTTCAGCATCAAAATGTCAGCCCTTTTTTTTACAGACACTGACGACTTCATAATCTCTTGCAAAGAGTAAATGGCTTACATCACTCCCTTGCAATATCAATTGCAGTTGACTGAATGGGATAACTAAACCGGAAATGGAGAAAGATCGCTGTTAGCTTTTAAGTATATCGTGGTATTTCATACGATCTAGTGAAGTACCGTCTATCACAAATTTCATATGATTTGCTAATTCGTTTAATTTCTTTCTAAAATATAGTGATATAACTCAGTAAATGAGGAAGATGACCTTAGCTGTCGAGGTACTAATAAAAATAATTCTGTTTTGTAGTAAAACATCATTTCAAGTATATGTTATTTCTAATTTCGACGATTATATTTTATTATAAATATTCGACAAATGGAGGTTGGTACAGAAATTTAAAATTATGAAAATGTAATAATCAATGAATGAAAAATCAGTAAATGATGTTGATGCGAAAACTTCGGTAAGTAAACATTCCACAAGGCCCCTTTAGTCCTTATTCAGACAGAATAAAATGTTTACTGACGTAGTTTTACATGGTTGTCATTTATAACGCAATTAAACGTTTTGCACACCGTATCAGCAAGTGTTGCTTATAACATTGAAAGTTATATTTCCAACGTTTACAGTATATAATTAACCTCACTAGGGCAGATTGACAGTAAGCGCATAAAAATCCACCGGATGCTTGTGCCTTTGGTCTACAGACTTAAAGATACATAAACATTATACATTATTTAGGCTCGTAACCACGATTTTTCTCTCGGGAGTTCTGCGCCATGGAGGAAACACAAACTAGAGTACACAGGAGACTTCTGCCCTTAATGTAATAAAGAAAACATTACAAAAATTTCCTGCTCGTCACCAGTGGCATGTGCAGCAACTGTAAATATTTAAACAATTGTTATCTATCTACCCCCAGTAAACTCGACTTTTTAAAAGACAATCTTGGCCGCCACCCCCCCCCCCCTGGTTACACTACTGCATTATTGATGAATTAAGTATAGAAAGAATTTTCGATTTTTAGCATATTACATTTTATGATAAGGCCTGATATTAAAAAGAAACAAAATGAGAACAAATAGATTCAGAAAAAGTGCATTCACGCGGTCAATATAAACTTCTACTTGTTACTTAATTTCCGAGCAACCTATACAATGTCTCAAGAGGCAAAGGGGGTGGTATTGGGGTTTCAACACCCCCCGCCAAGAGCCAATAATAAATGAAAGCATGGGATAGGATACCCTCTCGCAATTATGTGAAACACCGCTGCAGATTCGCAGGGTGTACATGTTAAAATAAATCAGTTTCTATTTTCATTGGATTTTGGGCAAAAATTTCCTGTTCCTGGATTGTAGGTAATGCAGCGTTTACTTCATAGCTCTAAACCACCCCTCTGGTTGTCACCACTGTCTTTATCTTTCAAACAATACGCTACACACCGTTTAAAAAAAGCTGGCAATAGTAGTTCTGTTAAAAGTGCTTCGACAGCTTAGGTCATTTCGCACGTAGGCTCCCACCAGGAATCAAACCCGGGATCGCTTTCGCCGAAGTCGAACGTGTTGCCCACTTGGCTATCCGGGAGCCCGTTTTAAATTGCTTCACGCGATTCATGAACGAATGTTCGTCGACAGAGTGAGTTCTGCGTACACAAACGTCTGCTTCATAGAAAAAATCTATAACTCGTAACACCAACGTTATTATTTCCGCTCTCCTCGTCGACCGAACATTAAATGAGATTGCCACATCGGGCATCACTGGAACGGCACCTCCCACGATGAAACGGACTTAAGAGATAAGGGAATCGCAACTATGCTTCGAAAGGTCGCTAAAGATGTCACGAAAAAACACTAATGTCTCTGAGGGGTCTCAGCCATTGCAGTCCGATGACAGAGAAGCCGCTCGTCCAATTAAAATAAAAAACGAGGTTAAAAAGCGAGGGAGCCGAATAGGTTCAAGGGCGTATTATTATGGATGCGCATCGAGGAGGGGTATTCTGAATTTTTTCATTCCAACGTTTGGCAGAAATGTTGCTTTTTTTCGCCAGTTTTGCAAGCGTCGAACCGGAAGGCGTTTTATAAAGCTCCGCGTCAGAACAAGCTTCAGAAAGATATACGGTTCTTTTATGCGTCATTGTCTGAAGAATTCCTTCTTTTGAGCTCGTCGTAGGAAGAGGATCCCGAAATTAAATGCCTTTTCCCTTGCTCGAAGAACGTATGGAAGGAATGCGTAAAACAATCTCCGGACAATTCGTTTGATACCTATGACGAAACGATCGAGGGATTAAAGAGAATGCTGTCTTCAGAAGTTGGAGAGTAATCATGGCGGAAAATGTTTTTTTTAACGGATCTTTTATCCATTCGCGTACTAAAATTCTTTTTGTTTGAACCTTTGAGGGAGCATTTCTAAAGATACGCATCACATTTTAATTTATATATTCAATATTCGCCCATTACTACTATTACGGTATTTTTAAGTATCGCACCTTTAGTTTGGGTTAATATTTTTCAAAAATACTTGAGTAAATTTATAGATGTGATCTTAATTAAGGAATTTGTCAATCTGAGTATATTGTGAGAGTGTAGAATACAGCAAGCAAATTTCAGAACAAGGATAAAACTCCAAAAACCATAAAATAATTTTTTTTGTATTTCCATCCTAGTTTTACCATTATAACCATCAGTGGCGTGGTTGATTTGTCTAAGAGTACATAGCCCATTCGAATTATACATTTGACCTTGCAAAAGGTTATGTGGTTTCAATATTTTAATATGCTGTGAGGTCCTACGTCGATAGCAGGAAACCAATTTTGCAGCTTCGAAAGACTGTGCGAGCTACGCAATTTCCAAAAAACAGCGACGTTTTCGTATTTTTTTCGGTTTTGCTGAAAATCTGCCAAAGTGTGTGCCCTACAGAAAAAGGTAATCAATTAAATTTGAAAGTATAATATATTTCGAACATCTTAGTAACATCCGTTTCAAGGAAATGAAGGCGAAAACTTGGTGGTTGGAACTCTCCCTTAAAATAATAATAAAAGGAGCTTTAGCTTTATTTCCCCCTGCCACTCCTCGAAATGTGGTTTGAAAGGTATCAATGCAGATGTAGATGCATTCTCGTTTTATTGAAAATGTTATAGCTTTGCAATAATAGTAAATTATTGTCTCTCTCATAAGAAAATCTTCTCTCAAGATATAGCAGCTCAGTATATATTTCTGAAAAGAGTTCAACTCTGGCTCACCAGTTCTTGAAATAAATTATCCTCTAAGTTATTTTATTTCATTGTCTTTCAATCAATTAGTACCTATCTCCTAGTTGAATTTATAACTTCTTTACAATAACTTTTTTCGTTTTCCTTGGGAAGTTTCACCGGGATCTTTAGTAATTCCCACACAATTCCCTCCTACTTATAACTTAATTCTCCTGAAAGTTAACAGGTGGAGTAATATGCCCGTTAAATTTAACGCAAACAATTTCTCAAGTCCAGTTAGGTGAAAATTTTCCAAAGATCAAAAGATCGTGATACTCCAACTGAGTGGTCAGGTTCGTGTCCATTTTTTGCAACAATTCGTGACACTCGCTAACATTCCTCGAAGAGTACGAAATTTAGACGAAAGGATGTTGCAGAGGAAATATGTTTGATAGTATGTTCTATGTAATCTAAGGAGGAATCAGATTTACTTCGTTTTTTACCAGGCATCTGCTAACATTTTTGATCCGTATCCTAGTCCGTGAAGATCTCAGCTAACTATCCAGAGAAATTTGAGAGGGAGATGACATGGAATTTTTCGCTCCATATATTTAAACTTCATGTATATTATTTTTCCATCTTGATGAGTATAAAAATTACCAACTAAAAATATTCACTGTCCCTTACAACTTCGTATATCCATTTCTGCTTAAAAGTGGGTGCTAAAAGATGCTATATTTTCTTGTGAGGTTAGAAAGTTACCTATACCATTGGCTTTATGTATTTCTCTTATGATCTGATTTCCTCTTGATAAATTATAACGGTTTCTTGGAAAATTTACAGGTAAATGCACATTTCGGTAAGTAAACATTTCACAAGGCCCCTTTACTCATTATTCAGGCAGAATAAAATGTTTACTGACGTAGTTTTACATGGTTGTCATTTATAATGCAATTAAACGTTTTGCATGTCGTATCAGCAAGTGTTGCTTATAACATTGAAAGTTAGATTTCCAACGTTTACAGTATATAATTAACCTCACTAGGGCAGATTGACAGTAAGTGCATAAAAATCTACCTACTGGATGCTTGTGCCTTTGGTCTACAGACTTAAATATACATAAACATTATTTAGGCTCGTAACCACGATTTTTCTCTCGGGAGTTCTGCGTTGCCCACTTGACTATCCGGGAGCCCGTTTTAAATTGCTTCACGCGATTCATGAACGAATGTTCGTCGACAGAGTGAGTTCTGCGTACACAAACGTCTGCTTCATAGAAAAAATCTATAATTCGTAACACCAACGTTATTATTTCCGCTCTCCTCGTCGACCGAACATTAAATGAGATTGCCACATCGGGTATCACTGGAACGGCACCTCCCACGATGAAACGGACTTAAGAGATAAGGGAATCGCAACTATGCTTCGAAAGGTCGCTAAAGATGTCACGAAAAAACACTAATGTCTCTGAGGGGTCTCAGCCATTGCAGTCCGATGACAGAGAAGCCGCTCGTCCAATTAAAATAAAAAACGAGGTTAAAAAGCGAGGGAGCCGAATAGGTTCAAGGGCGTATTATTATGGATGCGCATCGAGGAGGGGTATTCTGAATTTTTTCATTCCAACGTTTGGCAGAAATGTTGCTTTTTTTCGCCAGTTTTGCAAGCGTCGAACCGGAAGGCGTTTTATAAAGCTCCGCGTCAGAACAAGCTTCAGAAAGATATACGGTTCTTTTATGCGTCATTGTCTGAAGAATTCCTTCTTTTGAGCTCGTCGTAGGAAGAGGATCCCGAAATTAAATGCCTTTTCCCTTGCTCGAAGAACGTATGGAAGGAATGCGTAAAACAATCTCCGGACAATTCGTTTGATACCTATGACGAAACGATCGAGGGATTAAAGAGAATGCTGTCTTCAGAAGTTGGAGAGTAATCATGGCGGAAAATGTTTTTTTAACGGATCTTTTATCCATTCGCGTACTCAAATTCTTTTTGTTTGAACCTTTGAGGGAGCATTTCTAAAGATACGCATCACATTTTAATTTATATATTCAAGATTCGCCCATTACTACTATTACGGTATTTTTAAGTATCGCACCTTTAGTTTGGGTTAATATTTTTCAAAAATACTTGAGTAAATTTATAGATGTGATCTTAATTAAGGAATTTGTCAATCTGAGTATATTGTGAGAGTGTAGAATACAGTAAGCAAATTTCAAAACAAAGATAAAACTCCAAAGACCATTAAATAAATTTTATTTGGATTTCCATCCTTGTTTTACCATTATAACCATCAGTGGCGTGGTTGATTTATTAGGAAGCAAATTTGTCTAAGAGTACATAGCCCATTCGAATTATACATTTGACCTTGCAAAAGGTTATGTGGTTTCAATATTTTAATATGCTGTTAGGTCCTATGTCGATACCTGGAAACCAATTTTGCAGCTTCGAAAGACTGTGCGAGCTACGCAATTTCCAAAAAACAGCGACGTTTTCGTATTTTTTTCGGTTTTGCTGAAAATCTGCCAAAGTGTGTGCCCTACAGAAAAAGGTAATCAATTAAATTTGAAAGTATAATATATTTCGAACATCTTAGTAACATCCGTTTCAAGGAAATGAAGGCGAAAACTTGGTGGTTGGAACTCTCCCTTAAAATAATAATAAAAGGAGCTTTAGCTTTATTTCCCCCTGCCACTCCTCGAAATGTGGTTTGAAAGGTATCAATGCAGATGTAGATGCATTCTCGTTTTATTGAAAATGTTATAGCTTTGCAATAATAGTAAATTATTGTCTCTCTCATAAGAAAATCTTCTCTCAAGATATAGCAGCTCAGTATATATTTCTGAAAAGAGTTCAACTCTGGCTCACCAGTTCTTGAAATAAATTATCCTCTAAGTTATTTTATTTCATTGTCTTTCAATCAATTAGTACCTATCTCCTAGTTGAATTTATAACTTCTTTACAATAACTTTTTTCGTTTTCCTTGGGAAGTTTCACCGGGATCTTTAGTAATTCCCACACAATTCCCTCCTACTTATAACTTAATTCTCCTGAAAGTTAACAGGTGGAGTAATATGCCCGTTAAATTTAACGCAAACAATTTCTCAAGTCCAGTTAGGTGAAACTTTTCCAAAGATCAAAAGATCGTGATACTCCAACTGAGTGGTCAGGTTCGTGTCCATTTTTTGCAACAATTCGTTACACTCGCTAACATTCCTCGAAGAGTACGAAATTTAGACGAAAGGATGTTGCAGAGGAAATATGTTTGATAGTATGTTCTATGTAATCTAAGGAGGAATCAGATTTACTTCGTTTTTTACCAGGCATCTGCTAACATTTTTGATCCGTATCCTAGTCCGTGAAGATCTCAGCTAACTATCCAGAGAAATTTGAGAGGGAGATGACATGGAATTTTTCGCTCCATATATTTAAACTTCATGTATATTATTTTTCCATCTTGATGAGTATAAAAATTACCAACTAAAAATATTCACTGTCCCTTACAACTTCGTATATCCATTTCTGCTTAAAAGTGGGTGCTAAAAGATGCTATATTTTCTTGTGAGGTTAGAAAGTTACCTATACCATTGGCTTTATGTATTTCTCTTATGATCTGATTTCCTCTTGATAAATTATAACGGTTTCTTGGAAAATTTACAGGTAAATGCACATTTGAAATATTTTAATACGGCTAGAATTAAATTTACATAATACAATAGAAAATCCGATATACTAAAACCGATATCTTTCTGAAAAAACTGACATGACAAATGAAGTACGAAATTAATAGCGAAAGATTAGTTTTCCTCTTGTAATCTCAGAAGCAATATATTACTGCAACTCACTTTTCTAACATCGCCAAATCCGTACTGTAGCAAAAATAGGGTGTTATTTATCTCCGAGTACACATTAGTAATCAAACTATCGTAGGCTCTCGATTGCCCGCATTAACATGGATCGGGGCCTCCTCGTATAATCGAAAACTTGGAAAACACGGAAGGGTCGTCTAGCGTACGTAAATTATGACTTAAACACGCTATTTTCATGCTTTGCCGTTCACGGCTTTTATTTGGAATTTAAAAAATTACTTTGATCTGAAAACCTTTTAAAATAAAATATTTCTCTTTTCCTTCATAATATATACGTCAATATATCATATGCAGTTCTCACTTCTTTTCTCCGATTATATCCAAATCATTATGCCAACGTTTTGTGGTCTATTTTGAACTGGTATGGTGCAGTTAAAGCAAAATTAATTAAAGTGGTGGCCGGAGTATGAGGTAGATATGACTCCTCAGGTAAAGATGAATCCCAACCTTTGAGGGGAGTCGTCTATATCTAAGGTAGAGATGACTCCCCTCTTGTAACTCAGTGTGTCGCGCTGCCTCGGTGCATTCCCGTTCCCTTTACCGGGTTATTTCACAAAATACCTACATAAATTAAACACTGCCATATGTAAATGTTGGAGAACAATAATGTAAACAATATATTTACAAAATGCTCGAGTAAAGGATAGATTTAATACGTTTTTGTGTCCCAGCTACTCGAATCTTTGTCTAAAGGAGTCATTTGTATCTTTTACACAGGTACATACCCGTATGTATGTCTGTAAAGTGAAAAAGGTATAGCACAGAAATATTAATTTCGGATAATGCGTAACTTCGGTTAATCGGAACTCGGATAATCGAGACTTCTGTACTTTCTAAAGTCTCCTTCCACTCTACATTTTAATTGAAATTTAGTCTCGTACTGTGTCCGCAATTCTGAGATGTATAAATGAGCGACGGCGGTGACAAAAAATGGAAGGAGATTAAACAAAGGAGGCGTGGAAAGCCCTTCTGAGAATATAATAAATCGGAAAATTCCCAGGTCCAGATGTCTCCAGGAACATAAAGCAAGCGATAAGGATGACATTGTAAGGAGTGGATGGCGAGACAAATGGATACATGGAAAGGGAGAGAGAATATGGGAGGGGAATGCAGATAGCATGATTCCGCGAAGGGAGATTTCCAGAAGAGAAACGCTCTGAAATGCGAAGGACAGATGGGGGAAAATTGCTTTGTACTTCGCAACTGGACTTGACGGACGTTCGGAAATGAAAGAGTGGGTGAATTTTTATCATCGTCGTTTTGGCGTTCTGCCTCCTGAATTTGTCTCTCTTAAAATCGGCTGTCTGAAGTGGTCGTTGGAAATTTCGGCTCCGTGGCAGCGTGTGCTTTACGTCTCTTTAACGCCACGGAGGCTATCAATGTTTCTGTCTGTCCATATTACATTTACACTGTAAATTGTCAGTTTTTTCTGTATGTGAAGTTCTAACGAAATAAATACATAAATATATTTGCTTGAAGTCTTTAGATTAAAGATTTTTTTATCGGTTATCGAAGCGCTGGGTCAGGGGAAGAGGGGGCCACTCGGCTTCATCTGGCCCAGCATAAATAAACAACAAGTCAAGTCAAGCTAGTCAGCGTAGTTAAATAAATATTCCACTAAATTTAATTGTGGAATGCGATTATCCGACTCATGACGCACATTGCATGCGATTAGTTTTGTAATCATAAATAGGAATACTTATTAGTATATTTAAAGTAAAGTGAATGAAATATACACCCTTTCGCCTTATATGTGTTTTTGATTATAACACTATTTCATAAACTATAAGCCACAAAGTAAAACTAAATCTCTCTAAAGTTCCTGCAGATCAAGACAAAATAAAAAAATGCTGCTCGTCTATTAATTAAGAAATATGTGTGTATATATGGTAATATCCACGTGCAGTGGAAGTTGACACTTTTCCGAGTTCAACTTTAGTAAGAGGAAATGCTGAGTCCTTTACGCATTACAAAATACGACCATATAAAAATATTCAAATACGAATAATAATCATCGTTTTTGTTATAAGTTGTCTAAATATTAAATTTAAATTGGTAGAACTTCATGGCAGATGCAATACTTATATTAAAATATTCACGAAAATATTCCGTGTTTTAATATTACGCTGTTATTTGATGTTTGAAAATGTAAACAGTAAATTTTTTGCAGATGATCACAATGCGCAATACATAAATAGGAGGGAGAATATTTAGTATAATT
This sequence comes from Ladona fulva, assembly GCA_000376725.2. NCBI lineage: Eukaryota > Metazoa > Arthropoda > Insecta > Odonata > Libellulidae > Ladona > Ladona fulva. Next base: position 68,631 of record KZ308764.1, on the reverse strand, counting down.
GGTGAAAGGGGAAAAGCAATAAAAAAGAGAATAATGGATGGGGCTAATCTTGAAACGTAATGGATTAAGTAGAGTCAGCAGAAGGAAAAAATGGCGAGGAAAGGATGTCGGGGAGGAAAAAATGATAAGGTGAAAGAAATTTCGGGATTAAATTGGAAAAGGGATTAATTATCAGAGGGACTACGTAGCAGGATTCCTCTCCAAAGGAGATATTTTTTGGGACTCCTATAAAGCCAAATTAGGAGAGCTGCATGAGAAAAGTAACGTTCAAGTACGGCTCATTATTTTACTGACGTTTGCGTTCTAATACTATCATCGAATATTCGTTACTTAGTCATCTTTGTGGTTTTAGGAAATTCTTAAGGAGTACGGACCGGTTCTATATTTTTGGAGGAAGGTATATTTCTACCAACTTGTTTACATTATTTATATAATTACATGATTCTGGAAAATCCATACTGTAATGAACCTAAGATTGAATTTATGGTACTAGTACTTAGAGTATTTAATATCTTTTAGCTTATATTTATTTTTGCTGTAATGTCTATTTTTACTTGCCTCAGTAGTTTATTGGATAGTATGTTAGCCTAGCAAAGTCAGGGTCCCGGGTTCGAATCTTGGTTAGGGCACGGTTGTTTATGTTTACGATTAGAAAAAGTTTAAAATTAATATGTTTAAGCGGAATTTGTGGAGATGAATATTAAAAGAAATGTACATAGTAATTTCCACATGTGGCTAAATATCTCAAGTCGTAGACATAATTAGTCGAATAAAAACTTGCTGTAGAAATTACTAACTATTCTTTATTTAATTATGTGAAAATGCTTAATGGTAAGAGTAGTTTCTTAAGACAAAAATTGTCCCAATGAAGTCGTCATTATTTTTATATAATGGCATAAACCTTAAACTAATGGTCCATTTAATTTAGAAAAAATTATATGTATCTACGGGGCAGAACTTTTAAATAAGGAGCTGTCCAATTAACAGAAAGATTTGTGTTCGACACAAATTACACCAATGAGAATTATGCATCCATTCCCTCAATAGCAGTCTTGGATATTTACTCTTGATTTATTAAGTGGCTGGTGTAAGATTGAAGTGCGCTATCCATGTGTTATTTCTCCTTCTTGAGCGACTATTCCAAGTTATATTATGTCCATACGCAAATCTCGCTCTCTCAAAGTACTCAATCATCCACAAATACTGGAAGCAGTAAACACTCCCGTGACAGTTATCCGAGTTTATTTCCAAGTGATCTTTGACATTTGGTGCGCTCGTTTACGGGTGCGTCAACGATTATTAACCGAGATGATTCGATGAAAAGAGAAGTATAAAAGAGTACAGTATGAGGTCATTAAATCTTGGAATTATGTTCGTTACTTAGGAAAGAATTAATAGCCATAACTCTCTCGAAGGAAAATTCGTATTGCGTAAATATACAGGAACGATAATTTTAGATAACAGTCCAGTCTAGAACTTATGAAAACAGTTTCTGATCAAAGTAACGAAAATAACTATATGCTCATGATTTCGGATGTGAGCGAATAGCTTCTCGTAAAAGTTTTTAGTATTATCAAAGGAAAATTACGTCGAATTTCGACATTTTGGAAAAGATAAGTCTTTACTCTTCAGCAGCTAAAAAGAAGTCTCTGAAAATAGTTTAAACGGAAAAACGAATAGATATTGGCGATAAGAATTAATTTTCTCTACGTGATCTTTTATCGTGAATAATTAGTAGCTGTCATAACTGTTGATAATATTAAAACATTAAAACAAGTATAGAATACCTTCGAACCCGGAAATTTTCTNCTGCTCGAAATTTTTTGCCCATGACCTCAAAGCTTCTCTGCATGCATTACCCCTTCCTCACTTTCTTTTGTCCGCCAATTCAGCCGGAACTAATTGCACCCCTTTCCAAAACAAAGCTTCCCCTCTCTCTCTAATACACCCACTCGCAGACGACCAAAATACTTTGTGTTTCACCCGTCTCTTTGCCTCACACCCCTAACGACTACTATCGAAGCGCGTGTTTAGTTTTTGTTTCCGAATTGCGTCACGCATTTGGGGCGACACGAATGGTGTCATTCTAGAGTTCTTCCGAGAGCGTTAACTGGGTTGTCACCACACGACTCCGACACATTTCGCGTGCTTTCTAGTTTTGCCGCCAGAACGTTTGTGACGTGTACCCAGTTAAGTCATTTTCGCGTGCGTAGAAGAAACGGCAAGCGGAAGAATCATCTTTGTTGAGATGACGAGATTCAGACTACAACATTTGTCAGGACTGCTCAACATTCTCCGGCTACGCAATTCGGCACACGGGACACATTCCACTAGGGTTCGCCCTGCGGTCTGCAAGGGGCTTTGTAAATTATATTTAATAGCGATAATTGATAATTTTTTAGAAGTTGTATTAATAACAGTACATGGGTTCTTGAAGACAGGGGCGTTGCCAGGATTTGCCCACGGGAGGGCTTAGAGCAGTATTTCCCAAACTTTTTTTGCCCCCTTCGCCCCCAAATATGAGTCTATGAAAATTAATATCTGTATGGCCATAGCTGATCAAAGATAAAAAGGACATTAAACAGTGCAATGATAAAAATATCCACCAAATCACTGTACGACAATTTTCTGGTGTTGTATTGAAGCCATAATTCCAGTATAACTCTATTGAGGAAGAAAGATGACAGGCAATGGAATACAATTCTTTTTCATCTAGAGCGCCACTAGATTAGACCAGCTTCCCTAGGGGGGCGTTATCGCTCACTTTGGGAATCACATGTTTAGAGCAATGAAATAAACACTGCATTGCTAACAGTCCAGGGGCAGGAATACAATGAAAAAACAAACTGATTTATTTTAACATATATACCCAGCGAATCCTCAGAGGTGTGCATGGCATAATTTCGATAGGCCATCCTCTCGCATGCTTCGTTTATTAATGGCTCTGTTCTGATGGGAGGGGGTTTGAATCCTCAAAGCCACCACATTGGTTACGCCTCTGCTTGAAGAGACATTTTACTAATATCGGTATTTCATTTATTTCCAAATTATAATGAGTATGTGACATAAAACTGTATCGCATTATCAAATATTCATCGTCAATTATAAAAATAACCTTGAATTTATAATAATCTTCATCTGAGTTCCGCGATCGTTCTTAGTTGCACCAATGTAGCTCTTCCTTACTTCATACTTGTGCAGGCCTGGTCAAGATCTACGTACGTATTCTACTAGCCACCTTCCGGCGTCAGGCACAGGGTGTGTACACCGTACAATTTATTTTAGCGTATCATTTTTCAAAAAACGAGCAACCTAAAGAACGAATAGTCTTGACTTTTAAATATCTTTACCACCTCACAGTATCTGATCGGTCTTCATCGGAAAGTGGTGAGATATTTGGGTGCCGGAACATTAGGACTTGACATTCCATGGACACTATAATTACCTACGTTAATTATATCCTCTTACAGAGAAGAGAAGTGGTCGTAATTTTTAGATAATTATCTTCATTACTAAACGTTCAATCAAAGATTGACTGACGTCTGAGTTACATCAAAGGTTGATGCAATCGATAGATTTGGGAAAGGTTGATGCAATCGAAAAATTTGGGTGTATTAGCTGCCTTAATACAGAAATTTAAAGAAATAATTATTGATAACAGTGAAGATATCAGCATCTGCGATCCTTGTGTCCAATTTTGTTCCCACCGGTAANATAATTATAATTATAGAACATTATTAGGATAATTGGAAATAACATATTTTTCATTTCTAATTACATTCTGACTCTTTGAGAGAGGGAGAATCCTAATACATGCCTAAAATTGGGTCTAAATTAAAATAAAACATGTTGAACTGCCGCTAATGAAAACTGAGGATTGCAACATTTTCTCACAAAAACAACTCATTAATAGAAACGTTTCATGAGATTGCACTCGTTTGTACATACTGCCGTGATTCAAACCACAACAGCCCCCAAAGAGGAGGATGAGCCGTGATATGCACACTCGATCTCAAAATAAAAGGAAGTTAGAACAGAAAAACATCCCATAACGACGCCATAGCCAAACGCCAAAACATTACAGTAGTTTATTGCTTTAATTATGAGGATCTCTCGCACATGACGAAACCATAAGCGTGAGAGTACTTCCAGACCGAATTTTTTCCCCCTCCATTGTCTAAAAAAGGCCCTCGTTTTGGAGAGACATCCCATAGCAACGGAGATGTGTGATCTCGCTCAAGGCAAACGGCCTCGGTAACTTATGGTCCCCACAAATGTTTCTGCAATTAGGCGCTGTCCGCCAAGAAATATTCTCGACCTATCCACGCCTATGTATTTCTCGCAGCTATCCAGAAGGAATTCCAAGGAATAGGTTCGTCATTTCCTAAACTAGATTATAAGAAGTATAGGGAATCGACCTTGTCGGCTGACTTAATTCCGTGCTTGGCAAGAGGATAGAGTCGGAAGTTGAGTGGTGGATACGTAATCCAAGGCACTTATTCCGTAGCGATGACCTGACTCCTTGGCACTCTTCCATATTATCTGCTGGAAGGAAATGTTACACTACTACCACTCCTGCTTATCACGCCGATCAAAAGGAATGAAGTCATAGCATCTATATCAAACATTTCAGGGACGCCCATGTTATTTACAAGTGTAGTACAATATCTGTGTTAGCAATGACGGCGTCAGAAATACCATGTCCTAATAAGAGAAACTGTAGGTTAAATTTGCGGACTATATTTAACTTAGTGACATTCAACAATTACTCGCTATTAACGCAATACCAGTTATTCCCTTGGTATCCTTTTCTACGAAAATCTTATTTGAAAGATTGATTGTTTAATGTCAGTGATAAAACGTTAAATAAAGTCATAAAAACACAAATATAAAATCATTCGTTGGGCTTTGATTTACCGATTTTTAAAGCAAACAAATCGATAGTTAATCTGAAAGTTTCTTAAAGGCCCTTGAATGGAAAACATAGGCAGAAGCCTATGAAGTTATCAACGTGTCAATAAATTAAATTTAGAACCTTAAACATAATAAAGTTATCTAACTGAAAAGACCAAACCAAGTTATGACTAGAAATTTCGGAAGGTTGACAAAATTTCAAGGCAAACCAAATTCACAAATGGATTTAAAAAAGAACGAGCGAACTCAACGAATCTTTTCAGCATTTAATTAAACATAAGTAACGATCACCAAGTTTGGAACAATAATAATAATCACTCCTCACTTTTTTAAAATACATGATTCTTTATGTAATCCATAAAACTTTTTGTTGCTTCATATCTATACAAAAATAAAGTTATCTTAAAAAAAATACTTTCTACCAATGTTTTCGTCAGGTTTTTTAATTATTGGTACTGTTTAAGCACCATATTTTGATAATTAATAATTCTAATTTAGACATCGTGTTATTGCGTATTATTTAATAAAATTTCCTTCTTACAGACATCACAACATAGGGTAGCAGTAGTGTTAGAAGTGATTCGACAAACCATTTCATACGGATGGACTCCTACCGGGATATGAACCCGTGACCGGTTTCACAAAGGCAAACGCACTACCCACTTGACTATCCAGGATGCCTGGATAACATAATTCATATCAAAATAATCCGCCATCACCAGATAACCGGTAACATTTCCCATTAATCCTCTACTCTGAAATTTGCAACAAAACATATTCCTTAAGTAATGGTTGTGAAAAGAGCAGACTTGTGAAAAAACTTGAAGAAGCACCTTGGCTTGACACGTAATTAAACAGAACAGAAACACGTCTCTGGACGGTACTAAACATGCCAAGCATGAGACATCTTTTGTTAACACCCCGTCCATACAACATTAAGGCCTGTTCATAACGCAATTAACAAAGCCGGACAAGAGGGAGACACGAGGGTCTTAAAAGCTCTCCACTCCATTCCGAACGTGAATTCCGTTGTCTCTGGTCCTCTGAGAAACTTGTCACGGCCAGACAATATAAATGGAATGAAGACGCGTACAATAGTTTAGGTCGCCAAACGGTCTGCAAAAGAGACTGCTGGACCCGAAAGACAAGATGAATGGATTCAGGAGGGTTCCGATGAATGACTAAAGGGTAGAATGGTGAGAGGAAAAGTGGGAATAAAATGGAAAATTAAATGATAGGAACGAAAGAGAGTGGATGGAATTACAACATGTGCAGACTTATGCATGCAAAACATTGCTCGTGACTTAGAAAAACAGAACACGGTAGAATTTCTCGCGATAAGCCAAGCAACACGTCTATGATGCGTATCAGACTTGCCGAAACTACTCTATGGAACTATTTTTATTTTTAAAAAGCTTAAAGAACAAATTAACTTTGATCTATGACCCACTATATCAGATTTAAGTAACACATAATTTAACATGTAATCAATCAGTGAAATGAAATACTATTAACTCAGGATATCGTGAATGGCATAAAAAATTTTTCATCACCGAGTATACATTTATACTACAAGCAGTACCTTGTAGTATAAATGTATGCTAGTATGTATGAATACTGGTTACATTTTTCATTTACGTGTAAATCTTTAAGATTGGTCAGTCTTTTTCAAATTGCAACAAGAATTCATTCCAAGACCCTCAAAAAATTATTCTTTTAAAATTTTGATTGAATATACCAAATGTAATATTTTATTGTGGT